>CM056053.1:480831648-480863870 GCA_029574335.1 Rana kukunoris
GTGCCATGAAATGCAGCCACTGTGCCCATCAAACGCTGCCACTGTGCCCCATCAAACGCAGCCACTGTGCCCATCAAATGCAGCCACTGTGCCATCAAACGCAGCCCATCAAACGCAGCCACTGTGCCCATCAAACTCAGCCACTGTGCCCATCAAATTCTGCCACTGTGCCCATCATATTCTGCCACTGTGCCCATCAAACGCAGCCACTGTGCCATCAAACGCAGCCAGTGTGCCCATCAAATGCACCCATTGTGCCATCAAATACAGCCACTGTGCCATCAAACTCAGCCACTGTGCCCATCAAATGCACCCATTGTGCCATCAAATACAGCCACTGTGCCCATCAAACGCAGCCTATCAAACACAGCCACTGTGCCCATCAAACGCCGCCAATGTGCCATCAAACGCAGCCACTGTACCCATCAAACGCTGCCACTGTGCCCATCAAATGCTGCCACTGTGCCCATCAAACGCAGCCACTGTGCCATGAAATGCAGCCACTGTGCCCATCAAACGCTGCCACTGTGCCCCATCAAACGCAGCCACTGTGCCCATCAAATGCAGCCACTGTGCCATCAAACGCAGCCCATCAAACGCAGCCACTGTGCCCATCAAACTCAGCCACTGTGCCCATCAAATGCTGCCACTGTGCCCATCATATGCTGCCACTGTGCCCATCAAACGCAGCCACTGTGCCATCAAACGCAGCCACTGTGCCCATCAAATGCACCCATTGTGCCATCAAATACAGCCACTGTGCCATCAAACTCAGCCACTGTGCCATCAAACTCAGCCACTGTGCCCATCAAACTCAGCCACTGTGCCATCAAACGCAGCCACTGTGCCCATCAAACGCAGCCTATCAAACACAGCCACTGTGCCCATCAAACGCCGCCAATGTGCCATCAAACGCAGCCACTGTACCCATCAAACGCTGCCACTGTGTCCATCAAATGCTGCCACTGTGCCCATCAAACGCAGCCACTGTGCCATGAAATTCAGCCACTGTGCCCATCAAACGCAGCCACTGTGCCCCATCAAACGCAGCCACTGTGCCCATCAAATGCAGCCACTGTGCCATCAAACGCAGCCCATCAAACGCAGCCACTGTGCCCATCAAACTCAGCCACTGTGCCCATCAAATGCTGCCACTGTGCCCATCATATGCTGCCACTGTGCCAAATTCTGTCAGTGTGCCCATCAAATGCTGCCAGTGTGACCCCCGCCCACTCGCCATCTGCCCGGCACTTACCCTGTCTTGGTGGGGCAGCTGGTGACGGCTACGAGCAGGGTCCTTCGTGTTTCCTGCGGGGGCCGGGCACTTCTCCGCACCGTCCTCGTGTCCCGTCAGGTGTCCAATAATGGCGCCTGTTGTTTCAGCCAATCCGGTGACAGGATAACCAGACCCGGTGCACCTGATTGGCTGAGAGGCGGGTCAGTGTTAAGGAAGCAATGTATTTGGTTCCCTAACACAACACTGAGTAATCAGTGATCGCAAAGCAGTGTGCCCGCTGTTTACCCCTTCGAAAGCCTATTAGAGCCCACAAGCTCTAATCAGGTGCTTAAAAAATAAATACATTTGGTAATTCGTATGCCCGGCGCCCGACAAGGTGTCGTGCACCTGAATAGTGGACGGTAGCAGTGACCATTGATAGATTAATGCAATGCATGAATCTAGGTGAGAGAGCAGGAGAGGGGCGGCAAGCAGGAGTGGGGGGCATCGCTCCTGTGCCCTTTATGGACGCACTGCCACTGGTGGGTGGACATTAGAGTGTAAGCTCCTCTGGTACAGAGACTTGATGTGGCTGGCTCAGTGTTCCCTGTACAGCGCTGCGGTATATGTCAGAGCTATATAAATGTATAATACTAATAGTGTGTGACTATGGGGGGGGGGGACATTAGAGTGTAAGCTCCTCTGGTACACAGACATGGGACTGTGGGAATGGGGACATTACAGTGTAAGCTCCTCTGGTACAGAGACTTGATGTGACTGGCTCAGTGTTCTCTGTACAGCACTGCGGTATATGTCAGAGCTTTATAAATGTATAATAATAATAATAATAGTGTGTGACTGTGGGGGAGGGGACATTAGAGTGTAAGCTCCTATGGTACAGAGACTGATGTGACTGGCTCAGTGTTCTCTGTACAGCGCTGCGGTATATGTCAGAGCTTTATAAATGTATAATAATAATAATAATAGTGTGTGACTGTGGGGGAGGGGACATTAGAGTGTAAGCTCCTATGGTACAGAGACTGATGTGACTGGCTCAGTGTTCTCTGTACAGCGCTACAGTATATGTCAGAGCGATATAAATGTATAATAATAATAATGTGCCCCCTGGTTACCAGATTAGCTAACATACATCTTTGTTTTCTTTTCTATAATCACCTTACAAAGTTTAACAAGGTCACAAATGCCGGACCTGCTGCGCCCTGTGACAGGTGGAAAGTGCAGCCTTTGGCCCCCAATATAACAGAGCAGAGCTGAATATAGTGCGCCCTATGCACCTGCCTCGGATTGGCAGCGGTCAGACTTCCCAGCATCCTCACATGAATACATTTCCAAACAACCCCCCCCCCCCCCCCATCCATCAACCCAATATAACGCTCGAGCAGGGCGCTGTCTGCTTGAGGCTACCCTTAGAGCCCATGGCACCTGCTCTGTGTGAAGTGTCTTGTGGTGCCATTCATTGCATATGGCACCCCTGGGCAAAGACAGACACCCGGCCCTAGGACATGCTATTGCTCTACCCAGCAACAGGTTGCATCTCCATCAGTGAGTCTACATTAGACTTTACAATTGAACCTTCATATACAATTCAATTGTGCGGCTTTTGCAACTCATTTGCCGCCCACTTGCCACGTTGCCCTTGGGTCCTAGGGCCCTCTTATTTCTACCTTTTGATATCACACAGTTACAACAGGTTCACCTCCGCAGCTGTCCCCCCCAACCTCCCCCCCCCCCCGGGGCGCCGTGGGAGATTGTCCTCCGCGGTCGGCTGCGACTTCAGAGCGAGTGGGTGTTCTTTATAGAATTCTCCTGACGAAGCAACTTTGTTGCGAAACTAGTTGAGATCCTGCCTTGTGTGACCCCCTCTCTTCACCGTGGTCCTTGTTTAGGGTCCATTCTAGCTCGGTGACCCGTATGGTTGGTCCCGCAATATGTTTACTGTTTTATATTATTGCTGTGATGTATTTTATGAATGTCTTTTTTGATACCATGTTAATAAACTGCAAATAAACTACTACTCTGCAAATGTATTCTTCTCTATCCAGTAACGATATAGTCCTGCTGCCCCCTCCCTCCTATGAAGGAGAGAGAGGGAAGAGGCAGAGGGAGATGAAGGAGAGAGAGCGAAGAGGCAGAGGGAGATGAAGTAGAGAGAGAGAAGAGGCAGAGGGAGGTGAAGGAGAGAGAGAAGAGGCAGAGGGAGATGAAGGAGAGAGAGAGAAGAGGCAGAGGGAGATGAAGGAGAGAGAGAGAGAAGAGGCAGAGGGAGGTGAAGGAGAGAGAGAGAGAAGAGGCAGAGGGAGATGAAAGAGACAGAGAAGAGGCAGAGGAGGATGAACGAGAGAGAGAGAGAAGAGGCAGAGGGAGATGAAGGTGAGAGAGAGAAGAGGCAGAGGGATGTGAAGGAGAGAGAGAGAAGAGGCAGAGGGAGGTGAAGGAGAGAGAGAGAGAAGAGGCAGAGGGAGATGAAGGAGAGAGAGAGAGAGGGAGAGAAAAGGCAGAAGGAGATGAAGGAGAGAGAGATAGAAGAGGCAGAGGGAGATGAAGGAGAGAGAGAGAGAGAGAAGAGGCAGAAGGAGATGAAGGAGAGAGAGAGAAGAGGCAGAGGGAGATGAAGGAGAGAGAGAGAAGAGGCAGAGGGAGATGAAGGAGAGAGAGAGAAGAGGCAGAGGGAGATGAAGGAGAGAGAGAGAAGAGGCAGAGGGAGATGAAGGAGAGAGAGAGAGAGAGAGAGAAGAGGCAGAGGGAGATGAAGGAGAGAGAGAGAAGAGGCAGAGGGAGATGAAGGAGAGAAAGAGAAGAGGCAGAGGGAGATGACGGAGAGAAAGAGAAGAGGCAGAGGGAGATGACAGAGAGAAAAAGAAGAGGCAGAGGGAGATGAAGGAGAGAGAGAGAGAGAGAGAGAAGAGTGAGATGAAAGAGAGAGAGAGAAGAGGCAGAGGGAGGTGAAGGAGAGAGAGAGAAGAGGCAGAGGGAGGTGAAGGAGAGAGAGAGAAGAGGCAGAGGGAGATGGAGAGAGAAGAGGCAGAGGGAGATGAAGGAGAGAGAGAGAGAGAAGAGGCAGAGGGAGATGGAGAGAGAGAGAAAAGAGGCAGAGGGAGATGAAGGAGAGAGAGAGAAGAGGCAGAGGGAGATGAAGGAGAGAGAGAGAAGAGGCAGAGGGAGATGAAGGAGAGAGAGCGAAGAGGCAGAGGGAGATGAAGGAGAGAGAGAGAAGAGGCAGAGGGAGATGAAGGAGAGAGAGAGAGAGAGGCAGAGGGAGATGAAGGAGAGAGAGAGAGAGAGAGGCAGAGGGAGATGAAGGAGAGAGAGCGAAGAGGGAGATGAAGGAGAGGGAGAGAAGAGGCAGAGGGAGATGAAGGAGAGAGAGAGAGAGAGGAGAGAGAGAGAGGAGGCAGAGGGAGATGAAGGAGAGAGAGAGAGGCAGAGGGAGAGAGGGAGAGAGAGAAGAGAGAGAGGGAGATGAAGGAGAGAGAGAGAGAGAAGAGGCAGAGGGAGATGAAGGAGAGAGAGAGAGAGAGAGAAGAGGAGAGAAGAGGCAGAGGGAGATGAAGGAGAGAGAGAGAGAAGAGGCAGAAGAGGGAGAGAGAGAGAGAAGAGGCAGAGGGAGATGAAGGAGAGAGGAGAGAAGAGGCAGAGGGAGATGAAGGAGAGAGAGAAGAGAGAGAGAGAGAGAGAGAGAGAGAGAGAGGAGGCAGAGGGAGATGAAGGAGAGAGAGAGAAGAGGCAGAGGGAGATGAAGGAGAGGGAGAGAAGAGGCAGAGGGAGATGAAGGAGAGAAAGAGAGAGAGAGAGAGGAGGCAGAGGGAGATGAAGGAGAGAGAGAGAGAGAAGAGGCAGAGGGAGATGAAGGAGATAGAGAAGAGGCAGAGGGAGATGAAGGAGAGAGAGAGAGAAGAGGCAGAGGGAGATGAAGGAGAGAGAGAGAGAAGAGGCAGAGGGAGATGAAGGAGAGAGAGAGAGAAGAGGCAGAGGGAGATGAAGGAGAGAGAGAGAGAAGAGGCAGAGGGAGATGAAGGAGAGAGAGAGAGAAGAGGCAGAGGGAGATGAAGGAGAGAGAGAGAAGAGGCAGAGGGAGATGAAGGAGAGAGAGAGAGAAGAGGCAGAGGGAGGTGAAGGAGAGAGAGAGAGAGAAGAGGCAGAGGGAGATGAAAGAGACAGAGAAGAGGCAGAGGAGGATGAACGAGAGAGAGAGAGAAGAGGCAGAGGGAGATGAAGGAGAGAGAGAGAGAAGAGGCAGAGGGAGATGAAGGAGAGAGAGAGAAGAGGCAGAGGGAGATGAAGGAGAGAGAGAGAGAAGAGGCAGAGGGAGATGAAGGAGAGAGAGAGAGAGAAGAGGCAGAGGGAGATGAAAGAGACAGAGAAGAGGCAGAGGAGGATGAACGAGAGAGAGAGAGAAGAGGCAGAGGGAGATGAAGGTGAGAGAGAGAAGAGGCAGAGGGATGTGAAGGAGAGAGAGAGAAGAGGCAGAGGGAGGTGAAGGAGAGAGAGAGAGAGAGGCAGAGGGAGATGAAGGAGAGAGAGAGAGAGGCAGAAGGAGATGAAGGAGAGAGAGATAGAAGAGGCAGAGGGAGATGAAGGAGAGAGAGAGAGAGAAGAGGCAGAAGGAGATGAAGGAGAGAGAGAGAAGAGGCAGAGGGAGATGAAGGAGAGAGAGAGAGAAGAGGCAGAGGGAGATGAAGGAGAGAGAGAGAGAGAGAGAGAGAGAGAGAGAAGAGGCAGAGGGAGATGAAGGAGAGAGAGAGAAGAGGCAGAGGGAGATGAAGGAGAGAAAGAGAAGAGGCAGAGGGAGATGAAGGAGAGAGAGAGAGAAGAGGCAGAGGGAGATGACAGAGAGAAAGAGAAGAGGCAGAGGGAGATGAAGGAGAGAGAGAGAGAGAGAGAGAAGAGTGAGATGAAAGAGAGAGAGAGAGAAGAGGCAGAGGGAGGTGAAGGAGAGAGAGAGAAGAGGCAGAGGGAGATGGAGAGAGAAGAGGCAGAGGGAGATGAAGGAGAGAGAGAGAGAGAAGAGCAGAGGGAGATGAAGGAGAGAGAGAGAAAAGAGGCAGAGGAGATGAAGGAGAGAGAGAAGAGGCAGAGGGAGATGAGAGAGAGAGAAGAGGCAGAGGGAGATGAAGGAGAGAGAGAGAGAGAGGGCAGAGGGAGATGAAGGAGAGAGAGAGAAGAGGCAGAGGGAGATGAAGGAGAGAGAGAGAGAGAGAGGCAGAGGGAGATGAAGGAGAGAGAGAGAAGAGGCAGAGGGAGATGAAGGAGAGAGAGAGAAGAGGCAGAGGGAGATGAAGGAGAGAGAGAGAGAGAGAGGCAGAGGGAGGTGAAGGAGAGAGAGAGAGAGGCAGAGGGAGATGAAGGAGAGAGAGAGAAGAGGCAGAGGGATGAAGGAAGGAGAGAGAGAGAAGAGGCAGAGGGAGATGAAGGAGAGAGAGAGAGAGGCAGAGGCAGAGGGAGATGAAGGAGAGAGAGAGAAGAGGCAGAGGGAGATGAACGAGAGAGAGAGAAGAGGAGAGAGAGAAGAGGCAGAGGGAGATGAAGGAGAGAGAGAGAGAAGAGGCAGAGGGAGAAGAAGGAGAGAGAGAGAGAGAGGCAGAGGGAGATGAAGGAGAGAGAGAGAAGAGGCAGAGGGAGATGAAGGAGAGAGAGAGAGAAGAGGCAGAAGGAGATGAAGGAGAGAGAGAGAGAAGAGGCAGAAGGAGATGAAGGAGAGAGAGAGAAGAGGCAGAGGGGGATGAACGAGAGAGAGAAGAGGCAGAGGAGAGATGAAGGAGAGAGAGAGAAGAGGCAGAGGGAGATGAAGGAGAGAGAGAGAAGAGGCAGAGGGAGATGAAGGAGAGAGAGAGAAGAGGCAGAGGGAGATGAAGGAGAGAAAGAGAAGAGGCAGAGGGAGATGACGGAGAGAAAGAGAGAGAGAAGAGGCAGAAGGAGATGAAGGAGAGAGAGAGAGAAGAGGCAGAAGGAGATGAAGGAGAGAGAGAGAGAAGAGGCAGAGGGGGATGAACGAGAGAGAGAAGAAGCAGAGGGAGATGAAGGAGAGAAAGAGACAAGAGGCAGAGGGAGATGAAGGAGAGAGAGAAGAGGCAGAGGGAGATGAAGGAGAGAAAGAGAAGAGGCAGAGGGAGATGACGGAGAGAAAGAGAAGAGGCAGAGGGAGATGACAGAGAGAAAAAGAAGAGGCAGAGGGAGATGAAGGAGAGAGAGAGAAGAGTGAGATGAAGGAGAGAGAAGAGGCAGAGGGAGGTGAAGGAGAGAGAGAGAAGAGGCAGAGGGAGATGAAGGAGAGAGAGAGAAGAGGCAGATGGAGATGAAGGAGAGAAAGAGAAGAGGCAGAGGGAGATGACGGAGAGAAAGAGAGAGAGAAGAGGCAGAAGGAGATGAAGGAGAGAGAGAGAGAAGTGGCAGAGGGAGATGAAGGAGAGAGAGAGAGAAGAGGCAGAAGGAGATGAAGGAGAGAGAGAGAGAAGAGGCAGAGGGGGATGAACGAGAGAGAGAAGAAGCAGAGGGAGATGAAGGAGAGAGAGAGAGACAAGAGGCAGAGGGAGATGAAGGAGAGAGAGAGAAGAGGCAGAGGGTGATGACGGAGAGAAAGAGAAGAGGCAGAGGGAGATGACAGAGAAAAAGAAGAGGCAGAGGGAGATGAAGGAGAGAGAGAGAGAAGAGGCAGAGGGAGATGACGGAGAGAAAGAGAAGAGGCAGAGGGAGATGACAGAGAAAAAGAAGAGGCAGAGGGAGATGAAGGAGAGAGAGAGAGAGAGAGAGAAGAGTGAGATGAAGGAGAGAGAGAGAAGAGGCAAAGGGAGGTGATGGAGAGAGAGAGAGAAGAGGCAGAGGGAGATGGAGAGAGAGAGAGAAGAGGCAGAGGGAGATGAAGGAGAAAGAGAGAAGAGGCAGAGGGAGATGAAGGAGAGGGAGAGAAGAGGCAGAGGGAGATGAAGGAGAGAGAGAGAGAGAGAGAAGAGGGAGAGAGAGAGAAGAGGCAGAGGGAGATGATGGAGAGAGAGAGAGAGAGAGAAGAGGCAGAGGGAGATGAAGGAGAGAGAGAGAGAAGAGGCAGAGGGAGATGAAGGAGAGAGAGAGAGAAGAGGCAGAGGGAGATGAAGGAGAGAGAGAAAAGAGGCAGAGGGAGATGAAGGAGAGAGAGAGAAGAGGCAGAGGGAGATGAAGGAGAGAGAGAGAAGAGGCAGAGGGAGATGAAGGAGAGAGAGAGAAGAGGCAGAGGGAGATGAAGGAGAGAGAGCGAAGAGGCAGAGGGAGATGAAGGAGAGAGAGAGAAGAGGCAGAGGGAGATGAAGGAGAGAGAGAGAGAGAAGAGGGAGATGAAGGAGAGAGAGAAGAGGCAGAGGGAGATGAAGGAGAGAGAGAGAGAGAGAGCAGAGGGAGATGAAGGAGAGAGAGAGAAGAGGCAGAGGGAGATGAAGGAGAGGGAGAGAAGAGGCAGAGGGAGATGAAGGAGAGAAAGAGAGAGAGTGAGAGAGAGAGGAGGCAGAGGGAGATGAAGGAGAGAGAGAGAGAGAAGAGGCAGAGGGAGATGAAGGAGATAGAGAAGAGGCAGAGGGAGATGAAGGAGAGAGAGAGAGAGAGGGAGATGAGAGAGAGCAGAGGGAGATGAAGGAGAGAGAGAGAGAGAAGAGGCAGAGGGAGATGAAGGAGAGAGAGAGAGAGCAGAGGGAGATGAAGGAGAGAGAGAGAGAAGAGGCAGAGGGAGATGAAGGAGAGAGAGAGAGAGAGAGGCAGAGGGAGATGAAGGAGAGAGAGAGAGAAGAGGCAGAGGGAGATGAAGGAGAGAGAGAGAGAAGAGGCAGAGGGAGATGAAGGAGAGAGAGAGAGAAGAGGCAGAGGGAGATGAAGGAGAGAGAGAGAAGAGGCAGAGGGAGATGAAGGAGAGAGAGAGAGAAGAGGCAGAGGGAGATGAAGGAGAGAGAGAGAGAGAGAGAGGCAGAGGGAGATGAAGGAGAGACAGAGAAGAGGCAGAGGAGGATGAACGAGAGAGAGAGAGAAGAGGCAGAGGGAGATGAAGGAGAGAGAGAGAAGAGGCAGAGGGAGATGAAGGAGAGAGAGAGAAGAGGCAGAGGGAGGTGAAGGAGAGAGAGAGAGAAGAGGCAGAGGGAGATGAAGGAGAGAGAGAGAGAGGAGGCAGAGGGAGATGAAGAAGAGAGAGAAAAGAGGCAGAGGGAGATGAAGGAGAGAGAGAGAGAGAGAGAAGAGGCAGAGGGAGATGAAGGAGAGAGAGAGAGAAGAGGCAGAGGGAGATGAAGGAGAGAGAGAGAAGAGGCAGAGGGAGATGAAGGAGAGAGAGAGAAGAGGCAGAGGGAGATGAAGGAGAGAGAGAGAGAGAGGAGAGAAAAGAGCAGAGGGAGATGAAGGAGAGAGAGAGAGAAGAGGCAGAGGGAGATGAAGGAGAGAGAGAGAGAGAGAGGCAGAAGGGAGATGAAGGAGAGAGAGAGAAGAGGCAGAGGGAGATGAAGGAGAGAGAGAGAAGAGGCAGAGGGAGATGAAGGAGAGAGAGAGAGAGAGAGAGAGAGAGAGAGAGAGAGAAGAGGCAGAGGGAGATGAAGGAGAGAGAGAAGAGGCAGAGGGAGATGAAGGAGAGAAAGAGAAGAGGCAGAGGGAGATGAAGGAGAGAGAGAGAAGAGGCAGAGGGAGATGGAGAAAGAAGAGGCAGAGGGAGATGAAGGAGAGAGAGAGAGAGAGAAGAGTGAGATGAAAGAGAGAGAGAGAAGAGGCAGAGGGAGGTGAAGGAGAGAGAGAGAAGAGGCAGAGGGAGATGGAGAGAGAAGAGGCAGAGGGAGATGAAGGAGAGAGAGAGAGAGAAGAGGCAGAGGGAGATGAAGGAGAGAGAGAGAAAAGAGGCAGAAGGAGATGAAGGAGAGAGAGAAGAGGCAGAGGGGGATGAACGAGAGAGAGAAGAGGCAGAGGGAGATGAAGGAGAGAGAGAGAAGAGGCAGATGGAGATGAAGGAGAGAAAGAGAAGAGGCAGAGGGAGATGACGGAGAGAAAGAGAGAGAGAAGAGGCAGAAGGAGATGAAGGAGAGAGAGAGAAGAGGCAGAGGGAGATGAAGGAGAGAGAGCGAAGAGGCAGAGGGAGATGAAGGAGAGAGAGAGAGAAGAGGCAGAGGGAGGTGAAGGAGAGAGAGAAGAGGCAGAGGGAGATGAAGGAGAGAGAGAGAAGAGGCAGAGGGAGATGAAGGAGAGAGAGAGAAGAGGCAGAGGGAGGTGAAGGAGAGAGAGAGAGAGAAGAGGCAGAGGGAGATGAAGGAGAGAGAGAGAAGAGGCAGAGGGGGATGAACGAGAGAGAAAGAAGAGGCAGAGGGAGATGAAGGAGAGAGAGAGAGAAGAGGCAGAGGGAGATGAAGGAGAGAGAGAGAGAAGAGGCAGAAGGAGATGAAGGAGAGAGAGATAGAAGAGGCAGAGGGAGATGAAGGAGAGAGAGAGAGAAGAGGCAGAAGGAGATGAAGGAGAGAGAGAGAGAAGAGGCAGAAGGAGATGAAGGAGAGAGAGAGAAGAGGCAGAGGGGGATGAACGAGAGAGAGAAGAGGCAGAGGGAGATGAAGGAGAGAGAGAGAAGAGGCAGAGGGAGATGAAGGAGAGAGAGAGAAGAGGCAGAGGGAGATGAAGGAGAGAGAGAGAAGAGGCAGAGGGAGATGAAGGAGAGAAAGAGAAGAGGCAGAGGGAGATGACGGAGAGAAAGAGAGAGAGAAGAGGCAGAAGGAGATGAAGGAGAGAGAGAGAGAAGAGGCAGAAGGAGATGAAGGAGAGAGAGAGAGAAGAGGCAGAGGGGGATGAACGAGAGAGAGAAGAAGCAGAGGGAGATGAAGGAGAGAAAGAGACAAGAGGCAGAGGGAGATGAAGGAGAGAGAGAAGAGGCAGAGGGAGATGAAGGAGAGAAAGAGAAGAGGCAGAGGGAGATGACGGAGAGAAAGAGAAGAGGCAGAGGGAGATGACAGAGAGAAAAAGAAGAGGCAGAGGGAGATGAAGGAGAGAGAGAGAAGAGTGAGATGAAGGAGAGAGAAGAGGCAGAGGGAGGTGAAGGAGAGAGAGAGAAGAGGCAGAGGGAGATGAAGGAGAGAGAGAGAAGAGGCAGATGGAGATGAAGGAGAGAAAGAGAAGAGGCAGAGGGAGATGACGGAGAGAAAGAGAGAGAGAAGAGGCAGAAGGAGATGAAGGAGAGAGAGAGAGAAGTGGCAGAGGGAGATGAAGGAGAGAGAGAGAGAAGAGGCAGAAGGAGATGAAGGAGAGAGAGAGAGAAGAGGCAGAGGGGGATGAACGAGAGAGAGAAGAAGCAGAGGGAGATGAAGGAGAGAGAGAGAGACAAGAGGCAGAGGGAGATGAAGGAGAGAGAGAGAAGAGGCAGAGGGTGATGACGGAGAGAAAGAGAAGAGGCAGAGGGAGATGACAGAGAAAAAGAAGAGGCAGAGGGAGATGAAGGAGAGAGAGAGAGAAGAGGCAGAGGGAGATGACGGAGAGAAAGAGAAGAGGCAGAGGGAGATGACAGAGAAAAAGAAGAGGCAGAGGGAGATGAAGGAGAGAGAGAGAGAGAGAAGAGTGAGATGAAGGAGAGAGAGAGAAGAGGCAAAGGGAGGTGATGGAGAGAGAGAGAGAAGAGGCAGAGGGAGATGGAGAGAGAGAGAGAAGAGGCAGAGGGAGATGAAGGAGAGAGAGAGAAGAGGCAGAGGGAGATGAAGGAGAGGGAGAGAAGAGGCAGAGGGAGATGAAGGAGAGAGAGAGAGAGAGAGAAGAGGCAGAGGGAGATGATGGAGAGAGAGAGAGAGAGAGAGAAGAGGCAGAGGGAGATGAAGGAGAGAGAGAGAGAGAGAGGGAGAGGAGAGAGAGAGAGAAGAGGCAGAGGGAGATGAAGGAGAGAGAGAGAGAAGAGGCAGAGGGAGATGAAGGAGAGAGAGAGAAAGAGGCAGAGGGAGATGAAGGAGAGAGAGAGAGAGAGGGAGATGAAGGAGAGAGAGAGAGAAGAGGCAGAGGGAGATGAAGGAGAGAGAGAGAGAGAGAGCAGAGGGAGATGAAGGAGAGAGAGAGAAGAGGCAGAGGGAGATGAAGGAGAGAGAGAGAAGAGGCAGAGGGAGATGAAGGAGAGAGAGAGAGAAGAGGCAGAGGGAGATGAAGGAGAGAGAGAGAGAGAAGAGGGAGATGAAGGAGAGAGAGAGAGAAGAGGCAGAGGGAGATGAAGGAGAGAGAGAGAGAGAGAGAAGAGGCAGAGGGAGATGAAGGAGAGAGAGCAAAGAGGCAGAGGGAGATGAAGGAGAGGGAGAGAAGAGGCAGAGGGAGATGAAGGAAAGAAAGAGAGAGAGAGAGAGAGAGAGAGAGAGAGGAGGCAGAGGGAGATGAAGGAGAGAGAGAGAAGAGGCAGAGGGAGATGAAGGAGAGGGAGAGAAGAGGCAGAGGGAGATGAAGGAGAGAAAGAGAGAGAGAGCAGAGGGAGATGAAGGAGAGAGAGAGAGAGAAGAGGCAGAGGGAGATGAAGGAGAGAGAGAGAGAAGAGGCAGAGGGAGATGAAGGAGAGAGAGAGAGAAGAGGCAGAGGGAGATGAAGGAGAGAGAGAGAGAAGAGGCAGAGGGAGATGAAGGAGAGAGAGAGAGAAAAGGCAGAGGGAGATGAAGGAGAGAGAGAGAGAGAAGAGGCAGAGGGAGATGAAGGAGATAGAGAAGAGGCAGAGGGAGATGAAGGAGAGAGAGAGAGAAGAGGCAGAGGGAGATGAAGGAGAGAGAGAGAGAAGAGGCAGAGGGAGATGAAGGAGAGAGAGAGAGAAGAGGCAGAGGGAGATGAAGGAGAGAGAGAGAGAAAAGGCAGAGGGAGATGAAGGAGAGAGAGAGAGAGAAGCAGAGGGAGATGAAGGAGAGAGAGAAGAGGCAGAGGGAGATGAAGAAGAGAGAGAAAAGAGGCAGAGGGAGATGAAGGAGAGAGAGAGAGAAGAGGCAGAGGGAGATGAAGGAGAGAGAGCAGAGGGAGATGAAGGAGAGAGAGAGAAGAGGCAGAGGGAGATGAAGGAGAGAGAGCGAAGAGGCAGAGGGAGATGAAGGAGAGAGAGAGAGGAGGCAGAGGGAGATGAAGGAGAGAGAGAGAGAAGAGGCAGAGGGAGATGAAGGAGAGAGAGCGAAGAGGCAGAGGGAGATGAAGGAGAGAGAAGAGGCAGAGGGAGATGAAGGAGGGAGATGAAGGAGGGGGATAAAGGAGAGAGAAGAGAAGAGAAGAGAAGAGAAGAGAAGAGAAGAGAAGAGAAGAGAAGAGGGAAAATGAGAGGAGAGAAGGAGAGAAGAGGGAGAGGAGGAAGTGGAAGGAGAGAGAAGAGAAGAGAAGAGAAGAGAAGAGAAGAGAAGAGAAGAGAAGAGAAGAGGGAAAATGAGAGGGGAGAACAGGGAGAAGGAGAGAAGAGGGAGAGGAGGAAGTGGAAGGAGAGAGAAGAGAAAAGAAGAGAGGGGGGAGAAGAGTAAAAGGGTCAGGGAGAGTGGAGAAGAGGGAGAAGGAGAGAAGAAGAGGAAGATGAAGGGGAAGGGGAAGGAGAGAGAAGATAAGGGAAGAGGGAGGAGAGAGAAGAGAAGGAAAGAGAGAGGGGAGAAAAGGAAAAGGGAGAGGGGAAAAGAGGGAAAGGGCGAGTGGAGTAGGAGAGAAGAAGGAGAGGAAGACGAGGGGGAAGGAGAGAGAAGTGAATGGAAGAGGGAGAGGGAGAAGAGAGACGAGAAGAGAGAGATGCGAAGAAGGAAAGGGAAATAGAATATATTCTAATAGAAAATATTAGAATGAAAAAGAAAAGAATAGAAAAAACAAAACAATATAATAGAATAAAATAGAACAAATAGAAACGTCTTCTGAAATTCAAATTTTGAATAGAATGAAGTCAAATTCGATTGGAATTTTCCAAATTTGATCAAATTGAATTAATTTTGATCAGATTAAAAAACAAATAAATGAAACTAAACTAAACGAACTCCTAAACAAATTTTAATAATTCATCAAATGTATCTAAGTTAAATTCTTTAAATAACGAGACAAAATGAAAGAAAAATGTCCTGCACATGTGTAATCAATGGACAGATGTCCTCTCGATGGCCAATCCCGGCGGGGGTCATAAAGTCAGACAACTTCCTCCTTGTTTTTCCTTCTCTCCCCATCAAATGTGTCCCAACATCAAAGACACCACAGGACCTGCTACTGTCTGTCTGGCATGAGTCCCCCCAGGCTGGGTATCCCCTCCCCCACCCCCTTCCTGCGTACATGGGGGCAGTTCACAAGGGTAGGGGGCTTCTTATCTCCCTGACCTACCTACAGATAACACAGCAGAGCCATACTGACCTTGCCCAGGCTCGGGGAGGACCCCATGGGTGGAGAGGAGGGGGAAATCCTCCATTAGGGGGATAATCCCCAATATACACTCACATTTGTAGTTGTGTTGTAGATAATACAAAAGACGTGTGAATAAATCCTGAGATGTGACACCAGGAAGAGAGTTTAATGGGGAGGGAGAAAATAAAGTGTTAACCGATTAACTATTAATGACTATTGATTAACTTAAAAGATTTTTTTTTTACCCCCAAAAAAACGGAGATGAAGTCAATGTGCAAAAAAAAAAAAAAAAAGGCTCTTGAGAAATATGTCTTCAAAAAGGAAATATTTATCAGTCATAAAAACGGACGCGGAGCGCCATGAACACGTTTAGGGGGCTACAGCACATACTCCTTGGGATTGGTGTCTACAACATTGGGAAAAAAAAAGATATAAAATACATACAATTTTATGAAGGTTGGGATTTAACTTTAATTATAATATATATACACAGTGGCCCAGATTCACAGAGCGATTACGCCTGCGCAACAGGAGATGCGCGTGCGTAAGTCTAAATATGCGCGTGCGTTTCGATGCACGGCATCCCCAAAACGAGATACGCAAGAAATCTACTTTTTTTTTGTCCGTCGTAATTTCGTTAGACAGGCGCATCCGTCCGCGCAAAACTGCGCTAGACAGACCATTGATTTGCTAGTCAAATATGCTAATGAGGGACTTACGGGGATCCACAAAAGAACGTTGGGGCAGCGCAGGCTACGCGGTGTGCGCAACAGCAAAATGTCCTGTCTAAAATTAGACCATATAAAAGCTGGTCTAAAAAGAGAAAAAAAGTCCACCTTTTAGATAAAGCAACACTGTTAGTGAGGAGCTCAGCAGTCACACGTGTTGCACAACAATCTGTATGCCAACATGCCAGGGGCATCCATGCTCATAGCTATACTACTGACTTTAGATGAACAAAGAAGGATGAGGGCACTGAGGAGGGCACTAAGGAGGGCACGGGAGATGTTTTTTTTTTTATTTATTTTTTATTTGGTTATATAAACTTTACAATTTAATCTAATCTAATACAATATTCTTATCTGATACAAGCCCCTCACTCTTCACTTGATATATCACACATGCATAGACATCTTTGGCATGAGAGATTCTGAGGTGTCTCGCATCTTCAGATTCACCCCTCATGCCATCATGGAATTAACCACAACCTTGCAGGAGGACATCAGCAGCCCAACACATGGCACTACCCATGACACCCATGACAGCTACATATACAATCAGAGCCCCATCCCCACAGATTTCGAACAGAACATGTATGGGGACAGCTGGCTGGTTGGTGAGTGACATGGGTGGCAGGCATGACTGTCCCCCCCCATGATGCACACATCACAAGGGGCACATGCACTACTAACATCCTCCTGTCTTTTCCCTTCAAGGTGACTCTGCATATGCACTGGGACCCCATCTCATGACCCCATCTCATGCCAGCTCACATTATGCATCTTTGCACGTTAAACACACACATTAATCATGACACAATGAGAATGCATGCATGCACACCACTGTGGTCCCTAGCACACACACCCCACATCCTCATCACATTGGATTGGCACCAGTCCACCATGCAGGACTTGTGAGCAGCAACGCCACGCCAAGGCTCCAATTATGTCACTGTACATTCATACACCATTCACACGGACCTGGGGATCACTTCTCCACCACAAATGACGGTGACACCCCTTTTCCCGCAGGAATATCACCCCCACATTCCAAAATCATACACAAACAGAACCAAAAAAATAAAATAAATGACGAGCAAAAATAAAAAATGCCCCAGCAAAAATATAATTTAAACAAAATAACAACAAAGAAAACACATGAAAGACAAAAATCACTCTGCAAAACAGTCCCCAAATATCTCAAAGACACGTCACAAACAAACAAACAAACGCTAATAAACAAAAGCACCTTGCTGTATAGGGAGGGATACAAAGGGATGTACTTTTGCAAAGGAAGGGCGTTTGTGTCTGTCTATTTATGCTGTCTGCGTAGTTCACTAAGTTGCCCGGGTCCACTTCCAATTTCACTGATTGCGCCGTTCCCGAGTTGTGAGCATGCGCACAGAGGTGCTGACCATGGTCTGCTTCAAGCGCGCATGCGCGAGCCGGCCGGCCCTTCATTTGCATGGGGTCACGGCTCATTTCAATGTAACACGCCCACGTCCTTCCCAATTTGTATTACTCCGCCTTGCGCCTCTGAAATAACGTTACGCATGTGCAATTTTCTGCGCAAAAGCTACGAGAATAGGGTGATTACGCGGCTACATTGCGCAAGTCTAACGTAAAGGCGGTGCGCTACGCCGGTCCAATAATGCGCAGATGTACCTGAATCTGGCCCAGTAACTTTAACAATTATATACAGTATATAACTATATACATCTAATATTACGTGAATATTATGCGTATATGCGCAGCATTCTTATAAGCACCGGTGACCATCTGGTCAGGATTTGAACCAGCGACCCTTTTGCTGCTAGGTAAATGTGCTAACCACTACACCACTGTGCTGCCTGTGACTTTAATAAATGTTATTAATATTAGGATTATTATAAGGATACATTTTAATGAATATTAATTTTATTGTTGTTATTATTATATAAAATAATATTTATTAAAAATGTATCTTAGTAGGAATAATATTTATTAAAGTGTATTCTAATAACAATAATAATAATAATAATAGAATACACTTTAATAAATATTACTCCTACTAAGATACATTTTATTAAATATTATATTAATTGTTATCATTATTATTATTATTATTATTATTATTACAATGCACTTTAATAAATGTTACTAATATTAGGATACATTTTAATTAATATTCATTTTATTGTTATTATTATTATATAAAATATGTATTAAAATGAATCTTTGTAGGAATAAGATTTTTTTAAGTGTCTTCTAATAATAATAATAATAATAATAATAATAATAGAATACGCTTTAATAAATATTACTCCTACTAAGATACATTGTAATCAATTTTATTTTTATTGCTATTATTATTATTATTATTATTATTATTAGAATGCACTTTAATAAATTTTATTAATATTAGGATACATTTTGATAAATATAAATTTAATTGCTATTATTCTTATACACTTTCCTTTTTTTTCACAAAATATATCATATGCTTTTATAAATGTTATTAATATTAGGATACATTTTAATAAATATTATTATCACCATTATTATTATTATTATTGTTATTATTATTAGAATACACTTTAAAAAATATTATTCATACTAAGATACATTGTAATAAATATTATTTGTATTGCTATTATTATTAGTATTATTAGAATGCACTTTAATAAATGTTGTTAATATTAGGATACATTTTAATAAATATTATTTTTATTGTTATTGTTTTTAATAGGCTTTCCTTTTTTTTCCACAATATATATTATATGCTTTAATAAATGTTATTCATATTAGGATACATTTTAATAGATATTATTATCACCATTATGATTATTATTAGAATGCACTTTAAAAAAATATTATTCATACTAAGATACATTGGGCCAGATTCATAGAGCGATTACGCCTGTCTATCTCGCGTTAGACTGGAGTACTTTCAAATTACGCGCGTTTTTTAGCTATTCGGAAACCTCAAACCATGAAAAGACGGCTCTGGGCTTCAATTCGACTGGATTACGTGTTTGTACGCCTTCGAATCTACGCTGCAATAAAATTGCGGCCACTGGGTGGACTTCCCGAAGTTTTCCGCGTTGGGGTATGCTAATGAGCTTTTGCCGACGATCCCAAAAATTACGATCTTCAATCGCAATCTCTTACGGCATCTTTAGTCATCTTTTTGCTGCGTAACACTATACCAGCTTTTAGCTGGTCTAATATTAGACAGCCCATGTTAAGTATGGCCGTCGTTCCCGCGTCGAATATCAACGGTTTCCGACATCTTTTTCTATTTTTGACGTAAAACGTCCAGGAATAGGAATGTCCGTAAACGACGCTACTCAAACAACGAATGACGTATCGACGTTATTTCGCGCAATGCACGGCGGGAAATTTCTGAACGGAGCATGCGCAGTTCGATCGCCGCGGGGACGCGCCTAATTTAAATGCTTCACGCCCCCTAATCGCGTATTTCGATTACGCGGCGAGAAATATACTACGCCGCCGTAGCGTACGGGCAAAAATCTACCATAATTCGACGTAGAGCCTGGTAAAATGCGGCTGCGTAGCGTATCTCGGATACGCTGCGCAAATGTACGTGTACCTGAATCTGGCCCATTGCATTTTGTTTTTTTTGCTATTATTATAACTATTTTTATTATTGGTATTAGAATACACTTTAATAAATATTATTCACACTAAGATACATTTTAATAAATATAATTTTTATTGCTATTATTATTATTATTAGAATGCACTTTAATAAATGTTATTAATATTAGGATACATTTTAATAAATACGATTCTTCTCATAATGATTAATATTATTATAATACACTTTAATAAATATTATTCATACTAGAATACATTGTAATAAGTATTATTTGTATTGCTATTATTAGTAGTATTTTTATTATTGTTATTAGAATACACTTTAATAAATATTATTCACACTAAGATACATTTAAAAAAATATTGGGCCAGATTCACAGAGCCCTTACTCCTGTGTAACTGGTGTTAGACTGGAGTAATTTCAAATTACGCGCGTTTTCTAGCTAGTCGGAAACCTCAAACCATGAATAGACGGCTGCGGGCTTCAATTCGACTGGATTACGTGTTCGTACGCCTTCGGATCTACGCTGCAATAAAATTGCGGCCACTGGGTGGACTTCCCGTTGTTTTCCGCGTCGGGGTATGCTAATGAGCTTTTGCCGGCGATCCCAGAAATTACGATCTTCAATCGCAATCTCTTACGGCACCTTTAGTCATCTTTTCGCTGCGTAAAACTATACCAGCTTTTTGCTGCTCTAATATTAGGCAGCCCATGTTAAGTATGGCCGTCGTTCCCACGTCAAATTTCAACGTTTTCCGACGTCTTTTATTATTTTTTACGTAAGTCGTCCGGGAATAGGAATGTTCGCTACTCAAACAACGAATGACGTAACGACGTGATTTCGCGCAATGCACGGCGGGAAATTTCTGAACGGAGCATGCGCAGTTCGATCGCCGCGGGGACGCTCTTAATTTAAATGCTTCACGCCCCCCAATCGCGTATTTCGATTACGCGGCGAGAAATAGACTACGCCGCCGTATTGTATGGGCAAAAATCTACCAGGATTCGGTGTAGAGCCTGGTGAAATACGGCAGCGTAGAGTATTTCGATTACGCAGCGCAATATTAAGTGTATGTGAATCTGGCCCATTATTTTTATCGTAATTATTATAATATGCTTTCCTTTTTTATTCACAATATATATTATATGCTTTAATAAATGTTATTCATATTAGGATACATTTTAATAGATATTATTATCACCATAATGATTATTATTATTATTAGAATACACTTTAAAAAATATTGGCCCAGATTCACGTACATCTGCGCATTATTGGACCGGCGTAGCGCACCGCCTTTACGTTAGACTTGCGCAATTTTGCCGCGTAATCACCCTATTCTCGTAGCTTTTGCGCAGGAAATTGCGCATACGTAACGTTTTTCCAGAGGCGTAAGGAGGAGTAATACAAATTGGGAAGGACGTGGGCGTGTTACATTGAAATGAGCCGTGACCCCATGCAAATGAAGGGCCGGCCGGCTCGCGCATGCGCGCTTGAACGAGACCATGTCAGCTCCGATGTGCGCATGCTCACAACTCGGGAGCGGCGCAATCAGTGATATTGGAAATGGACTAGGGCAACGTTGTGAACTACGCAGACAGCATAAATAGACACACACAAACGCACTTCCTTTGCAAAAGTACATCCCTTTGTCCCTTCCCATTTAACAAAGTGCTTTTGTTCTTGTTGTTCGTTGCAGTGTGTCTTGTAGTTGTCAGATTAGTGTTCTGTGTGATCAAGTGGTTGTTAGTAGATTTTTGAAAGTGGTTTTTGATAAGTGTTTGAGAGACTGTTTGTTTGATTGATATATTTCTTTTTGTTTCTTTTCCTGCTGTATTTTTGTTTTGTTTTTTGGGGACTGTTTCTTGCTGAGTCGTTTTCTCTCTGTGTGTGTTTTTTTTTGATTGGTTGTGCATGCTGTGTGAATGTGGGGGTGACATTCCTGCCGGAAAAGGGGTGTCGCCCTCTATTTTGGTGGAGAAGGGTTCCCCAGGACCAGGGAGAAGTGATCCCCAGGTCTGTGTGAATGGTGTATGAATGTACAGTGACATAATTGGAGCCTTGGCGTGGCGTTGCTGCTCACCAGTCCTGCATGGTGGACTGGTGCCAATCCAATGTGATGTGGATGTGGGGTGTGTGTGCTAGGGACCACAGTGGTGTGCATGCATGCATTCTCATTGTGCCATGATTAATGTGTATGTTTAACGTGCAAAGATGCCCAATGTGAGCTGTCTCCTGGCTGCTCTTCCCTCGAAGTATCCTCGGTTAGGGGGGGATTGTCTGGTTCAGGGGTCAGGTCATCACGTAGGTCAATCTGCAGGCCCTTTCTTTCTGCAAAGTTGTGCAGCATGCAACATGCACCGATGATCTGGCACACAAAGTTTGGGGAGTACAAGAGGGTACCCCCAGACTTATCCAGGCATCGGAAACGTGACTTTAGGATCCCAAAGGTGCGCTCCACCACTGCTCGTGTTTGGGCATGTGCTTGATTGTATCTTTCCTCTCCTGGGGTTTGGGGGTTCCGGATAGGAGTCATGAGATGCGGTCCCAGTGGATATGCAGAGTCACCTGTAAGGGAAAAGACAGGAGGATGTTAGTCATGCATGTGCCCCTTGTGATGTGCATCATAGGAGGGGATAGTAATCGCCTGCCACCCATGTCACTCACCAACCAGCCAGGTGTCCCCATACACGTTCTGATCGAATTCCAATCGGATGTGGCATTGATTGTATATGTAGCTGTCATGGCTGGACCCTGGGTGTTTGGCACGGACGTGCCATATGAGGCCTTGGGCATCGACTATCACCTGTACATTGATGGAATGCCAATGCTTCCGATTGCGGTACATGTGCTCTGTCTCCTGGGGGGGCTGGAGTGCCACATGTGTGCAATCAATGGCCCCCACGGTGCGTGGGAATCTGGCAATTCTGTAGAAATCTGTCATTGCCTTCAGCCGCAGGTCCTCAGTGGTGGGTCTGATGAACTGGTTGGCCATGCGTCCGAGGATTGCAGGGACAACCTGGTGCACACATCTGCTCATGGAGGACTGTGACATCCCAGCCACCACTCCACTTGTACGCTGAAAAGAGCCACTGGCAAGGACATGGAGTGTTGCCAGGACCTTCACCAGTGGCTGCACTGCATGTGAGCGGTGTGTTGGACTGGTGATGTCCTCCTGCAGGGTTGTGGTTAATTCCAGGATGACATGAGGGGTGAATCTGAAGATGCGATACACCTCAGAATCACTCATGCCAAACAGGTCTATGCGTGTGCGGTATATCCTCTCCCGTGCCATCCTCCGTGCCCTCCTCCTTCTTTGTTCATCTAAAGTCAGTAGTATAGCTATGAGCATGGATGCCCCTGACATGTTGGCATACAGATTGTTGTGCAACACGTGTGACTGCTGAGCTCCTCACTAACAGTGTTGCTTTATCTAACAAGTAGACTTTTTTTCTCTTTTTAGACCAGCTTTTATATGCTCTAATTTTAGACAGGACATTTTGCTGTTGCGCACACCGCGTAGCCTGCGCTGCCCCAACGTTGTTTTGTGGATCCCCGTAAGTCCCTCATTAGCATATTTGACTAGCAAATCAATGGTGTGTCTAGCGCACTTTTGCGCGGACGGATGCGCCAGTCTAACGAAATTACGCGGGACAAAAAAAATGTTTTGCGTATCTCGTTCTAGGGATGCCGCGCAACGAAACGCACGCGCACATTTAGACTTACGCACGCGCATCTCCTGTTGCGCAGGCGTAATCGCTCTGTGAATCTGGGCCATTATTCGTACTAAGATGCTTTTTTTTTTTTGCTATTATTATAAGTATTTTTATTATTGTTATCACAATACACTTTAATAAATATTATTCACACTAAGATACATTTTAATAAATATTATGGCCCAGATTCAGAGAGAATTGGATTCTCGTAGCGTATCAGAAATACACTACGCCGCCGTTTTTTACCTGGCTCTACGTGGAATCCAGGTAGATTTTGTCCAGTAAACGACGGCGGCGTAGTGTATTTCTCCCGTCGCAATCCATCTAGACCAGGGATCCTCAAACTACGGCCCTCCAGCTGTTTCGGAACTACAAGTCCCATGAGGCATTGTAAAACTCTGACATTCACAGACATGACTAGGGCATGATGGGAATTGTAGTTCCTGAACAGCTGGAGGGCCGTAGTTTGAGGACCCATGATCTAGACGAGTAGGGTGCTGTGAAGGATTTAAAATAGGCGCGTTCCCGCGGCGATCGAACTGCGCATGCTCCGTTCGCATATTTCCCGCCGTGCATTGCGCGAAATCACGTCGTTACGTCATTCGTTGTTTGAGTAGCGTCGTTTACAGACATTTCTATTCCCGAACGAGTTACGCAAAAAAAAAAAATTTAAATTCGACGCGGGAACGACGGCCATACTTAACATGGGCTATTCACCGTTAGACCAGCAAAAAGCTGGTCTAACAGTACGTAAAAAAAACCAGACGTAAGCGATTGCGAAGACCGCTCGTATCTTCGTGGATCGCCGTAAAAACACATTTGCATATCCCGACGCATGAAAACGACGCGAACTCCTCCCAGCGGCCGCAAAAATATCGCAGCGTAGATCCGAAGGCTTACGAAGACGTAAGCCTCTCGGATCGAAGCCCGAAGCCGCCGTATCATGGTTTGAGGATTCAAACTAGTGATACGCCGCGCGAAATTTGAAATTACTCCTGTCTAACACCAGTTACACAGGCGTAATTGTTTTATGAATCTGGGCCTATTTGTATTGCTATTGTTATTATTATTATTATTAGAATGCACTTAATAATAAATATTTTTAATAATAGGATACAGTTTAATAAATATTATTATTATTGTTATTATTATAATTGCACTTTAATAAATGTTATTATTATTACGATCATCATTGTGGTTATTAGAATACACTTAATATTATTAAATATAAACTTAAATAACCCTAATAAAAATCTTCCTCCCTCATACAGAAATGACCCGGACCGGTGATATATTGTCATATCTGATATCTCCCAAATAAAGTGATGAAATAAAAATGCCCCCCCCCCCCCCCGGTCCCTCTTCCAGTCTTGCCCCGCCCACTGCGCTCCATATCGCGCGTTTGCTTTGCGGGTTCCCAGCGCCCCCCTCCCTGTAATTGTCACACGTTGTGTTTGGGCAGCTGAGACTTCCTTCTCCCCAGATGGGGGGGTAAACAATGAGAAGACGTCTCTCTGTGGCCCCCGGGATGTGCAGAGCGCCGGGATCCGGACTTGGAAAGGAGATCACAGAATTCCCGGGACAGAAATTCTTCTTTTACACAAAAATAATACCGTGAAAAAGTATTCATACCCCTTGACATTTCCCCACATGTTGTCATGATACAACCAAAAACGTAAATGTATTTTATTGGGATTGTATGTGATAGACCAACACAAAGTGTCACATCATTGTGAAGTGGAAGGAAAATTATAAATTGGTTTCTAAATTCATTACAAATAAAGATTTGTAAAGTTTGGGGGGCATTTGTATTCAGACCCCTTTTCTCTGATAACTAAAATCTATAGGAACCAATCACCTTCAGAAGTCACCTAATTAGTAAATAGAGTCCACCTGTGTGTCATTTAATCTCAGTATAAATACAGCTGTTCTGTGAAGCCCTCAGAGGTTTGTTAGAGAACCTTAGTGAACAAACGGCATCATGAACGCCGAGGAACACACCAGGCAGGTCAGGGATAAAGTTGTGGAGAAGTATAAAGCAGGGTTCGGTTATAAAAAAAAATCTCCCAAGCTTTGAAGATCTCACGGAGCTTCTGTTCAATCCATCATCGGAAAATGGAAAGAGTATGGCACAACCGCAAACCTACCAAGACACGGCCGTCCACCTAAACTGACCGGGCCGGGCAAGGAGAGCATTCATCAGAGAAGCAGACAAGAGGCCCATGGTAACTCTGGAGGAGCTGCACAGGAGCTGCACAGCTCAGGGGGGGGGGGGGGGGGGGAATCTGTCCACAGGACAACTATTAGTGGTGATCTCCACAAATCTGCCCTTTATGGAAGAGTGACAAGAAGAAAGACATTGGAGAAAGAAAGACATAAGAAGTCCTGTTTGCAGATTGTGAGAAGCCATGTGGGGGAGGGGACACAGCAAACATGTGGGGGAGGGGGACACAGCAAACATGTGGGGGAGGGGGACACAGCAAACATGTGGGGGAGGAGACACAGCAAACACGTGGAAGAAGGTGCTCCGGTCACGGGACACCAAAATTTTACTTTTTGGCCGCTATGTGTGTCAGAAAACTAACACTACACATCACCCTGAACACACCATCCCCACTGTGAAACATGGTGGTGGCAGCATCATCTGGTGGGGATGCTTTTCTTCAGCAGGGACAGGGAAGCTGGTCAGAGTTGATGGGAAGATGGATGGAGACAAATACAGGACAATCCTAGAAGAAAGTCTGCAAAAGACTTGAGACCGGGGCGGGGGCTTCACCTTCCAGCAGGACAATGACCCTAAAGTACAGCCAGAGCTACAATGGAATGGTTTAGGTCAAAGCCTATTCATGTGTTAGAATGGCCCAGTCACAGTCCAGACCTAAATCCCATTGAGAATCTGTGGCAAGACTTGAAAATTGCTGTTCACAGATGGCCGATTACTGTGAAAATGACAATGGCAGAGAATGGGGTTAACCACTAGGGGGCGCTCTAGGTGTTAAGTGTGACCTCATGTGTGTGGCTGATCACAGGAACCCCCCGCTGGGGTCCTCGCAGGAAATCGTGGGCAGGGTGCAGAAGCGCAGCAAAATGCGCAACGTGCTTGCGGTGAGATTATTTCTTAATCGCGCCCCAAACGTGCTGCGATTTCGCAATGAGAAAAAAACAATTGAAAATTGCGGCAACATGCGCAACACCAGAAATTTGGCAGGCGACCTTCTTTGCCACATTTTTTGGATAGGAGGGAGGCCCATTCAAAATGAACGGCGCCGCTACAAAAAAACTTGGAAAAAAGGCACGAAAAACGCAAGGGCGCATTCGCAAGTGTGAGGCCCCTATTCACATTTGAGCACACCGGAATCGCAGCAAAGCGCGCAATGTGCTTGCAGTAACATTATTTCTTATTTTGCAGCAAAGCGCACAAGCCCAAACGCGCCTGAATGCTTCTTTGGCGCATTTTTGGATCGGAGGGAGGCCCATTCAAAATGAATGGCGCCGCTACAAAAACGCCCCCAAAAAGGCACAAAAGACGCAAGGGCACATTCGCAATTCTGAGGCCCCCGTTCATGTTTGAGCACATCGGAATCGCGGCAAAATGCGCAATGTGCTTGCGATGCCAATATTTCTTATTTAGCCGCAAAATGCACAAAGCCAAACGCATCAGCCTGCTTCTTTTGGCACATTTTTGGAGTGGAGCAAGATGAAAAGCGCCACTACAAAAATGCGCAAAAAGACGCAAGGGTGCATTCGCAAGTGAGAGGCCCCATTCGCATTTCAGCATCTCGGAATCGCGGCAAAACGCGCAATGTGCTTGCAGTGCCATTATTTGCTTTTTTGCGGCGAAACGCACAAGTCCAAACGCACCTGACTCAGTGCATGAGTAGTAGTACATGAGCTTTCGTTGCCGCATTTTATGACGTGGAGGGAGGCCCATTCAAAAGGAAGGGCGCCGCTACAAAAAGGAGCAAATAGCGCGAGGGCGCATTCCCGAGTGTGAGGCCCCCAATCACATTGGAGCATATCGGAACCGCGGCAAAACGCGAAGCTCCTGCTTTTTTTTTTGGGGCGCATTTTGCCATAATTGCTGCAAGATAATTGCGTCTATTTCAGCGCAAAGGCCCTATTTGCGTATTTACGCAAATTTGGAACTGCCCCCGTTTCTGGGTTATGTTTGGCCAATCGTGACACGTTAGATGTAAAAAAAAAAAACATTGCAAATTGGAATCGCCGGCAGAACTGCCCCCGTTTCTGCCCGCGCTTGCCAAATTTGCGTCAAAAGGTACGACACGCATTTTGGTGGCGTGTTCCTAATGGGATCCCAAATGCGCGTCGTCCCTTTGACGCGATTTGGCAAGTGTGGGCAGCAATGGGCGCAGTTCTCCAAATTGCGTAAATAGGGCGTTTGCGCTGAAATGGGCAGCAGATGGGTTTTTCTTTTTAAATGCCGCCTGCGTCTATCACGACTGCCTAAAAGGTGACCCATTAAAGCTTAAACGGGGACGCAAGCTGCATGCAATGCACGTGGTCAGGGCCGCCATCAGGGGGGTACAGGCAGTACAACTGTAAGGTGCTCGGAGGTCCCCAGGGGCCCCGGTGGCGCAACCCCCCTTCTTTTTTTTTTATTTAAAAAAAATCTATTTTTTATATATATATTTTTTATTATTATTAAAGGGCCCAGAGGTCTCCAGGTCCCTGGATGGCAACCCCCTCCCCCTTTTTTTATGCATTTTTTTTATTATTTTTTATATTTACTTTTTTTTGTATTTTATAAAAACTAAATTTAAATTTTCATTTATAAAATTTTTTTTTTTTTAATTAAAGGGCCCAGAGGTCCTCAGAGGCCCGGAGGGTCCCCAGGGCCCTGGATGGCAAGCCCCCTTTTTTTCCTAAAAATGTTATTTACATTTTTTTTTTCTTTTATTAAAGGGCCCAGAGGTACATTTTTTATTTCTTTAGATTTTTTTGTATTTCTTTTTTTTATAATTAGCGGCGGCACCCCCCAACTTCTCAATTCTCTGCTCCAGGGGTCCCATGCCTGAAGCTGTGTAAGGGGCCCCATATTCCTGATGGCGGCCCTGCACGCGGGTTGCGGCACGTTGGTCAGCAAAAATAGGGTTAAAACAGGCAGTGACACAGGGACACCCGAATCACCCCCTGCGGCATAGATTTCCCCCTACTGCCCTTGCTCCCATCTCCGCCCCCCCCCCCCACCCGCAGCGCTGCCAGCTTCCCTCCTCTCCTATCCGCTGTGCCTGCTGGGATGTTTTAGGAGTGGAGAATGGGCAGGTAAATATGTAATTACCGGTGACGTGTCATATTCGGCTCCCTCATCACAGACTACTCCGGAAGTGCTGCGGCGGCCAACTGCGCATGCGCGATGCGCTCCAAAGCATTTACGACACTGCACACCAGGGAAGCCGTCATTCAGAGCGACATGGACTTAGAGGTAAGTGGCCAGTCGGCCTCACGTCCTCGCTTCGCTCGGACGGCTCGCTCCGCTCGCTCGGCCTCCTGGCTCTTTATTTAACATCCTCCAATCCACGGGGATGTTAAGGAAAGAGCCTGCATGCCGAACGAGGTTTCGATGGTGTGCACTGCCGTAAATGCATTGGAACGCATCGCGCATGCGCAGTTGGCCGCCCAGCACTTCCGGAGCAGTCTGTGATGGGGAGCGGAGTATGACGATACACCGGCCCCTTCCCTTTCTCAATGAACACAGTGAGCGATCGGTAGTGTGCGTTTGGGCTTTTGGGGTGCGTACTCTAATGCAATAGGCTGCGCACACCTATGGGCAGCGAGGAGGCATCACATCGCCTCATTTCGACCTCTAAAATTCTAAATGGTTCTTCAGAAGGGGCGGGGGATTTAGACGCATGCCTTAGGGTTGCATGCATTGGTGCAATTTTGTTCTGAACGGCACCCCGATGCACCTTACTGATCGGCATGCGTCGCAACATGGGCCAACGCAACGAGGTGCATTGGGGTGATCTGCCAGAGATGGTTCGTGGTCAGTTTTTTGGCGCATTTTGGCGCATTGGCGGCCCATGGTGGGAATACACCCCCTACTGGGATAAGGCCAGTTCCACGTCCCGGAAGCCCCCCCCCCCCCCCCAATACGATGGTTTTGTCCATCGAAGGTCTGAGATCTCAGACTTTCCCAGATGCAGATGTCAGCAAGGCTCTCCAGTATAAGCCCTTATTTAGGCTTTATTGGCCCTTTAATCCCCCCCATGGGCAGTGTTGGGGGGGGGCGGTGGGGGGGGTTCAGTAGAAGAAGTGATAAAACTTGGAGATTTGAGACTTTTTATGAAGCCTCCACATTACAAGGTGGTTTGTAACCCCCCCCCCCCCCCCCCCAACGCAATAAACAACAATAGAAAATCTAGCAGGAGCACCTTTTATTGGCCAAGCTAAGACCCTCAAGGTGAAGACCACCCCCCACCGGGAGAGACCACATCCTGAATGGGCTTCCTCTACCCAGGGGCAGGGGGGGGGGAGACAAATAGTCCATAATAATAGACTCACATCCTCTACAAACCATTCAACATCAAACAATGAAGATCACAAGAGGAGATAATGGTGGAGATTCCCTTTCATCTTCACCGGGCCCGTAATTCGGCCCTTATGGACAGCCTGGGAGAGATCCAGGCCGGGGGGGGGGGGTCTATCGGAAAGGGGATAGAAATCATAGAACGTGATTATTAGCACTTTATGGAAAATAGGTAAAAAAAATAAAGAGTTCCCACCCAGCCGCTGAGGCAGAATTGGCCGTAGTGGCCCCAGGGGGTGGGGATGGGGTTTATTTGGCTCCTCTTTGGGGGGGGACTGACAACTCATGGGGTGCCCGGACAATAGGGGATTATGGGGCCCCCAGGCAATAGGAGATTATGGGGCCCCCAGGCAAAGGGAGATTATGGGGCCCCCAGGCAATAGGAGATTATGGGGCCCCCAGGCAATAGATTATTGGGCCCCCAGGCAATAGATTATGGGCCCCCAACTAAAACAATACTCACCCCCTTTCGCCCCCCCCCAAATTAACAATACTTACCCCCCCCAAAATTCCCCAACTAAAACAATACTTAGCCCTTGTCACCCCCCCCCCCCCCCCAAATTTCCCCAACTAAAACAATACTTATGCCCTGTCCACCCCTCCCCCCAAATTTCCCCAACTAAAACAATACTTACCCCCTGTCACCCCTCCCCCCCAAATTTCCCCAACTAAAGCAATACTTACCCCCCGCCCCCCCCCCCCCTCTCCCCCAAATTTTCCCAACTAAAACAGTACTTACCCCCTGTGGCCCCCCCGCCCCAAAATTTCCCCAACTAAAACAATACTTACCCCCTGGCGCCCCCCCAAAAATGTCCCCAACTAAAATAATACTTACCCCCTGCCCCCCCCCCCCCCCGAATTTCCTTAACTAAAACAATACTTACCCCCTGCCACCGCCCTCAAATTCCCCCTTCCAACACAAATCCCCCCAATCTGCTTGTGGTACCCCCCCTCACAATATACCACAGCGTCCCTCCTGCCCACCCCTTGCCCCAAGCCCTGGTGCCGCAGCACCCATACGGGGGTTCGGTGTAGAGCGCTTTTGGAAAAGAGCCAGGGGACTTGTTTCTCGGCCATTGAGAATGCAGCAAGGTGGGCCTGATGGTCCAGCTGAGGGTTACATTGTACAGTGGCAGGCCCAACGGATGCACGTTCCCCTGGCCATAGACTGGCAGATAGGGGGTGTCCGCTGGTCCTCGCTCACGCCGGTCCTCGCTCACGCTGGGACTTGCCACCGATTAGCATGTGACAGAAACAACGCTTGAAGGCCAGAAGATCTGATCAGATTGCACCTTTGATATTCATAGGCGGCCCTGATGTTTAAATAGCACAGAAGAGAACCTTAGAAAGCAAAAAGTTATACTTGACTTTTTTTTGGAGGGCACTGAATGGAGGCCAGTGGAGGGATTGGTAGGGGGGGATGAGGGGTGTCTGTATGGGGGGAGGGTGAGGGGTGTCTGTATGGGGGATGAGGGGTGTCTGTATGGAAGGGTGAGGAATGTCTGTATGGGGGGGTGTCTGTATGGGGGGGATGAGGGGTGTCTGTATGGGGGGGATGAGGGGTGTCTGTATGAGGAGATGAGGGGTTTCTGTATGGGGGGGGTGAGGAATGTCTGTATGGGGGGGGTGAGGGGTGTCTGTATGGGGGGATGAGGGGTGTCTGTATGGGGGGGTGTCTGTATGGGGGGGATGAGGGGTGTCTGTATGGGGGGGGTGTCTGTATGGGGGGATTAGGGGTGTCTGTATGGTGGGGGGTGAGGGGTGTCTGTATGGTGGGGTGTCTGTATGTGGGGGATGAGGGGTGTCTGTATGTGGGGGATGAGGGGTGTCCGTATGGGGGGGTGAGAGGTGTCTGTATGAGGAGATGAGGGGTTTCTGTATGGGGGGTGAGGAATGTCTGTATGGGGGGGTGAGGGGTGTCTGTATGGGGGATGAGGGGTGTCTGTATGGGGGGATGAGGGGTGTCTGTATGAGGGGGTGTCTGTATGGGGGGATTAGGGTGTCTGTATGGTGGGGGGTGAGGGGTGTCTGTATGGTGGGGTGTCTGTATGTGGGGGATGAGGGGTGTGTGTCTGTATGTGGGGGATGAGGGGTGTCCGTATGGGGGGGTGAGGGGTGTCTGTATGAGGGGGTGAGGGGTGTCTGTAATGGGGGAGGGGTGAGGAGTGTCTGTATGGGGGGCGGGGGATGAGGGTGTCTGTATGGGGAGTGAGGGGTGTCTGTATGTGGGGGGTGAGGGTGTGTCTGTATGGTGGGGTGTCTGTATGTGGGGGATGAGGGTGTCTGTATGTGGGGGATGAGGGTGTCCGTATGGGGGGGTGAGGGGTGTCTGTATGAGGGTATGAGGGGTATCTGTATGGGGGAGGGGTGAGGAGTGTCTGTATGGGGGCGGGGGATGAGGGTGTCTGTATGGGGGGTGAGGGGTGTCTGTATGGTGGGGGGTGTCTGTATGGGGGGATGAGGGTGTCTGTATGGGGGGGTGGAGGGGTGTCTGTATGAGGGGGGGTGAGGGGTGTCTGTATGGGGGGGGTGGGGGATGAGGGGTTTCTGTATGGGGGGTGAGGGGTATCTGTATGGGGGGTGAGGGGTGTCTGTATTGGGGGAGAGGTATCTGTATGGGGGGTGAGGGGTAGTCTGTATGGGGGGCGGGGATGAGGGGTGTTCTGTATGGGGGGCAGGGGGTGAGGGGTGTCTGTATGGTGGGGGGATGAGGTGTCTGTATGGGAGGGGGTGTGTGGGGTGTCTGTATAGGGGGTGAGGGGTGTCTGTATGGGGGGGTGGTGAGGGGTGTCTGTATGGGGGGGTGAGGGATGTCTGTATGGGGGGGGGGGGTGGTGAGGGGTGTCTGTATGGGTGGGGTGAGGGGGTCTGTATAGGGGGGGGGGTGAGGGGTGTCTGTATGGGGGGATGAGGGGGTGTCTGTATATTGGGGGGTGGAGGGGTGTCTGTTTGGAGGGGGGTGGTGAGGGTGTCTGTATGGGGGGGGGTGAGGGGTGTCTGTATGGGGGGATGAGGGTGTCTGTATATTGGGGGGTGAGGGGTGTCTGTTTGGAGGGGGTGGTGAGGGGTGTCTGTATGGGGGGTGGGGGGGGGTGAGGGGGTGTTGAGGGTGAGTATGGGGGG
>CM056053.1:480863970-481163970 GCA_029574335.1 Rana kukunoris
TGGGTGTGGTTTGTTGGGGTGTGGGGCGGGCCACTGTGGGTAATTTGGTGGGTTTGTTTGTTTTTGTTTTTTTGTGTGTGTGGGGGCTTGTTTGCCACTGGTGTTTGTGGGGGTTTTTGTGTGTGGTTTTGGTTGGGGGGGTGGGGTAGGGGGTTGGTTTTGGGTGGTGGCCAGAGGGGGCGGCTGAGCCAGAGGGGGGGCTGGGGGGTGTGTATTGGTTGTTGCTATCTTTTTCTTTCTATCATTGTCTATTTTTTTTTTTTTCCTAATCATCATGAAAACCTACTACCAATTTTTGAATGCCATCAAATCAACCTATTTTTCTTCTATTTTTTTTCTTATCTATCTAAAAATCTTTTTTTTTTTCTATCTATCTATCTATTCTATCTATCTAACTAGATCTATCTATTAATCGCCTATCATCATCCTATCTATTTGATGGGGGCACCGATTATATGGGGGCAACTTTCATTTTCTGTCTAGGGCCAGATTCAGGTAGATGGAGAATCTTGATTCTGAGTTAAGGTCATGGGCAACCACATTACTCCGCCGAAAATCGAGGAAAAGAGAGAAAGTATCTGTATTCACAAAGCACTTGCTTCCGAAAGTGTCACGGCGAGGGTCCCTTTAAAATGTGCCCGCGGGGTCGGAAGTTTCAGAATTGGGCGGGTAGGAGGGGTCGGCTGCCGGGGCTCAAGCTCTTGCGCCTCTATCGTTTCTTTAGTATTTCTATTTTTTTTATCTCTGAATTTTCTTATTTTAATCTACCGCTTTTCCATCTCCGCGGCCATTAAACCCCCTCCGCCCCCCCGCGGGCTTCTCATCTAAATCCCAGTGCCTATTTTGCTGTCCATAGGCCGGTGTTATATCTACGTGTACGATCAATGACGTCAATCCCCATTCTACGGACGAGTTCCACAAACGACGTTGAAACTTTTTCAATTCGATGCGCAGTACGACGGCCCGATTTCTGTGTGGGGAACAGAGGATACTCAGAAGTCGGCGACTTTGAGGCGTGCTTTTATCTGGATGCCGGGAGGGAAAGCCCCTTACGGAAGATCGGGGAAAGCATTGTTTTATTACATTTTGCGAGTATACATTGTTTGTTTTGTGGACTACGCCGTCGGTCCCCGCCCCACGCGTGTTGCACGATCATTTCTTTCATTTTTTTTTTTTTTTTTTTTTTTTTTGTCCTGAAATTTTGAGCGTTTCTCATCACCAATTTTACATTTCGGCGCTAATCTCAGCGGGAATGCACATTAGCTCGGCAATCCCCGACACATTCTTTTTTTAATCAATTGCAGTTTAGATTGTGTTTTCGGCGGTATTTTTCAATTTACGCTAAACAAATGAAAAAAATCAATCCTTGTTGGTAAAAAACATTTTCTGGATTTACTTGGTATGGATTTTTTATTTCTCAGTTACGAGGCCTTAGGACCAGTGAGACTGTTTTGGGGCATGTTTAGGGCAGTTCGGTTGAGGGTCATTGTGGGGGGCTGCTTGGTGGTAGGTGTGGGGGATATGTTAGGGACGAGAACACGTCGAGAGCAAGAGAAAGGGGTAGGGAGAAAAGGTAGAGAGGGCGCGGAGTGAGAGTGCAAATAGAGGAGAAAAAAGCGCGACAAATAGAAGGCATGCGAAGAAAAATGGGAAAATCCCAGTGCAAAAGCTCCAAAGAAGGTTGAGTTTTTCTATTTAGGAACGGAGGTAGCCAAAAAAACAAAAAAAATAAGAACAAAAAAAAAAAAAAAATAATCTATAAAGGGAACAAGACCAGAAAAAGGATACGAGAGAACAGAAAGAGAAGACAAAGGGCGGGAAACCTTAGCAAAGGGGGCGTAAGAATGGAGAGGGCCCGAGTAAGATCAACAATTGGCGTAGCTACGCTGATTACATAGGCGTAAACCTTGAGGGGAAGAGGCAGACGGAAAATAGAGCGGAACAGAGCGGAAGGAAGAGGGGGGGTGGGTGTAGGGGATCATGACGCGTAATCCCAGAGAATCTAAGGGAGAATACAGAAAGAGAGCGACGAGGCGAGATAAAGCGATGCTAAGAGAGTGAAAGAGCGGGAAATAGAGAACTGACTGAGGATAGGGGAAATAAGAGAGAAAGGAGCGGGCACTACGAGGGCCCACTCTAGCGAGAGGGCTCTTACTCTCTCTCTCACTCTCTGAGGCCCAAGCTCTCTGAGATCCCACAGGGAGCCCCCCCCCCTCCCACTCTCCCCTCTTTCCTTCATTTCTCCCCCTCATCTCTCTCCCCCTCTTCTCTCATCTCTCCTTCCCCTCTCCCCCCATCTTCCTTACATCTCTCTCCCCCGTCTCACCCCATCTCTCTTACCCCTCCTCTCTCTCTCTCTCCTCTCCCATCTTTCTCTTTCTCCATTCTCCTACTCATATCCACTCTCTCTCTCTCCCATCTTTTTAACTCCCGTTCATATCTCTCTACTCTCTACTCCCTCATCCCTCTCCCAGACCAGCTTTCCCCCATGATTTTTTCTTTTTTGGAGTTTCTCTCTCTTTTTTATACCACTCTCATTTCTTTCACCCCAGCCACTCTAGAATCATCCCCATCTGACCCAAGCATCTTTCCCTCTTTTTGTGCCTGTCCCCATCTCCCCCCTCTCCCACTCTTAATCCCTCTTTCTCTCCTCCATTTCATCATGAAATCCCCTCCAATCTCTCTCTCCTTCCTCCCATTTCCTCCAATCTCATTACATGCGTCACCCTCATAGGTTCAAAAAATATGCCAAAAACAAACACATCTGTTATAAAGCAATTCCATTCATTTTCTTTTTTTTCTTAGTAGGTCCTGTGAATGCAGGCTTAGTTTTTCTCTTGTGTCACTACTTAAATCTTTGTCATGAAACAAATGTATGATTGAGGGTTGGGTGGCATTTACAATAAAAAAAAAAGGCAAATAGGAGACCCTGACAGCACATGCCTTTCCTTAGTAAAATTGTGGTTGATTCCATTTTGTGAAGCTTTACTTTTTGTACCCAGTCAGGTGCCCGCTAAGGGAATCACAGAGGGGCTCAGGGGGCAAGCTGGACGCCCATGGGTAGGGAGGCGGAGTGGAGCGGACACCCTCTTGCCTTAGTAAATGTGAAGGAACTTTCTATTTTATGCACCATATCTCTCTGCAGCCAGGGGCGTCAGCAGGGGTTTTTTAGGGTGTGGGCTTAAGGAGGCTGGGGCCCATATCTCTGTGGAGAGGGGAGGGAGGAGGGGTGGGAAAGGAGGAATGGGCCCGCGACAAGAATGGGCCGCTAAAGCCCAGAGTCTCGGGCATGCAGTATTTAATCACTAGCCCCGAGTGCCGCCGAGCAAGGACCATTTTGTTGCCGAGTGCTTCTGGAGCCTGCAGCGCCTATGATGGACGTCCCACTGGTCCAACCCGGGACTGCGGGACGTGTGACGTCTATCGTAGGTGCTGCAAGCTCAGAAGGCGGGAATTACAATGCTGCCTGGCGCACCATGTCACATCCCGCTCCCTGCTCGGTTCGGGGCTCTCCTTTCCTCCTCAGCTCCTGAGCCTCCTCTGGCTGCATATGTATGAAGGACACATTGGCCGTTTCAGCGCCACACAACACGGGCTCGGCCCGGCGTGCCACACAAATCCCCGCTCCTTGCTCTGCGGCTCTCCTCGCCTCCTCGGCTCCTAAGCCTCCTCTGGCCGCATCTCTATGATGGGCACATCACATGGGCGTGCCGGCGATGCACACCACGGCTGCTGAGCTAGGTCAGTGATTGTGTATGTAGGACATGTCTGTCAGTGTATGTAGGACATGTCAGTGTATGTAGGTCAGTGTATGTAGGTCAGGTCAGTGTATGTAGGTCAGGTCAGTGTATGTAGGACAGGTCATGTGTGTATGTAGGAGGTCATGTGTATGTAGGTCAAGTCAGTGTATGTAGGTCAGGTCATGTGTATGTAGGACAGGTCATGTGTATGTAGGTCAAATCAGTGTATGTAGGTCAGGTCATGTGTATGTAGGACAGGTCAGTGTATGTAGGTCAAGTCAGTGTATGTAGGACAGGTCAGTGTATGTAGGACAGGTCATGTGTATGTCGGACAGGTCAGTGTATATAGGTCAGGTCATGTGTATGTCGGACAGGTCATGTGTATGTAGGTCAAGTCAGTGTATGTAGAACAGGTCAGTGTATGTAGGACAGGTCAGTGTATGTAGGACAGGTCAGTGTATATAGGTCAGGTCATGTGTATGTCGGACAGGTCAGTGTATGTAGGTCAAGTCAGTGTATGTAGGACAGGTCAGTGTATGTAGGACAGGTCAGTGTATGTAGGTCAAGTCAGTGTATGTAGGACAGGTCATGTGTATGTAGGACAGGTCATGTGTATGTAGGACAGGTCATGTGTATGTAGGACAGGTCATGTGTATGTAGGACAGGTCATGTGTATGTAGGACAAGTCAGTGTATGTAGGACAGGTCAGTGTATGTAGGATAGGTCATGTGTATGTCGGACAGGTCATGTGTATGTAGGACAGGTCAGTGTAGAAAGGTCAGGTCATGTGTATGTCGGACAGGTCATGTGTATGTAGGTCAACTCAGTGTATGTAGGTCAGGTCAGTGTATGTAGGACAGGTCATGTGTATGTAGGATAGGTCATTGTGTGTCAGGTAGGTCACCGCCGGCCACTCCACCGCGCGCCCCACCGCACCGCCTGTATCCCCCCGCCCCCCCGGTGCCGCTGCGGCTTTGGCTGAAGTCCCTGGTCTTTTTGCCACCCTAGCAACGCCCCCTGCCTGCTGCCACTGAATCTTTTTCGAGGGGAGCAGAGTAGAAGAGGGCAATTTAGCGGCTACATGGAGGGATCAATTCCTCTACATGCCATCGCCCCCACCTTCCTCCTATAATGGGATACAGACAGGCTGCACAGAGCATGGGGCTGGGTCGCAATGGCGACCCCTGTGACCCCTGTAGGTACTCCCCTGATCCTAACGCAATGTCTAAATCTAGGACAGGGAGCAGGAAAGCTGTCAGTATAGTCAATGCACTGCCAGGGAGCAGAGAGGAGGATAGAAGTTCCTAGGGAGGAGCAGCAGTGCCGGGAAGAAACTTTACCATTCATTCTCCAGCTAACTACCGAGTCCTTTACCAACAATTTTCAGTATCGACTGATCTTTATCGAAGTATAAAATCTGAGGACTTTGGTGTAAATTCTAAGCCCCCCCACCTCTTCTACCACCCCCAGCCAGAAAAAATCTGAACATTGAGGTTTAGTAGTGAATAAGCACATTCCCAGTACATTGAGTACTGGGACCAGTGGCGGCTGGTGCTCAAATTTTTTGGGGGGTGGCAAACAAACAGCAAAGCATCAATTGCAGTCACTGTGCCCATCAAATGCTTCCAGTGAGCCCAATCAATTGCCGCTACTGTGCCCCATCAGATGCCGCCAGTGTGCCCATCAATTGCCGCTACTGTGTCCCATGAGATGCTGCCAGTGTGCCCATCAATTGCCGCTACTGTGTCCCATGAGATGCTGCCAGTGTGCCCATCAATTGCCGCTACTGTGTCCCATGAGATGCTGCCAGTGTGCCCATCAATTGCCGCTACTGTGTCCCATCAGATGCTGTCATTGTGCTGATCAATTGCCGCTACTGTGCCCTATAATATGCTGACAGTCTGCCCATCAATTGCCGCTACTGTGCCCCATAAGATGCTGACAGTGTGCCTATCAATTGCCGCTACTGTGCCCCATCAGATGCTGCCAGTGAGCCAAACAATTGCCGTTACTGTGCCCCATAAGATACTGACAGTGTGCCCATCAATTGCCATTACTGTGCCCCATCAGATGCTGCCAGTGTGCCAATCAATTGCCGCTACTGTGCCCCATCAGATGCTGCCAGTGAGCCAAACAATTGCCGTTACTGTGCCCCATAAGATACTGACAGTGTGCCCATCAATTGCCATTACTGTGCCCCATCAGATGCTGCCAGTGAGCCAAACAATTGCCGTTACTGTGCCCCATAAGATACTGACAGTGTGCCCATCAATTGCCATTACTGTGCCCCATCAGATGCTGACAGTGTGCCAATCAATTGCAGTTACTGTGCCCCATTAGATGCTGCCAGTGTGCCTATCAATTGCCGCTACTGTGCCCCATGAGATGCTGCCAGTGTGCCCATCAGTTGCAATTACTGTGCCCCATAAGATGCTGACAGTGTGCCAATCAATTGCAGTTACTGTGCCCCATTTAGTGATGCTGCCAGACTGTGCCCCATATGCATATGCCAGTGTGCCTACATATTGCCCGCTACTGTGCCCCATGAGATGCTGCCAGTGTGCCCATCAATTGCCACTACTGTGCCCCATCAGATGCTGCCCGGCACTTACCTGTCTTGCAGCGGGTCAGCGGCGGTCTCCTGCACGTCCTCCATGTCTTCTTCCATCCTCTTTCAGGCGTCCAATCACAGGAGTGTAATTCAGGTGCCTGGTGCCCGAAAATGGGCCGGGCACCTGAATAGGGGATGTCAGCGGTGCAGGAGAGAGGGGGCGGCACTCCTGCGCCCCTAACGGACGCAACGCCACTGACTGGGACAGGATGCGGAACTGCGCCCCTCCCCCACTGTTAACGCATGTTGTAGAATGGGTTTACTGCTCTGTGTCCATTCTCTGTCCCCTTGCGCCGCTGTGCACAGGGCAGCTTCCCCTCCTGCCCAATCTTTGCCCTGTCCCTGATTACATATATATTTCTACATCATTGCTAGCGCTCCTAAGCGCAATTACTCCATAAACTTAATGCCAACTTCTTAAAAGAGAGTTCTTTTCATAATTATAATCCTCAAATGTTACTTTTTAGCTAAGGCACCATCTTGGATTTTATAGCTTCGGAAATACTCTGTTAGACGTTCAGGGTTAGTTTCAGCGCTGGGCAGGATGGCCAGAAGTTTAAAAAAGGCAAAAAAGCCACTCAAGGCAAGGGAGGGATGTGAAATTTGTGACCAACAGCAGCAGGATCCTGTGCATCTGACCTCTTCTAGAATGGAGACATCAGAAAACCTTCCTAGTTGGGCCCCTTTCCCACTCTTGGGCCCCATAGATGAAGTGTGGGCTGCAGTTACGCCACTGGGCTGAGGGTTCAAACCCTTCCCCACTCCATCCAATAGAGGCTAGCCAATAGAGGATAACCCTGAATTACAAACTGTATATATCAGGAGTCTCCAAGCTTTCCCGTATGAGGGCCACATTGTATATTTTACAAATATTTGTGGACTGAAAAAATCTCATATTATGGTCCCAATTAGAGTCCCGCACACATCCAAGTCACAATCAGAGTCCCCCTCTTACACCAGGGTCCCTATCACAGATCTCTGATACATCAGTGTCCCTATCAGGGTCCCCATCAGAGTCTCCCCTTACATCAGGGTACCTATTAGAGTTCCCCTTTTCCTTAGGGTCCCAACTGGACTACCTCAATACATTAGGGTCCCCATCAGATTCCCCCCTCACATCAGGGTCCCTATCAGAGCCCCCCTTAAATCAGCACATCCCTATCAGAATTTCCTCATACATCAGAGTCAGTCAGAGTGCCCCCTTACATCAGTGTCCCCATCAGAGTGCCCCCTTACATCAGGGTCCCTATCAGAGTCCCCTCATACATCAGAATCACAGTCAGAGTCCCCTTTACATCAGGGTCCCTATCACAGCTCCCTGTTACATCAGTGTCCCCATCAGGGTCCCCATCAGAGTCCCCTTTTACATCAGAGTTCCCCCTTACATCAGGGTCCCTATCACAGCTCTCTGATACATCAGGGTCCCCATCAGACTCCCTCCTTACATCGGGGTTCCCATCAGAGTCCCCTTTACAGCCGGATTCTCATCAGAGTCCCCCCTTACACCAGGGTCCCTCTCAAAGTCCCCCTCATCAGAGTCACAATCAGAGTCTCTTCTTACATCAGGGTCCCTATCAGAGTCCCCTCACACATCCGAGTCACATTCAGAGTCCCCCCCTTACAACAGTGTCCCCATCAAAATCTCCCCTTACATCAGGGACCCCATTACAGTTACTCCTTACATCAGTGTTCCCCTCAGGATCCTCATCAGAGCCCCACCTTACATCAGGGTCCCTATCAATGTCCCCTCATACATCAGGGTCCCCCTTACATCAGTGTTCCCATCAGAGTCTCTTCTTACATCAGGGTCCCTATCAGAGTCCCCTCATACATCAGAGGCACTAGCTGATTCCTCCCTTACATCGGGGTCCCCATTAAAATTTCCCCTTTCCTAAGTTCCCCACCAGATCTCCCTACATCAGGGTTCCCATCAGAATTCACCTTACAGAAGGATCCTCATCAGAGTCCCCCTTACATCAGGGTCCCTATCACAGCTCTCTGATACATCAGTGTCCCCATCAGAGTCTCCCCTTACATCAGGGTACCTATTAGAGTTCCCTTTTTCCTTAGGGTCCCCACTGGGCTCCCTCTATACATTAGGGTCCCCATCAGATTCCCCCCTTACATCAGGATCCCTATCAGAGCCCCCTTAAATCAGCACATCCCTATCAGAGTTTCCTCATACATCAGAGTCAGTCAAAGTGCCCCCTTACATCAGTGTCCCCATCAGAGTGCCCCCTTACATCAGGGTCCCTATCAGAGTCCCCTCATACATCAGAATCACAGTCAGAGTCCCCTTTACATCAGGGTCCCTATCACAGCTCGCTGTTACATCAGTGTCCCCATCAGGGTCCCCATCAGAGTCCCCTTTTACATCAGAGTTCCCCCTTACATCAGGGTCCCTATCACAGCTCTCTGATACATCAGGGTCCCCATCAGACTCCCTCCTTACATCGGGGTTCCCATCAGAGTCCCCTTTACAGCCGGATTCTCATCAGAGTCCCCCCTTACACCAGGGTCCCTCTCAAAGTCCCCCTCATCAGAGTCACAATCAGAGTCTCTTCTTACATCAGGGTCCCTATCAGAGTCCCCTCACACATCCGAGTCACATTCAGAGTCCCCCCCTTACAACAGTGTCCCCATCAAAATCTCCCCTTACATCAGGGTCCCCATTACAGTTACTCCTTACATCAGTGTTCCCCTCAGGATCCTCATCAGAGCCCCACCTTACATCAGGGTCCCTATCAATGTCCCCTCATACATCAGGGTCCCCCTTACATCAGTGTTCCCATCAGAGTCTCTTCTTACATCAGGGTCCCTATCAGAGTCCCCTCATACATCAGAGGCACTAGCTGATTCCTCCCTTACATCGGGGTCCCCATTAAAATTTCCCCTTTCCTAAGTTCCCCACCAGATCTCCCTACATCAGGGTTCCCATCAGAATTCACCTTACAGAAGGATCCTCATCAGAGTCCCCCTTACATCAGGGTCCCTATCACAGCTCTCTGATACATCAGTGTCCCCATCAGAGTCTCCCCTTACATCAGGGTACCTATTAGAGTTCCCCTTTTCCTTAGGGTCCCAACTGGACTACCTCAATACATTAGGGTCCCCATCAGATCCCCCCCTCACATCAGGGTCCCTATCAGAGCCCCCCTTAAATCAGCAGATCCCTATCAGAATTTCCTCATACATCAGAGTCAGTCAGAGTGCCCCCTTACATCAGTGTCCCCATCAGAGTGCCCCCTTACATCAGGGTCCCTATCAGAGTCCCCTCATACATCAGAATCACAGTCAGAGTCCCCTTTACATCAGGGTCCCTATCACAGCTCCCTGTTACATCAGTGTCCCCATCAGGGTCCCCATCAGAGTCCCCTTTTACATCAGAGTTTTCCCTTACATCAGGGTCCCTATCAGAGTCCCCTCATACAACAGAATCACAGTCGGAGTCCCCCTTACATCAGGGTCCCTATCACAGCTCCCTGACTAATCAGTGTCCCCATCAGTGTCCCCTTTTACATCAGAGTTTACCCTTACATCAGGGTACCTAATAGAGTTCCCTTTTTCCTTAGGGTCCCCACCAGACTCCCTTGATACATTGTGGTCCCCATAAGATTCCCCCTTTACATACATCATAGTCAGGAGTGCCCCCTTAAATCAGTGTTCCCATCAGAGTCTCTTCTTACATCAGGGTCCCTATCAGAGTCCCCTCATACATCAGAGGCACAAGCTGATTCCTCCCTTACATCGGGGTCCCCATTAAAATTTCCCCTTTCCTAAGTTCCCCACCAGATCTCCCTACATCAGGGTTCCCATCAGAATTCACCTTACAGAAGGATCCTCATCAGAGTCCCCCTTACATCAGGGTCCCTATCACAGCTCTCTGATACATCAGTGTCCCCATCAGGGTCCCCATCAGAGTCTCCCCTTACACCAGGGTACCTATTAGACTTCCCCTTTTCCTTAGGGTCCCCACTGGACTCCCTCTATACATTAGGGTCCCCATCAGATTCTCCCCTTACATCAGGATCCCTATCAGAGCCCCCCTTAAATCAGCACATCCCTATCAGAGTTTCCTCATACATCAGAGTCATTTAGAGAGCTCCCTTACATCAGTGTCCCCATAAGAGTGCCCCCTTACATCAGGGTCCCTATCAGAGTCCCCTCATACATCAGAATCAGTCAGAGTCCCCCTTACATCAGGGTCCCTATCACAGCTCCCTGATACATCAGTGTCCCCATCAGGGTCCCCATCAGAGTCCCCTTTTACATCAGAGTTTCCCCTTACATCAGGGTCCCTATCAGAGTCCCCCCATACTTTAGAATCACAGTGAGAGTCCCCCTTACAACAGGGTTCCTATTACAGCTCCCTGATTCATTAGTGTCCCCATCAGGCTCCCTATCGGAGTCCCCTTTTACATCAGAGTTTACCCTTACATCAGGGTACCTATTAGAGTTCCCTTTATCCTTAGGGTCCCCACCAGACTCTCTCGATACATTGTGGTCTCCATAAGATTCTTCCTTTACATACATCATAGTCAGGAGTGCCCCCTTACATCAGTGTCCCCATCAGAGTGCCCCCTTACATCAGGGTCCCTATCAGAGTCCCCTCATACATCAGAATCACAGTCAGAGTCCCCCTTACATCAGGGTCCCTATCACAGCTCCCTGACACATCAGTGTCCCCATCAGAGTCCCCTTTTACATCATAGTTTGCCCTTACATCAGGGTCCCTATCACAGCTCCCTGATACATCAGTGTCCCCATCAGGGTCCTCTTTTACATGAGAGTTTCCCCTTACATCAGGGTACCTATTAGAGTTCCCTTTTTCCTTAGGGTCCCCACCAGACTCCCTCGATACATTGTGGTTCACATAAGATTCCCCCTTTAAATACATCATAGTCAGGAGTGCCCTCTTTACATCAGTGTCCCCATCAGAGTGCCCCCTTACATCACAGTCCCTATCGGAGTCCTCTCATACATCAGAATCACAGTCAGAGTCCCACTTAATTCAGGTGTCCCAATCAGAGTCCCCCCATACATCAGGTGTCCCCATCACAGTCCCCCCATACATCAGGGCGCCCATCACAGTCACATTATGTCACAATCCCCATCCACTTTCAGAGTCTCCCCATACATCAGAGTCCCCAGTAGAGTCCCCCTTATATCAGAAAGGAAGACCAGAGACAGCCTTCACAGAGCTGAATCCTCTATCATTGAACATTCAGCGTACACCCCTGACCCAAGCTGCGACTGGATAACTTCTTGTAGTGGGCCAAATGTGGCCCATGGGCCATAGTTTGGAGACTCATGGTATATACAATATTAATGAAGGTGTGATGTATGTTTGCCGATCGGGTTTGAATACCTGTATTTGCTTGGGTGGAGCGTCAGCCAGTTTGAAGTCGAAGTTAGTCCCCAGCTTGTGATTACATTTCCTGATGGCGTTGTCAATAACGACATCCTCGGAGGCGCCTGTAATCACCGTGGACAACGCCAGGATCAGTGCCGCCTGTATCCAGTGCTCCATTCACCACACACTGTGTTCTCCCTTTCCGAGGCGATCAGGTTGTGCGTTCTCCTGGACTCAGGTCAGCAAAGTGTCGCGGATTACAGCCGGGAGTTCCTATTTACCTTCGCCTTTGATTTACTCTAAAGCCCTAAAACCAAATACGGGAAAGTCAAAGCCAGACAGGCGGCTTAATTCCTCCGATGACAAGGCGTGTGTACCTTGTCATCCCAAAGGAAGTTATGTTACAGGGAAGCTGGATAAAGATACAAAGGCTGCTCATTGCTGGAGACATCGCTGAACTTTACAGTCTTTTACTCAAGATTGTCATCTGCGTCAAGCCAATTCTGCCGGGACAGCCATGGACAGTCAGGGGTTTACCAATCCTACCTGGACAGCCATGTCTGCATCAAGGGTTTACCAATCCTGCCGGGACAGTCATTTCTGTTTTAAGTGTTTACCAATCCTGCCAGAACAACCATGTCTGCTTCAAGGATTTACCAATCCTGCCAGGACAGCCATGTCTGCATCAAGGGTTTACCAATCCTACCAGGACAGCAATGTTTGCATCAAGGGTTTACCAATCCTACCTGGACAACCATGTCTGCATCAAGGGTTTACCAATTCTGCCGGGACAGTCATTTCTGCTTCAAGGGTTTACCAATCCTGCCAGAACAGCCATGTCTGCATCAAGGGTTTACCAATCCTACCAGGACAGCAATGTTTGCATCAAGGGTTTACCAATCCTGCCGGGACAGTTATTTCTGTTTAAGGGTTTACCAATCCTGCCAGGACAGCCATGTCTGCATCAAGGGTTTACCAATCCTACCAGGACAGCAATGTTTGCATCAAGGGTTTACCATTCCTGCCGGGACAGTCATTTCTGTTTAAGGGTTTACCAATCCTGCCAGAACAACCATGTCTGCTTCAAGGGTTTACCAATCCTGCCAGGACAGCCATGTCTGCATCAAGGGTTTACCAATCCTGCCGGGACAGTCATTTCTGTTTTAAGGGTTTACCAATCCTGCCAGAACAACCATGTCTGCTTCAAGGGTTTACCAATCCTGCCAGGACAGCCATGTCTGCATCAAGGGTTTACCAATCCTACCAGGACAGCAATGTTTGCATCAAGGGTTTACCAATCCTGCCGGGACAGTCATTTCTGTTTTAGGGGTTTACCAATCCTGCCAGAACAACCATGTCTGCTTCAAGGGTTTACCAATCCTACCAGGACAGCCATGTCTGCATCAAGGGTTTACCAATCCTGCCAGGACAGCCATGTCTGCATCAAGGGTTTACCAATCCTACCACGACAGCAATGTTTGCATCAAGGGTTAACCAATCCTGCCGGGACAGTCATTTCTGTTTTAAGGGTTTACCAATCCTGCCAGGACAGCCATGTCTGCTTCAAGGGGTTGCCAATCCTGCCAGGACAGCCATGTCTGCATCAAGGGTTTACCAATCCTGCTGGGACAGCCATGTCTTCTTCAAGGGTTTACCAATCCTGCCAGGACAGTCATTTCTGTTTTAAGGGTTTACCAATCCTGCCAGGACAGCCATGTCTACATCAAGGGTTTACCAATCCTACCAGGACAGCAATGTTTGCATCAAGGGTTTACCAATCCTGCCGGGACAGTCATTTCTGTTTTAAGGGTTTACCAATCCTGCCAGAACAACCATGTCTGCTTCAAGGGTTTACCAATCCTGCTAGAACAGCCATGTCTGCATCAAGGGTTTACCATTCCTACCAGGACAGCAATGTTTGCATCAAGGGTTAACCAATCCTGCCGGGACAGCCATGTCTGCTTCAAGGGTTTGCCAATCCTGCCTGGACAGCCATGTCTGCATCAAGGGTTTACCAATCCTGCTGGGACAGCCATTTCTGTTTTAAGGGTTTACCAATCCTGCCAGGACAGCCATGGACAGTCAATGGTTTACCAATCCTGCCAGGACAGCCATGTCTGCATCAAGGGTTTACCAATCCTACCAGGACAGCAATGTTTGCATCAAGGGTTAACCAATCCTGCCGGGACAGTCATTTCTCTTTTAAGGGTTTACCAATCCTGCCAGGACAGCCATGTCTGCTTCAAGGGTTTGCCAATCCTGCCAGGACAACCATGTCTGCTTCAAGAGTTTACCAATCCTGCCAGGACAGCCATGTCTGCATCAAGGGTTTACCAATCCTGCTGGGACAGCCATGTCTGCTTCAAGGGTTTACCAATCTTGCCGGGACAGTCATTTCTGTTTTAAGGGTTTACCAATCCTGCCAGGACAGCCATGGACAGTCAAGGGTTTACCAATCCTGCCAGGACAGCCATGTCTGCTTCAAGGGTTTGCCAATCCTACCAGGACAGCCATGTCTGCTTTAAGGGTTTATCAATCCTACCAGAACAGCCATGTCTGCGTCAAGGGTTTAACAATCCTACCAGGACAGCCATGTCTGCTTCAAGGGTTTACCAGTCCTGCCAGGACAGCCATGGACAGTCAAGGGTTTACCAATCCTGCCAGGACAGCCATGTCTGCTTCAAGGGTTTGCCAGTCCTGCCAGGACAGCCATGGACAGTCAAGGGTTTACCAATCCTGCCAGGGCAGACATGTCTGCTTCAAGGGTTTGCCAGTCCTACCAGGACAGCCATGTCTGCTTTAAGGGTTTACTAATCCTACCAGGACAGCCATGTCTGCTTTAAGGGTTTACCAATCCTACCAGGACAGCCATGTCTGCTTCAAGGGTTTACCAATCCTACCAGGACAGCCATGTTTGCTTCAAGGGTTTACCAGTCCTACCAGGACAGCCATGGACAGTCAAGGGTTTACCAATCCTGCCAGGACAGCCATGTCTGCTTCAAGGGTTTAACAATACTCCCAGGACAGACATGTCTGCTTCAAGGGTTTGCCAGTCCTACCAGGACAGCCATGTCTGCTTTAAGGGTTTACCAATCCTACCAGGACAGTCATTTCTGTTTTATGGGTTTACCAATCCTGCCAGGACAGCCATGTCTGCTTCAAGGGTTTGCCAATCCTGCCAGGACAACCATGTCTGCTTCAAGAGTTTACCAATCCTGCCAGGACAGCCATGTCTGCATCAAGGGTTTACCAATCCTGCTGGGACAGCCATGTCTGCTTCAAGGGTTTACCAATCCTGCCGGGACAGTCATTTCTGTTTTAAGGGTTTACCAATCCTGCCAGGACAGCCATGGACAGTCAAGGGTTTACCAATCCTGCCAGGACAGCCATGTCTGCTTCAAGGGTTTGCCAATCCTACCAGGACAGCCATGTCTGCTTGAAGGGTTTATCAATCCTACCAGAACAGCCATGTCTGCGTCAAGGGTTTAACAATCCTACCAGGACAGCCATGTCTGCTTCAAGGGTTTATCAGTCCTTTCAGGACAGCCATGGACAGTCAAGGGCTTACCAATCCTGCCAGGACAGCCATGCCTGCTTCAAGGGTTTACCAGTCCTGCCAGGACAGCCATGGACAGTCAAGGGTTTACCAATCCTGCCAGGACAGACATGTCTGCTTCAAGGGTTTGCCAGTCCTACCAGGACAGCCATGTCTGCTTTAAGGGTTTACCAATCCTACCAGGACAGCCATGTCTGCTTTAAGGGTTTACCAATCCTACCAGGACAGCCATGTCTGCTTCAAGGGTTTACCAATCCTACCAGGACAGCCATGTCTGCTTCAAGGGTTTACCAGTCCTACCAAGACAGCCATGGACAGTCAAGGGTTTACCAATCCTGCCAGGACAGCCATGTCTGCTTCAAGGGTTTAACAATACTCCCAGGACAGACATGTCTGCTTCAAGGGTTTGCCAGTCCTACCAGGACAGCCATGTCTGCTTTAAGGGTTTACCAATCCTACCAGGACAGCCATGTCTGCTTTAAGGGTTTACCAATCCTACCAGGACAGCCATGTCTGCTTCAAGGGTTTACCAATCCTACCAGGACAGCCATGTCTGCTTCAAGGGTTTACCAATCCTGCCAGGACAGCCATGTCTGCTTCAAGGGTTTACCAATCCTGCCAGGACAGCCATGTCTGCTTTAAGGGTTTGCCAATCCTACCAGGACAGCCATGTCTGCTTGAAGGGTTTGCCAATCCTACCAGGACAGCCATGTCTGCTTGAAGGGTTTATCAATCCTACCAGAACAGCCATGTCTGCGTCAAGGGTTTAACAATCCTACCAGGACAGCCATTTCTGCTTCAAGGGTTTATCAGTCCTGTCAGGACAGCCATGGACAGTCAAGGGCTTACCAATCCTGCCAGGACAGCCATGTCTGCTTCAAGGGTTTACCAGTCCTGCCAGGACAGCCATGGACAGTCAAGGGTTTACCAATCCTGCCAGGACAGCCATGTCTGCTTCAAGGGTTTACCAGTCCTGCCAGGACAGCCATGGACAGTCAAGGGTTTACCAATCCTGCCAGGACAGACATGTCTGCTTCAAGGGTTTGCCAGTCCTACCAGGACAGCCATGTCTGCTTCAAGGGTTTACCAATCCTACCAGGACAGCCATGTCTGCTTCAAGGGTTTACCAGTCCTACCAAGACAGCCATGTCTGCTTCAAGGGTTTGCCAGTCCTACCAGGACAGCCATGTCTGCTTCAAGGGTTTACCAATCCTACCAGGACAGCCATGTCTGCTTCAAGGGTTTACCAGTCCTACCAAGACAGCCATGGACAGTCAAGGGTTTACCAATCCTGCCAGGACAGCCATGTCTGCTTCAAGGGTTTAACAATACTCCCAGGACAGACATGTCTGCTTCAAGGGTTTGCCAGTCCTACCAGGACAGCCATGTCTGCTTTAAGGGTTTACCAATCCTACCAGGACAGCCATGTCTGCTTTAAGGGTTTACCAATCCTACCAGGACAGCCATGTCTGCTTCAAGGGTTTACCAATCCTACCAGGACAGCCATGTCTGCTTCAAGGGTTTACCAATCCTACCAGGACAGCCATGTCTGCTTCAAGGGTTTACCAATCCTGCCAGGACAGCCATGTCTGCTTCAAGGGTTCAACAATACTCCCAGGACAGACATGTCTGCTTCAAGGGTTTGCCAGTCCTACCAGGACAGCCATGTCTGCTTCAAGGGTTTACCAATCCTACCAGGACAGCCATGTCTGCTTCAAGGGTTTATCAGTCCTACCAAGACAGCCATGGACAGTCAAGGGTTTACCAATCCTGCCAGGACAGCCATGTCTGCTTCAAGGGTTTAACAATACTCCCAGGACAGACATGTCTGCTTCAAGGGTTTGCCAGTCCTACCAGGACAGCCATGTCTGCTTTAAGGGTTTACCAATCCTACCAGGACAGCCATGTCTGCTTTAAGGGTTTACCAATCCTACCAGGACAGCCATGTCTGCTTCAAGGGTTTACCAATCCTACCAGGACAGCCATGTCTGCTTCAAGGGTTTACCAATCCTACCAGGACAGCCATGTCTGCTTCAAGGGTTTACCAATCCTGCCAGGACAGCCATGTCTGCTTTAAGGGTTTACCAATCCTGCCAGGACACGCTGATGGCTTAGATGTCATTTGTAGAGTTTACCCTAAAGTGTACAGTATGTGGCAATTGGCAGCAGTGGTATTAGAATGCAGTGTAAGCTTTAATGGTTGGCTGTTACGCCCTCTGTCAGGTCTACTGGATATGCAGCCCAATGGGCAACTAAAGGCGTGCAACACAGCGTGCTGATTGTGACTGATAGTGTTGACAGCCTACAACAGTAAGTGCTGTTACTGGCAGGATCTTCAGGTAAGAAAATACACAGTGAGCTTTCGCTATGCTTCCCATCACTTCCGCCCCTGTCACCACAGATACTCCTATCTATCTATCTATCTATCTATCTATCTATCTATCTATCTATCTATCTATCTATCTATCTATCTATCTATCTATCTATCTATCTATCTAGTTTCCCATAAAAAGAACAAAAATAAAACAAATAGTCCAAATCATACAAAGATCATTTATTGAAGTTATCAGCAGATGATCAGATATCACAGAGAAACGTTCTGATCAAATTCTTGTGTATCATCTCAGTGAATTACCCCCCATCCCCCCAGATAAATGCTCTTTGTCAATCGGGCTCCCCCTTGTGGATTGGTTGGGGGGTGTCAGCCGGAGGGCAGGAGGGAGAACACACACCCCAGACAGCTGGGCCGGAGATTGTCGTCTCCTTTAATGAACTTTATAGGAGCCGTGGTTGTCTGGACTGCGTCCGTCAATACCGGATTCAGAATCTCAGGATCCCCGATGGAGTTCTGTTTGAGAAGGAAACAAATAAAAAATCAATCATCAGTGATGTGACTTCGGGGTTCAGTAGATCATGTTGGATATTTTGGGGTAAAGTGGAGCTCCAGGATCAGGGCCGCTGATAGGCCAGAACAACTGGCCCTGTTGTATTGGGCCCGGCCAGCAGGGGGGGCCCGGGCAACCTGAAAATATAACTAATTCATGTAAAAAAAAGATCTACTATTACTGCAGCAGCATCTATACATTATGGCATTGGCGGCATGGGTGGCACTGTCTGCAGGTAGTACATGTGTTATGGGCCATAAGGCATGTGCTGCCTGCAGAGACAGTGCCACCCATGCCGCCAATGCTGTAATGTGCTTAGACAGTGCCACCCATAACGCTAATGCCATAACGCATGTGCTGTCTGCAGAGACAGTGCCACCCATGCCGCCAATGCTGTAATGTGCTGCAGACAGTGCCAACCATGCCGCCAATGCTGTAATGTGCTGCAGACAGTGCCACCCATAACGCTAATGCCATAACGCATGTACTGCCTTCAGAGACAGTGCCACCCATGCTGCTAATGGCATTATGCCATTAGCGGCATGGGTGGCACTGTCTGCAGCGCTATATGGCATTGGTGGCATGGGTGTCACTGTCAGCAGGTAGCACATGCGTTATGTCATTAGCATCATGGGTGGCACTGCCTGCAGCACATTAGGACAGTGCCACCCATGCCGCCAATGCTGTAATGTGCTGCAGGCAGTGCCACCCATGACGCTAATGCCATAACGCATGTGCTGCCTGCAGAGACAGTGACACCCATGACGCCAATGCTGTAATGTGCTGCAGGCAGTTCCACCCATGCCGCCAATGCCATAACAACTGTGCCACCCATGCTGCTAATGGCATTATGCCATTGGCGGCATGGGTGGCAATGTCTGCAGTGCTATATGGCATTGGCGGCATGGGTGTCACTGTCAGCAGGTAGCACATGCGTTATGTCATTAGCATCATGGGCGGCACTACCTGCAGCACATTACGGCATTGGCGGCATGGGTAGCACTGTCTGCAGTGATAAATATCACTTGAAGACAAATCTGCACCTTGTTTCAGGTCTAGGGAGGGGCCAGGGTTGGGGCTGAAGGAGGGACCAGGGGCGGGGCTGAAGAGGGCCCCATCAGATAGACTGTACGGGGCCCCATGATTTCTATCAGCAGCCCTGGAGCCCAGGAGTCTCTGTAATGAAGGGTAAATGTTGACAATCATGGCACTGAGGTGGGTAATGTAGGTTCAGATCACACAAAAGTTACAAAGTATCCTTCACAACTTCCTGAAGTACGAGGACCACGGGTACTTTTTTACATTTTATCTGCCCAGAGCTGGGGAAAAAAAATCCCTGGAGTACTCACCATTGGTTCCGACCGCCACAAACCCCCCTGGAGTTAATGACTCCCATTACTGAAAATGCCAGTTTCCTGGCTATAATCACATAAAAACACGGGTCTATTGTGAAAAGGAATGAAGCTCGGCCCAATGTTGGGTTAAACCCAGTGGCGTATCTAGGGTATGGCAGCTATGACAGGTGCCATGGGCGCCATATGAAGGGGGCGCTGTTGAGCAGTGTTGCCAACCTACCAGATTGAAATTTACTGGCACGACACCCGAAATTTACTGGTGCAGCCACGTTTTTACTGGCATTTCACAAAAGTTACTAAATTACATTTTTAGGTGCAATTTTCAGTATTTAGGCTCCAAACAAGTACGCCGGGCAAATAGCAATGTGATTTAAGGTAAAAAAACATATTTTTGTTATTTTCGATAAAATAAGGGCAAATTATTTAGTCACATCACCCCCTGCCTCCACCCCCCTCTGCCACCAACACCCCCTGCCTCCATCCCCCTCTGCCACCAACACCCACCACCCCCCCCCCCTCTGCGGTGCCACAATCTCCCCCAGGCCCCCTGCCTCCAATCTCCCCCTGGCTCCATCCCCCTCTGCAGTGCCACCAACAACCCCTGTCTCCACCCCCCCCTCTGCGGTGCCACCAACACCCCCTGCCTCCAATCTCCCCCTGCCTCCAATTGCCCCCTGCCTCCATCCCCCTCTGCCACCAACACCCCCCACCTCCCCGGTGCCACAATCTCCCCCTGCCTCCAATCTCCCTCTGCCTCCAATCTCCCCCAGGCCCCCTGCCTCCAATCTCCCTCTGTCTCCATCCCCCTCTGCAGTGCCACCAACAACTCCTGTCTCCACCCCCCCCTCTGCGGTGCCACCACCCCCCTTTGCGGTGCCACCAACACCCCCTGCCTCCAATCTCCCCCTGCCTCCATCGTCCCCTGCCACCATCCCCCTTTGCGGTGCCACCAACACCCCCTGCCACCAATCTCCCCCTGCCTCCATCGTCCCCTGCCACCATCCCCCTTTGCGGTGCCACCAACACCCCCTGCCTCCAATCTCCCCCTGACTCCATCGTCCCCTGCCTCCATCCCCCTCTGCCACCAACACCCCCACCCCTCCCCCCTTTGCGGTGCCACCAACACCCTCTGCCTCCAATCTCCCCCAGGCCCCCTGCCTCCAATCTCCTCCTGCCTCCATCGTCCCCTGCCTCCATCCCCCTCTGCAGTGCCACCAACAACCCCTGTCTCCATCCCTCCCCTTTGTGGTGCCACCAACACCCCCTGACTCCAATCTCCCCCTGACTCCATCGTCCCCTGCCTCCATCCCCCTCTGCAGTGCCAACAACAACCCCTGTCTCCACCCCCCCCTCTCTGCAGTGTCACCAACCCCCTTTGCGGTGCCACGAACACCCCCTGCCTCCAATCTCCCCCTGCCTCCATCGCCCTCTGCAGTGCCACCAACAACCCTTGTCTCCATCCCCGCCCTTTGCGGTGCCACCATCCCCCTTTGCGGTGCCACCAACACCCCCTGCCTCCAATCTCCCCCTGACTTCATCGTCCCCTGCCTCCATCCCCCTTTGCGGTGCCACCAAGACCCCCTGCCTCTATTGCCCCCCCTCTGCGGTGCCACCATCCCCCTTTGCGGTGCCACCAACACCCCCTGCCTCCATCCCCCTCTGCAGTGCCACCAACAACCCCTGTCTCCATCCCCCACCATCTGCGGTCCCACTATCCCCCTCTGCGGTGCTACCAACACCCCCCGCCTCTAATCTCCCCCTGCCTCCATCGGCCCCTGCCTCCATCCCTTTCTGCCTCCATCCCCCTCTGCAGTGCCACCAACAATCCCTGTCTCCATCCCCCACCATCTGCGGTGCCACCATCACCTCCAATTTCCATGTGCAGCTCCAAGCCGAACCGATCTTGGCTATTTTTACTGGCACATTCCAGCAACCACAGATGTTTACGAACGGGGGGGGGGGAGAAGTGCCTGTTTTTACGAACTGTCCGTAAAAATACGAACGGTTGGCAACATATATATATTTTTTTTTCAGTGTAAAAAATGTTAAAATAAATACAAATAAATAGGAAAACCAAAAAAAAAATGTTTAAAGCGCCCCGTCCCGACGAGCTCGCGCGCAGAAGCGAACGCATACGCGAGTAGCGCCCGCATATGAAAACGGTGTTCAAACCACACAAGTGAGGTATCGCCGCGATCGTTAGAGCGAGAGCAATAATTCTAGCCCTAGACCTCCTCTGTAACTCATAAGATGCAACCTGTAGAATTTTTTAAACGTCGCCTATCGAGATTTTTAAGGGTAAAGTTTGACGCCATGCTACGAGCGGGCGCAATTTCTGAGCGTGACATGTTGGGTGTCATTTTACTCGGCGTAACATTATCTTTCACAATATGTAAAAAAATTGGACCAAATTTATTGTTGTCTTATTTTTTAATTCAAAAAAGTGTATTTTTTCCAAAAAAAGTGCGCTTGTAAGACCGCTGCGCAAATACGGTGTGACAAAAAGTATTGCAATGACCACTATTTTATTCTCTAGGGCGTTAGAAAAAAATATATAATGTTTGGGGGTTTTAAGTAATTTTCGAGCAGAAAAAACTGTTTTAGTCTTGCAAACACTAAAACTGAAAAACACCTAAAGCCGTGTACACACGGCAGAGAACCTCGACGGGCAGAACACATCGTCGAGGTTCTCTGCCGGCCGTCGAAATCGGCGACCTGCCCGTCGGGAATGGCAACCAGCCATTCATCCAGGCGGGCCGTCGAGCAAAAAGAGAGCGTGCTCTCTTTTCGCTCGACGGGATTCCCGACGGGCGGGGCGAGCCAGGAGCGTACACACGGCCGAGGTCCTCGCTGGAATGCAGCTTCCAGCGAGGTTCTCGCTGGTTTCCAGCGAGAACCTCGGTCGTGTGTACGCCGCCTAAGGTCTTTAAGTGGTTAAACCTGAACGTTGAATGTTTGGAGTATACCTACTTCCAGTCCGGGCATTTTCTGACACTCTGGGCCAGATTCTTGTAGATCTGCGTATTTTTGGCGTATCCCATTTACGCTACACCACCCCCGCAGCTTTTACGGGCTAGTGCTGTATTCTCAAAGCACTTGCTCCGTAATTTGCGGCGGCGTAGCGTAAATGGGCCGGCGTAAGCACGCGTAATTCAAAGTAGGAAGGAGGTGGGCGTGTTGTATTTAAATTAAGCGCGCCCTCGCGCCGAACGAACTGCACATGCGCCGGCCGTAAACGTAGCCCAGTGCGCATGCTCCAAATCACGTCACAAAAAGTCAATGAAACCGACGTGAACGTCACTTACGCAAAGCCCTATTCGAGAACGAGTTACGCAAACGACGGAAAAACACGACGCTGTCCCGGCGTCCATACTTAACATGGCGTACGCCGAACCTACGCAAGGTTACCCCTCATATAGCAGGGGTAACCTTACGCTTACGCAAACGATGTAAACGACGACGATGGGGGGCAAATATGTTCGGGAATCGGTGTATCAGGCTCATTTGCATATTCGACGCAGAAATCGACGGAAACGCCACCTTGCGGCCAGGTTTTTTTTTTTTTAACCACTTCATACCCCACCCCAAATGACGTCCACAGGCATAGGTGTCCGCTCCATAGGGCAGGGGGGGTCGTTTGCCCCCCCTGGAATCGCCAGGGAGAGCCAGGAGCCGGGCCGAACTCTGCCCTGGGGCCGATTTAAGCGGTGACTGCAGCGCTCCCCTCCCCTCTAGTTGTCCCTTATTTACAGTGCCTGTCCCTCTTCTGGAATCAAATCCATTTGTCCCTCATTCCAAAAGGTTCCTCTTTTAGACCTGAAATAAATATACTGGGGTAGATTCACATAGAGATCCGACTGTGTATCTAATGATACACCGTCGGATCTGTGAGATCCGACGCTCGGATCTATGCGGCTGATTCTTCGAATCAGGTTCCGCATAGATCTCCCTTAGAGCCGACTGGTGTAAGTGAGTTACACTGTCGGATCTTAGGCTGCATTCTCCCGCCGTCCGCTAGGTGGCGCTTCTTTTTTTCTATGCGACGAATATGCAAATGAGGAGAACCGCCGATTCAGAACCTGGCCGTCGCTTTTTTTTTACGTCGTTTGCGTTCGGCTTTTTCCGGCGGATCGTTACCCCTGCTATATGCGGGGTAAGTGCGGCGGATCCTATGTTAAGTATGGCCGTCGTTCCCGCGTCGAATTTTGAATTTTTTACGTCGTTTACGTAAGTCGTTCGGGAATACGGCCATACGTTAATAGCGTTAACGACGAACACAATGACGTCCTTGCGACGTCATTTAAAGCAATGCATGCTGGGAAATTTCGCCGGCGGCGCATGCGCAGTACGATCGGCGCGGGGACGCGCGCGATTTAAATAGTAAACTCCCCCTAGCCGCGGAATTTGCATTCCGCCGGGGGAGTTACGATCCGCCAGGGCTACTTACAGGGCAAGTGCTTAATGAATACAGCACTTGCCTCAAAAACTGGCGCAGGCGGATCGTAAAAAAGATAGATCACGCGGATCAAAAGATCCGCTGATCTACATGAATCTACCCCACTGTCAATATAGTGTAGTGTAAAGGGGTCCAGTGATGCAGGGTGCTGTGTAATGTAAAGGGGGCCAGTGATGCAGGGTGCTGTGTAATGTAAAGGGGTCCAGTGATGCAGGGTGCTGTGAAATGTAAAGGGGTCCAGTGATGCAGGGTGCTGTGAAATGTAAAGGGGTCCAGAGCTGTGAGGTGCTGTGTAATGTAAAGGGGTCCAGAGGTGCAGTTGTGGAGAGGGGGTACACAGTAGTGATAAAGAAATATTGAAAGATGCAGGGGGCTCAGTGGGGTGTTTTTAGATTTTAACGTGGGGGGGGGGGGGGCTTTTAACCCCCGCTAGCGGTTGAAGAAAGGGTAAAATGCGAGTGTATAGCCACTGCCGAAGCGCCCCCCTCTGAAAAAATTTCAGCGGACGCCCATGTCCACAGGAGGGATCTCCTATCCTGGGCAGGCGTCATATCATGTCCTAAGCTTCCCGGCTGTGTCCTGCCCGCTGTGTCGCTTGGAAGCTGGTGTGCGTGCCCGCCATGTCCGCCGGGCACCCACGATTGCCGGATTACAGAGCAAGACCGTGGATCCAGCTCCACGTCCTGTCAGGTGAGAGGAGACTGATGGTGTGTTCCCAGTACAGAGCAACACTGATTGGGCTCCTCCCCTTGTGAGTCCCCTCCCCCTACACTCCCTCGGTAACACAATTAAACCCTTGATCACCCCCTAGTGTTAAACCCTTACCTGTCAGTCACATTTACACAGTAATCAGTGCATTTTTATAGCCATGGTCAATGGTCCCAAAAATGTGGCAAAAGTGTCCAATATGTTCGCCGCAATATCGCAGTCATGATCAAAATCGATGATAGCCGCCATTACTAGTAAAAAAGTTCCATGAAGGAGCTTTATCTCTTCAGTTGCTGAGATATTTGAACTGGGGAGGGGAGGAACTAGTCAGTTAGGAACAGGGCCTCTGAGGACTCAGAGACCAAGGGCCAGATTCTCGTAGATTTGCGTATCTACGAGCGGGGCGTAGCGTATGTCATTTACACTACGCCACCGCGAATTACTGGAGCAAGTGCCGCATTCTCAAAGCACTTGCTCCGTAATTTGCGGCGGTGTAGTCTAAATGGCCGGCGTATCCCCCGCGTAAATCCAAGGGGGTGGCTTGTATGTAAATTAAGCGCGCCCCCATGCCGAACGAACTGCGCATGCGCTAAACGTAGGCCACTGCGCATGCTCCGTAGTACGCCGCAAATACATTGGTTGCAACGTGAACGTAACTAACGCACAGCCCTATTCGCGACGAGTTACGTAAACGCCGTAAACGACGGAAAAACCCGACGCTGTCCCGACGGCCATACTTAACATGGCATACGGTGGACTGACGTAAGGGGTAACCTTACGCGTACGCAAACTACGTAAACTACGCCGACGCGGCGCAAAAATCTTCGTGAATCGGCGTATCGGCTCATTTGCATATTCGGCGCTGAAATCGACGGAAACGCCACCTAGCGGCCGGCGTCTTATTGCATTTATGATCCGACGGTGTAAGTGACTAACGCCAGTCGGATCCTAGCGTAATTCCGGCGTATCTTGTTTTGTGAATAGAAAACAATGATACGCCGGCGGGAAATTCGAATTACGCCGGTGTATCTGTAGATGGACCGGCGTAATTACTTTGAGAATCTGGCCCCAAGACTTGTTTTTACCCAGGATTTGTGCAAACTGCAAATTGCGATTTCTGCCACCAGGTGGTAGTGGTCAATAAGACTAGGGAAAGACTCTTTGGGGTAGATTCACATAGAGATACAATGGCGTATCTACTGACACGCCGTCATATGTCTGAGATCCGACGCTCGGATCTATGCGGCTGATTCCTCGAATCAGGTTCCGCATAGATCTCCCTTAGATCCGACAGATGTAAGTGACTTACACCATCGGATCTTAGGCTGCAATCTCCCGCTGGCCGCTAGGTGGCGCTTCCGTTTGTATACGCGACGAACATGCAAATGAGGAGAACCGCCGATTCAGAAACAAACGCCCAGCCGTCGTTTTTTTTTTACTTTATCTGCGTTCGGCTTTTTCCGGCGGATAGTTACCCCTGCTATATGGGGGGTAAGTGCGGCGTATCCTATGTTAAGTATGGCCGTCGTTCCCGCGCCAAGTTTTGAATTTTTGCGTAAGTCGTTAGCGAATACGGCCATACGTAATTTGCGTTAACGTCGAAACCAATGACGTCCTTGCAACGTCATTTGGAGCAATGCACGCTGGAAAATTTAGCCAACGGCGCATGCGCAGTTAAATCGGCGCGGGGACGCGCCTGATTTAAATAATAAACTCCCCCTAGCTGCGGAATTTGAATTCCGCCGGTGGATTTACGAGCCGCCGGCGCCACTTTAGAGGCAAGTGCTTTGTGAATACAGCACTTGCCTCGAAAATTGGCGCAGGCGGATCGTAAATAGGATAGATTACGCGGATCTAAAGATCCGCTGATCTATGTGAATCTACCCCTTTAAGCCTAGCTATTGTGGGCCAGATTCACAAAGAAGTTACGCCGGCGTATCTTTTTTTTTGTATTCAGAAAACAAGATACGCCGGGATTTTGCTAAGATCTGACCGGCGTAAGTCTCTTACGCTGTCGTACCTAAATTGCATATTTACGCTGGCCGCTAGGTGGCGCTTCCGTCGATTTACGCGTTGAATATGCAAATAAGCTAGATACGCTGATTCACGAACGTAATTGCGCCCGGTCGCATTTTTTTTACGTCGCTTGCGTAAGCGTAAGTCCGACGTAAAGTTACCCCTGCTATATGAGGCGTACGCAGTGTTAAGTATGGACGTCGGGACAGCGTCGAATTTTTCCGTCGTTTGCGTAAAACGTTCGCGAATAGGGCTTTGCGTAAGTTAGGTTCACGTCGAAACCAATGAGTATCTGCAGCGTAATTTTGAGCATGCGCACTGGGATACGTCAATGGACGGCGCATGCGCCGTTCGTTAGAAACGGCATTTACGTGGGGTCATGGTTGATTACCATACAACATGCCCGCTCCAAGCCTACTTTTTATTACGCGGGCTTACGCCGGCCCATTTACGCCACGCCGCCGTAACTTAGGACGCTAAGTGCTTTGTGAATACGGCACTTGCCTCTCTAATTTGCGGCGGCGTAGCGTAAAGAGGATACGCTACGCCCGCACAAAGATACGCCGCTGTACGTGAATATACCCCTGTGTTCTTTAGAAGGAAGAAGGAAAGTTCCACCCTCACGAAGGTGCAGCTTTGCTCTGCAGTAACTGTATATAGTATTAGGAGTAGGATTGTCGTGTGTGTGTCTCTTTTCTGTTTTCTTTTAGGTAAGCTGATCTTCTATCAAGACGTTCGGAGAGTGGGCGGGTTAGATAGATAGAACAGGGACGTAAATTTGTGAATTGTTATAACATGACAGTGTATATCAAAAACAAAAAAAAAAAAATTCTCAGTTAAGGCCGATACGTATTTTTCGACGTATTTAAAAAAAAAAATCGCAATAAGCGACTGGTTTGCGCAAAAGTTATAGCGCCTACAAAATGGGGAACAGAATTATGATTTTTTTTTAATTATTTTTTTTTTTTACCAGTAATGGCGGTGATCTGCGATTTTTATTGGGACTGCGATATTGCGGCGGACACATCGGACACTTTTGACACAAATTTGGGACCATTCACATTTATACAGCGATCAGTGCTATAAAAATGCACTAATTACTGTATAAATGTGACTGGCATTGAAGGGGTTAACACTAGGGGGTGAGGAAGGTTTTAAGTGTGTATCCTGGGTGTGTTCTAACTGTGTGGGGGGAGGGGGGGTGACTGGGGGAGGTGACCGATCTACACACAAGAGACACAGATCGGTCTCCTCTCCTCTGACAGCGCGTGGAGCTCTGTGTTTACACCCTATCATTACACACAGAGCTCCACGTCCCTGCTGTCATCTGCTCGTTTTCCCGCCGATCGCGTGTACCCGACGGACATCGCGGCCGCCAGGTACATGCATCAGCTCTTTAGCGATGCGGCAGGACAGTGTTTACCTACCGCGTGTGCCGCGGGTAATGCACCAAAGACGTCCACTTGGCACTTGAGAGCCGGCGCTGTGGACGTCTTTCGTCAATAGCGCGGGTCTCATGTGGTTAATAAACAATCACTTACCTGCTCCAGCGTTCCAGCAATGCGCCGGCCGGGGCTCCGCTCCTCTCCCCCCCTCCCCGGCCGGCGTCCTCATCGCAACTGTGGGCACCCGGCAGTGACAGCCTTCAGCTTCACAGCCGGGCACCCACTATGCATGCGCGAGCGGCACTGCTCATGCGCGAGCGGCGCGGCCCGCCGCTGATTGGACAGGCGATCGCCTAGGACCTGTCACGTGTCCTAGCCGATCGCCTAGGGGAGGGGCTGCAGTAAGGCGATTAAGCTTAATCGGCTTACCAGCCCCTCGGCGGAAGGAGAAAGTGGGACAGGAAGTCCCACTTCTCCTGAAGCCCCCACTCCCCCCCCAAAAAATTACATGCCAAATGTGGCATGTAAAGGGGGTGAGGAGTGGGATAAGCGGAAGTTCCATTTTTGGGTGGAACTCCGCTTTAAAGGGGGGGTCTGGGCTGTTATTTGGTTCAGACCAGAGTGATTAAGGGCAATTTAGCCTCTGTTCCAGCCATGGCTGTGCTGAGAGTATCCACCATTGCTCGCCTGGGGGTGTCATTACCACCCCAGGCCAAGGGTGGCAGCAGCAAGTTCAAGGTGTATTGAGTGTCCCCCTCGGCAGTGAATCAGTGGGAGTGGTTGCCAGCTGTGAATGCTGGGGAGGGGTACTTAAGGGACAGACGCCATTGTTGCGGGGTCCGTTCGCGCCTCGTCGCCCGCCTGGCCTGAGGTGCGTGTTCTGAATCCTAGTTCCGGGACCACGTTGGCCCGGGGGTGAGGCTTCGTCTGGTGGGCCCAGTGGTCAGACTGGGGCCTGTACTGCAAAGGTGATCCTGTGCTGTCCGTCCTGCGGGAGGAAGCCACTTGATGAAGGAAGCCAGGGGGAGGACCAATCCTGGAGAGGGCCATGCAAGAGGCTGGTACCTTGGGAGAAGGCCTGGAGACTTCATCGAAGGATGCACCGTACACCGAGAGGCTTGACGGTGGTCGGGTCTAAGTGGGAGGGACCTATCCGGGTGAGCAATGCCCACTCTGGGTAGAGCGGCGACGCGAACTGTTTGCTGGGAACAGAAGTGTTTCCGTATTTGTGACTATACACCTGAACCCACCTACCCTTCCACCCCCTCGTCCTTCTTTTCTACTGAAGTGCTGCAAAATAAATCCAAGAAAAAGAAGTGCATTGTGTGGACATTGAAATTCTTCAGACTCTCCTTTTCACCCTGGACAGCGAGAAGATAGAGATAACGTGCCACCCAAAATATAACCAGCGGCTCCTGCGGGGGTAGTGCTACAAGAGTAACGAGCGTTTCGCAATACGAGCAATTTTTATTTTTTTTAGATCCTGACTCGGTTTGCGAGTGTTGTTTCACAAAAAGAGCAGGATTCAAGCCTCTGCAGTGTGCAGTACCGCAGTTGGCCAGAAGTGAGGGGGGGCGCCGGAGCCGTTTGGAAATACTCCATTCCCGAGCCGAGCAAACGATATGCTGAGTATTTCTGAGTCTCTCTGGCGCCCCCCCCCACATATGGCCACAAGCGGTATTGCATGCCATAGAAGTCAATGCGGAACACATTTTTTTTGTTTCCATTGACTTCTACGGGGAAACTCGCTTTGATATACAAGTGCTTTGGATTACGAGCATTCAAAAACACCCCAAAAACACATTCTGTTACTCCTCCCCCTCCCAGCACAACCCCCACCCTCATCTCCCCTTTCCAGCACAAATCATCCCTCCATCCAGGGCCGTCTTAACAGCATCATGGGCCCCTGGGCAAAGTAATGCTCTGGGGCCCCTACAATGATGACAGCGCAGGTAAACAGACATCAAGTAGGTAGGAGGCAGACTGCCTCCCCAATGTATCTATCACTCTCAGTGCCATCATGGGGCCCTCAATTTCGAGGAAGAGTGGGCTCAAAGACCAGCTGCTTTGGGGAAAGTGCAGGGCCCCCCCCATGCAGCTGGGGCCCCTGGGCAGTGCCCTCTCAGTAAGACAGCCCTACCTCCATCCCAAATCCCCCTCCGCAACACAAATAACCTCTCCTAACACTACCCCCCCCCCCACACACGCAAAACCCCCCCACAAAATCTCCCCTCCTAGCACAAATTCCCACCCCAAATCAGAGAGCTGCCTCTCCAGCATCCACCAAGTACAGAATCTCGATGGGTCGGCCATGTCATTTCTGCAGAACTCAGCCCGACGAGTCAAGTATTTGTAAAGCCCCGTACACACGGCCGAGGTTCTCGGCAGAAACCAGCGAGAACCTCGCTGGGATCCTCATTCTGCCGAGAACCTCGCTGGGATCCTCATTCTGCCGAGAACCTCGCTGGGATCCTCATTCTGCCGAGAACCTCGCTGGGATCCTCATTCTGCCGAGAACCTCGCTGGGATCCTCATTCTGCCGAGAACCTCGCTGGGATCCTCATTCTGCCGAGAACCTCGCTGGGATCCTCATTCTGCCGAGAACCTCGCTGGGATCCTCATTCTGCCGAGAACCTCGGCCGTGTGTACGGATTCGGCGAGCCCCGCCCGTCGGGAAACCCGTCAAGCAAATAGAGAGCAGGTTCTCTATTTGCTCGACGGCCCGTCGGGATGAATGGCTGGTCGCCTTTCCCGACGGGCTGGTCGCCGAATCTGACGGCGGGGCGAGAACCTCGATGGGCGGAACGATGTGTACACACGTCGAGGTTCTCTGCCGTGTGTACGGGGCCTAAGAGGAAATGCGAATCTCCTCTCATCGCTCAGTCTGCCAACAAGTGAGATCCGCAGAGCACACATCGCTACAAAGTCAAATAAACACCGAGGAAGGTTATATTGGCGGAAGGATGAGAGATGGATACGATGTTTATACATGTCTGGAGTCCCGCCCAATCATGGCGAGGTTGGCCATCGTCCATCAACCAAACATTCACCGATCAAAATCATTCTGTTGGCTTGTTATTTTACCGTATATACTCGGGTATAAGCCGACCCGAGTATAAGCCGAGGCACCTCATTTTACAACAAAAAAATGGGAAAACTTATTGACACGAGTATAAGCCAAGGGTGTCCATCTGCATGCCTCACTGTGCCTCACTTTGTCTCACTGTGCCCATGCCTCACTGTGCCCATGCCTCACTGTGCCTCACTTTGTCTCACTGTGCCCATGCCTCACTGTGCACATGCCTCACTGTGTCCCATGCCTCACTGTGTCCCATGCCTCACTGTGTCCCATGCCTCACTGTGTCCCATGCCTCACTGTGTCCCATGCCTCACTGTGTCCCATGCCTCACTGTGTCCATGCCTCACTGTGTCTCATGCCTCACTGTGTCTCATGCCTTACTGTGTCCCATGCCTCACGGTGTCCCATGCCTCACTATGCCCATACCTCACTGTGCCCATGCCTCACTGTGTCCCATGCCTCACTGTGTCCCATGCCTCACTGTGCCCATGCCTCACTGTGTCCCATGCCTCACTGTGTCCCATGCCTCACTGTGTCCCATGCCTCACTGTGTCCCATGCCTCACTGTGTCTCACTTTGCCTCGCTGTGTCCATGTCCATGCCTCACTGTGCCCATGCCTCACTGTGTCCCATGCCTCACTGTGCCCATGCCTCACTGTGCACATGCCTCACTGTGCACATGCCTCACTGTGTCCCATGCCTCACTGTGTCCCATGCCTCACTGTGTCTCACTTTGCCTCGCTGTGTCCATGTGCATGCTTCACTGTGCCCATGCCTCACTGTGTCCATGCCTCACTGTGTCCATGCCTCACTGTGTCCATGCCTCACTGTGTCCCATGCCTCACTGTGTCCCATGCCTCACTGTGCCCCATGCCTCACTGTGTCCCATGCCTCACTGTGTCCCATGCCTCACTGTGTCCCATGCCTCACTGTGCCCATGCCTCACTGTACCCATGCCTCACTGTGTCCATGCCTCACTGTGTCCATGCCTCACTGTGTCCCATGCCTCACTGTGTCCCATGCCTCACTGTGCCCCATGCCTCACTGTGTCCCATGCCTCACTGTGTCCCATGCCTCACTGTGTCCCATGCCTCACTGTGCCCATGCCTCACTGTACCCATGCCTCACTGTGTCCCATGCCTCACTGTGCCCATGCCTGACTGTGATCTATTGTCTCCCTGTGCCCATGCCTCACTGTGTCTCACTTTGCCTCGCTGTGTCCATGTGCATGCTTCACTGTGCCCATGCCTCACTGTGTCCATGCCTCATTGTGATCTATTGCCTCACTGTGTCCCATGCCTCATTGTGATCTATTGCCTCACTGTGTCCCATGCCTCACTGTGTCCCATGCCTCACTGTGCCCATGCCTGACTGTGATCTATTGTCTCCCTGTGCCCATGCCTCACTGTGTCTCACTTTGCCTCGCTGTGTCCATGTGCATGCTTCACTGTGCCCATGCCTCACTGTGTCCATGCCTCATTGTGATCTATTGCCTCACTGTGCCCATGCCTCACTGGGCCCATGCCTCACTGTGATCTATTGCCTCACTGTGCCCATGCCTCACTGTGTCCATGCCTCACTGTGTCCCATGCCTCACTGTGCCCATGCCTCACTGTGCCCATGTGCATGCCTCACTGTGCCCATGCCTCACTGTGCCCATGTGCATGCCTCACTGTGCCCATGCCTCACTGTGTCCATGTGCATGCCTCACTGTGTCCCATGCCTCACTGTGTCCCATGCCTCACTGTACCCATGCCTCACTGTGCCCATGCTTCACTGTGCCCATGCCTCACTGTGTCCATGCCTCACTGTGATCTATTGCCTCACTGTGCCCATGCCTCACTGTGATCTATTGCCTCACTGTGCCCATGCCTCACTGTGTCCATGCCTCACTGTGTCCATGCCTCACTGTGTCCATGCCTCACTGTGTCTCATGCCTCACTGTGCCCATGCCTTACTGTGTCCCATGCCTCACGGTGTCCCATGCCTCACTATGCCCATACCTCACTGTGCCCATGCCTCACTGTGTCCCATGCCTCACTGTGTCCCATGCCTCACTGTGCCCATGCCTCACTGTGCCCATGCCTCACTGTGTCCCATGCCTCACTGTGCCCATGCCTCACTGTGTCCCACGCCTCACTGTGCCCATGCCTCACTGTGTCCCATGCCTCACTGTGCCCATGCCTCACTGTGTCCCACGCCTCACTGTGCCCATGCCTCACTGTGTCCATGTGCATGCCTCACTGTGCCCATGCCTCACTGTATCATGCCTCACTGTGCCCATGTGCATGCCTCACTGTGCCCATGCCTCACTGTGTCCATGTGCATGCCTCACTGTGTCCCATGCCTCACTGTGTCCATGCCTCACTGTGCCCATGCCTCACTGTGCCCATGCCTCACTGTGCCCATGCCTCACTGTACCCATGCCTCACTGTGTCCCATGCCTAACTGTGTCCCATGCCTAACTGTGTCCCATGCCTCACTGTGTCCCATGCCTAACTGTGTCCCATGCCTCACTGTGTCCCATGCCTCACTGTGTCCATGCCTCACTGTGTCCATGCCTCACTGTACCCATGACTAGACTGACGTTTAACATAGGAGTCTGGGGAAGGGGTGCCCGGCTTTGAAAAATCAGTGTTTCCCAGCCTTAGGTCCCCCAGACAACAAACTTTGCACACTTGTATAGTAGTAATAGGGCTACAAGTGTGCCAAGTTTAAGGTCCAAGGGACCTACGACCGGCCGGTTTCGGGTGCCCAAAATCACAGGAGAAATGAACGTTTAACATGGGAGTCTATGGAAGGGATGCCCTGATTTGAAAAATTGGTGCTCCCCGGCCGTAGGTTCCCCAGACAACAAACTTTGCACACTTGTAGAGGAGAAATAGGGCTACATGTGTGCCAAGTTCCGGGTCCAGTGGACCTACGAACGGCCAGTATCGGGTCCTCGGGTCCTCAAAATCACCGGAGAAATTACTGTTTAACATGGGAGTCTATGGAAGGGGTGCCCGGGTTTGAAAAATTGGTGGTCCCCAGCCGTAGGTCCCCCAGGCAACAAACTTTTCAACCTTATATAGGAGTAATAGGGCTACACGTGTGACAAGATCTGGGTCCAGGGGACCTACGAGTGGCCGGTCTCAGGTCCCCAAATTTACCACAGAAATGACCGTTTAACATGGGAGTCTATATAAGGAATGCCCAGCTTTGAAAAATCGGAGGTCCCCAGTAGTAGGTTCCCCAAGGCAACAAACTTTGCACACCTGAGAAGAATTAGGGCTACAAGTGTGCTAAGTTCTGGGTCCAGGAGACCTACGACCGGGGGGTACCGGGTCCTCAAATCACTGGAGAAATGACCGTTTAACATGGGAGTCTATGGAAGGGGTGACCGGGTTTAAAAAATCGATGCTCCCAGCCGTAGGTCCCCCTGACAACAAACTTTGCACACTTGTAGAGAGGAAATTGGGCTACGTGTGTGCCAAGGTCCGGCTCCAGTGGACCTACGAACGGCCAGTACCGGGTCCTCAATTCACCAGAGAAATTACTGTTTAACATTGGAGTCTATGGAAGGGGTGCCTGGGTTTGAAAAATTGGTGGTCCCCAGCCATAGGTCCCCCACGCAAAAAACCTTGCACACTTGTAGAGAATATTTAGCGCTACATGTGTGCCAAGTTCCGGGTCCAGGGAACCCAGGACCGGCCAATACCGGGTCCCCAAATCTCTGGAGAAATTACCATTTAACATGGGAGGCTATGGAAGGGGTGCCCAGATTTGAAAAATCGGTGCTCCCCAGCCGTAGGGTCCCCAGACAACAGACTTTGCCCACTTGTAGAGGGGAAATAGGGCTACGTGTGTGCCAAGTTCCGGGTCCAGTGGACCTACGAACGGCCAGTACCGGGTCCTCAAAACTTGACTGTTTAACATGGGAGTCTATGGAAGGGGTGCCCGGGTTTGAAAAATTGGTGGTCCCCAGCCGTAGGTCCCCCAGGCAAAAAACTTTGCACACTTATGAAGGAAAAGTGGGGCGGGTCCCGGGTCCCCAAAGTCGAGGCGATCAGGCGCAAAAAGGTGACTCGAGTATAAGCCGAGGGGGGCATTTTGAATGGTGTCCTCCGGCCACTGGGGGGGGGCGTGCACGTACCCGGCACATCACGAGACGCCAATGCGCGTGCCCGGCGGCCGTGATGTCCACCGGGTGCTGGCGTTCAGCAGTGACAGAGCAGGGACGTGGATCTATGTGTGTAATGATGGGGTGTAAACACAGAGCTCCACGTCCTGTCAGGGAGAGAGGAGACCGATCTGTGTCCCTTGTACATAGGAACACAGCATCAGTCACCTCCCCCAGTCAGTCCCCTCCCCCCACACAGTTAGAACACACCCAGGGAATATATTTAACCCCTTCCTCACCCCCTAGTGTTAACCCCTTTTCTGCCAGACACATTTATACAGTAATCAGTGCATATTTATAGCACTGTTCGCTGTATAAATGACAATGGTCCCAAAAATGTGTCAAAAGTGTCCGATGTGTCCGCCATAATGTCGCAGTCCTGACAAAGATCGCAGATAACCACCATTACTAGTAAGAAAAAAAAAAGCCACAAAGCCGTGCAATGCCATCGAAAGGTAAGAGTGAGCATTGAACAAATTATCGCTCGCATGCTTTAACCCCCTTCCCGACCAGCCGCTGCAGGTTGGCCGATCCGGCGTAACTGTACGGCGGTTCGCCTTTTGACTGCCAGTGACATTTATACAGAAATCAGTGCATTTTTATAGCACTGATCGCTGTTTAAATGTAAATGGTCCCAAAAAGGTGTCAGATCTGTCCGCCGCAAATGTCGCAGTCCTGATAAAAAATCGCTGTACACCGCCATTACAAGTTTGACGTCCTTTTTTCCCCCCACAAATATAGCTTTATTTTGGTGGTATTTGATCACCTCTGCGTTTTTTTTTATTTTTTGCGCTATAAACAAAAAAAAGCGACAATTTGCACTCTCCCTTTCTAATATATCTTAACTAGTACCGGACAAAACAGAAACCTGTGGTGCCACCCAGCATCTCCGCAATCGATGGAATAAAATCCGATGGAATTTTACGTCGGAATTCCAATGAAGCTGACTTCCATCAGTCAGATGGCCGGATGTTAAGCGCCAGCCAACTGAATAACGGCAGCTAGTTGGGTCTGTCCAAGTGCCTATCAGAGCCAGAGGCTGTAGTCGGCTTCCTGAAGCTTATCCTCGGGACGTACCGGCGGTGCGTTCCTTGGATAAGACTGACAGGCGTCTCAGCCAATCTGATTCTGGTAATCAGGTTACCGATTGGCTGAAGCGCCATCTAGGGCGCGGGACGAGGCACATCGAGGGATGGTAGAAGCACGGCTGACCCCCAGAAAGGTAAGTGCCAGGGGGGCATTATACTGGGCACAGTGGCTACAACTGTGGGGCACAGTGTTGACAATTGCGGGGCACAGTGGCTACAATTGCGGGGCACAGTGACTACAATTGCGGGGCACAGTGACTACAATTGCGGGGCACAGTGGCTACAATTGCGGGGCACAGTGGCTACAATTGCGGGGCACAGTGGCGACAATTGCGGGGCACAGTGGCGACAATTGCGGGGCACAGTGGCGACAATTGCGGGGCACAGTGGCTACAATTGCGGGGCACAGTTGCGACAATTGCGGGGCACAGTGGCTACAATTGCGGGGCACAGTGGCTACAATTGCGGGGCACAGTGGCTACAATTGCGGGGCACAGTGGATACAATTGCGGGGCACAGTGGCTACAATTGCGGGGCACAGTGGCTACAATTGCGGGGCACAGTGGATACAATTGCGGGGCACAGTGACTACAATTGCGGGGCACAGTGGCTACAATTGCGGGGCACAGTAGCTACAATTGCGGGGCACAGTGGCTACAATTGCGGGGCACAGTGCTACAATTGCGGGGCACAGTGACTACAATTGCGGGGCACAGTAGCAACAATTGCGGGGCACAGTGGCGACAATTGCGGGGCACAGTGGCTACAATTGCGGGGCACAGTGGCTACAATTGCGGGGCACAGTGGCTACAATTGCGGGGCACAGTGACTACAATTGCGGGGCACAGTGGCGACAATTGATGGCAAAGTGGTGACAATTAATGGCACAGTGGTGACAATTAATGGCACAGTGGTGACAATTGCGGGGCACAGTGGCGACAATTGCGGGGCACAGTAGCAACAATTGATGGCACAGTGGCGACAATTGATGGCAAAGTGGTGACAATTGATGGCACAGTGGCGACAATTGCGGGGCACAGTGGCGACAATTGCGGGGCACAGTGGCGACAATTGATGGCACAGTGGTGACAATTAATGGCACAGTGGCGACAATTGCGGGGCACAGTGGCGACAATTGATGGCACAGTGGCGACAATTGATGGCACAGTGGCGACAATTAATGGCACAGTGGCGACCATTGCGGGGCACAGTGGCGACAATTGCGGGGCACAGTGGCGACAATTGCGGGGCACAGTGGCTACAATTGCGGGGCACAGTGGCGACAATTGCGGGGCACAGTGGCTACAATTGCGGGGCACAGTGGCTACAATTGCGGGGCACAGTGGCTACAATTGCGGGGCACAGTGGCTACAATTGCGGGGCACAGTAGCTACAATTGCGGGGCACAGTGGCGACAATTGCGGGGCACAGTTTCTACAATTGCGGGGCACAGTGGCTACAATTGCGGGGCACAGTGACTACAATTGCGGGGCACAGTAGCAACAATTGCGGGGCACAGTGGCGACAATTGCGGGGCACAGTGGCTACAATTGCGGGGCACAGTGGCTACAATTGCGGGGCACAGTGGCTACAATTGCGGGGCACAGTGACTACAATTGCGGGGCACAGTGGCTACAATTGCGGGGCACAGTGGCTACAATTGCGGGGCACAGTGACTACAATTGCGGGGCACAGTGGCGACAATTGATGGCAAAGTGGTGACAATTAATAGCACAGTGGTGACAATTAATGGCACAGTGGTGACAATTGCGGGGCACAGTGGCGACAATTGTGGGGCACAGTAGCAACAATTGATGGCACAGTGGCGACAATTGCGGGGCACAGTGGCGACAATTGCGGGGCACAGTGGTGACAATTGATGGCACAGTGGCGACAATTAATGGCACAGTGGCGACAATTGCGGGGCACAGTGGCGACAATTGCGGGGCACAGTGGCGACAATTGATGGCACAGTGGCGACAATTAATGGCACAGTGGCGACAATTAATGGCACAGTGGCTGCGTTTGATGGGCACAGTGAGGCTGCAATTGTTTTTTTTTTTTCGTTTGCGCCCCCCCCACTGACGGCGAGGCGAGAAAAAACAAGTTGAATGCTTTTCGAGCATGCGTCGATGGAATTTCACACAGTCGATCAGAATTTCCTATCGTTTTTTTTTTTTCCCCATCAGAAAAATTTAAAACAGGATGGAAAAAAATGTCCGATGAGCCCCACACACCATCGTTTTTTATTCCGATGAAAAACCGATCGTGTGTGCACGGCATTAGACCCCATTCACCCTAGTTCGGATTTCTGCAGATTTTTGTCTTCCGATTTACCAAAACCGTATAAAATGAGTTCAAACCTTAAGAGCTTCAATTCCTATGCAATCAGGCAAAAAATGCAGAATGCTGGAATTTTTTTTTTGTCGTTTTTCAGAAGATGAAAAACGATGTGAAGCCCGCACACCATCATTGCCGCATACGCACCATCATTTTAAATGATGTTTTTAAAAACGTTTTTTTTTTTTCATGCTGAAAAATGATCGTGTGTACGCGGCAATGATGGCGCCTGGAATCAAGCTGATGTATGGGGTGCACACCCATACAATGCAAATCAAAGCTTGTTTATTGAAAAATGATATCAGTAAAAAAAGGCACAATAGGCATATTGGCAGGGGCAGGGCCGCCATCAGGGGGGTACAGGCATTACACCTGTAAGGGGTCCGGAGGTCCCCAGGGGCCCAGATGGCAACCCCCTCTTTTTTTAATTTATTTTTTATAAAAATTTATTATTTTTTAATATATATTTTTTTTATTTTTTATTAAAGGGCCAATTTTTTTTATTTTATTATTTTTTAGACGTCCGGAGGTCCCCAGGGGCCCGGAGGCCCACAGGGCCCCAGATGGCAACCCCCTCTTTTTTTTTTTTTTTTTATTAAAGTATATATATTTTTAATATATTTTTCTTTTATTTTTTTATTAAAGGGCCAATTTTTTTTCTTTTAATATTTTTTAGAGGTCCAGAGGTCCCCAAGGGCCCGGAGGCCCCCAGATGGCAACCCCCTCTTTTTTAAATTTATTTTTGATAAAAAAAATATTTTTTAATATATTTTTAAAAGGGCCAGAGGTCCTTTTTTCTCTCTTTTTTTCTTTTTATTAAAGGGCCCAGAGGTCCCCAGGGCCGCGGATGGTTACTCCCTTTTTTTATATTTATTTTTCTTTATTTCTTCTTTTTTGTAAAGGCCCCCCCCACTTCTTAATTCGCAGCAGCCCCCCCCCCCCCGCTTCTCAATTTCAGATGGCAGCACCCCCCCCCCCCCGGTTCTCCAGGGGGCCCATGCCTGAAGCTGTGTAAGGGGCCAGGGGGCCCATGCCTGAAGCTGTGTAAGGGGCCCCATAATTCCTGATGGTGGCCCTGGGCAGGGGAAAGAAAAAAGGAAGGTATCACTGCAATGGGGGGGGGGGGGCGTCACCCACCCAGGCAAAAGGGACACTACAAGCAGTGGCATCGCTACGGGGACAGGGGAGTAAAAATGAAGCAGGAGGCAGAGGTGGCTGAAGCCTCCGATCCTGGAAGTAGCTCACTTGGCAGAGCAGGTCGAAGTCCTGGGTTTCGATTGTGCCTTGGCAGCCTCGCTACACGTGGGTGGTAAAAAGGAACTGGTGGGCTGCGGGAAGGTGAGGGTCCGGTGTAGTTTTTTTGGGGGGATGGGAGAACCTCTTGGTGTAATATGGGGTGGATAGGGGAGTCCCCCTCTCTCTCACCCTCCTCCCTCTCACCCATCTCACCCCTCTCTCTCACCCCCCTCTCTCTCTCCCCCAACCCTCTCACTCACTCCCCTTCTCACCTCCCTCTCGTTCACCCCCCACCTCTGACCCCCTCTCTCTCTCTCACCCATCTCTCTTTCACCCCCTCTCTCTCTCTTCCCCAACCCTCTCACTCACTCCCCTTCTCACCTCCCTCTCCCCTTACCCCCCCACCTCTGACCCCCTCGCTCTCTCCCCCAACCCTCACTCACCTCACCTCCCTCTTGTTCACCCCCCACCTCTGACCCCCCTTCTCTCTCTCACCCGCCACTCTCTCTCATCCCCCTCTCTCTTTTCCCCAACCCTCTCACTCACCTTCTCACCTCCCTCTCATTCACCCTCCACCTCTCTCACCCGCCTCTCTCTCTCATCCCCCTCTCTTTCTTCCCCAACCCTCACACTCACCTTCTCACCTCCCTCTCGTTCACCCCCACCTCTGACACCCTCTCTCTCTCTCACCCCCCCTCTCTCTCACCCAACCCTCTCACTCACTCCCCTTCTCACCTCCCTCTCTTTCACCCCCACCTCTGACCCCCCCTCTCTCTCACCCGCCTCTCTCTCATCCCCCTCTCTCTCTCCCCCAACCCCCTCACCGACCTTCTCACCTCCCTCTCTTTCACCCCCCCACCTCTGACCCCCTCTCTCTCTCCCACCCGCCTCTCTCTCTCATCCCCCTCTCTCTCTTCCCCAAAAAATGCGCAAGTTTCTGCACGTTCCAAAATCAGATGGTGCCACAGCATGCGGTTTGGTGCAGAGCGTATTCGGTAAAGAATCATGGACTGCTTTTCCGTGTTTCTCATGCATGCGTTGAAACGAAAAAGGCTGCTCTACACATGACGCGTAGGAACCTGCCTGCGCTCGGTCGCACCTGTAGATGTGAACCAAGCCTAAGATAATCCATTCACCGGGGGAGAAATAACTTCTGGGGGTGTCCTTACCTGAGTCCAGCTGTTGATGGTATCATCCGGAGACTCCACAACTCCAGCCGGGTCGGGAAGCGGAGCGGAGAGTGTGACGGCCATCTGGAGGCACATTAGAGAGGAGACCAGGAGAAAAGACATCTTCACCCGTCTGATATCCGCGTTTGTGTCGCAGCCGCTCAGCTCAGGGTTTTATTAATCCCGTATAGTGTTACCTGCACAGTGACCTGCCATTTAGAGGTATTGTGTTTGCTTTGTGTATTATGATAATTACAGTGTGTACCGAACAGAGAACGCGAGACACTCCCCTGAAGAATCACTTCCCATCACTGGCACGCTAAAGGAACCCAGGTGTGAATTACCATACAAAGGATGCAAAACAGGGATATGTTATTTAAAGCTGAACTCTGTCATACCCTCCACACTTCTCTCCTGTACATACTGCCCACTGTCATACCCTCCACACTCTTCTCCTATACATAGTGCCCACTGTCATCCCCTCCACACTTCTCTCCTGTACACACCGCCCACTGTCATACCCTCCACACTCCTCTCCTGTACATACTGCCCACTGTCATACCCTCCACACTTCTCTCCTGTACATACTGCCCACTGTCATACCCTCCACACTCCTCTCCTGTACATAGTGCTCACTGTCATACCCTCCACACTCCTCTCCTGTACATACTGCTCACTGTCATACCTCCACACTCCTCTCCTGTACATAGTGCCCACTGTCATACCCTCCACACCCTTCTCCTGTACATACTGCCCACTGTCATACCCTCCACACTTCTCTCATGTACATAGTGCCCACTGTCATGCCCTCCACACTCCTCTCCTATACACACTGCCCACTGTCATACCCTCCACACTCCTCTCCTGTACATACTGCCCACTGTCATACCCTCCACACTCCTCTCCTGTACATACTGCCCACTGTCATACCCTCCACACTCCTCTCCTGTACATACTGCCCACTGTCATACCCTCCACACTCCTCTCCTGTACATACTGCCCACTGTCATACCCTCCACACTCCTCTCCTATACACACTGCCCACTGTCATACCCTCCACACTCCTCTCCTGTACATACTGCCCACTGTCATACCCTCCACACTCCTCTCCTGTACATACTGCTCACTGTCATACCTCCACACTCCTCTCCTGTACATACTGCCCACTGTCATACCCTCCACACCCTTCTCCTGTACATACTGCCCACTGTCATACCCTCCACACTTCTCTCCTGTACATAGTGCCCACTGTCATGCCCTCCACACTCCTCTCCTATACACACTGCCCACTGTCATACCCTCCACACTCCTCTCCTGTACATAGTGCCCACTGTCATACCCTCCACACTCCTCTCCTGTACATACTGCCCACTGTCATACCCTCCACACTCCTCTCCTGTACATAGTGCCCACTGTCATTCCCTCCACACTCCTCTCCTGTACATAGTGCTCACTGTCATACCCTCCACACTCCTCTCCTGTACATAGTGCCCACTGTCATACCCTCCACACTCCTCTCCTGTACATACTACCCACTGCCATACCCTCCACACTCCTCTCCTGTACATACTGCTCACTGTCATACCCTCCACACTCCTCTCCTGTACATAGTGCCCACTGTCATACACTCCACACTCCTCTCCTGTACATACTGCCCACTGTCATACCCTCCACACTCCTCTCCTGTACATAGTGCCCACTGTCATACCCACCAAAATCCTTTCTTGCACACACTGCCCACTGTAATGCCCTCTGCACTCCTCTCCTGTACACACAGCTGAGACCCTAATAATTATTGTTTGTAATATCTAAGATCTTTCCTATTTAGGGACGGGGAAAATTCTACTACTAAACTTTAATCAGACATTTGCTCTCTGTATATAACTCAGAGATGTTATGGGGTCACCCTGGCTCTCGTCTCTCTCATTTCCCACGGAGAGTGAATTGCGCCAAGTCCGATCCCCGGCCTCCATGTCATCCTGGATCCCATCCGAGGGATTAATCTCATAATTGGACAGCCCAATCCTTACCTCACCATTACCGTGTTTACATTTCGTATCAAGAAATCACGCGGCGTGTCCAGAATGTAAATCCGAGATTTAAGGAATTTAAGGAATTAGTTCTGTATCGGTTACCGGTGCTAGCATGGGGGTAATTGAGGGGGGAGGGGGGAACAAAAAGGTGGGAGGGGCTTGGGGTAGAGGGGGCAGCTGCTATCAAATCTAAGAAGCAGTCTGTAAAAAATAAGGGAATGTTTATATTTTTTCATGATAACCTTCTCTCCGATGTTCAGGTCAGGTAGGCTTTCTAACTGACTTCATCTGCAGATCCCTTTCTCCTGCATCCCTTTGATCTGTAGCTGAATAAACAGAACAATACAAAAAGAAACAATGTTTCTTTATATCTTTCAGCTGAGCTGAGCAGCATTGCCCGGCTGCTTTTTTTTTTTACAGCTCCAAATGCCAGGAATTCAGTTTACACTTCAGCTGTCAACGGTAGAACTCCACTGACAGCTGAATGAGTCATCGGTTGTTAATCTAAATTAAGTGAAAAAATTAAAAAAAATAAACTATAAAAAGTATTATATAAGTTCAGTGAGTTCAAATGTTGTCCTATTTTTGAAGTGTTTACCTGTTTGTTTGTTTTTTATAAACGTGCTCATCCATAATTGTATTGCTGCATCAAATATAGAAATATGTAAATCGGCCACTAGGAGGAGCTCTTACCAAGGCAATGCTGTTACTTTGTAAGATCAGTGTCGTGTCCCAGTAAGCCCCGCCCCCCACACAGTTAGAAACACTCCCTAGGACACACTTAACCTGTCATTTACACAGTAATCAGTGAATTTTTATAGCACTGATCTCTGTATAAATGTCAATGGTCACAGCGTCAAAAGTGTCCAATGCGTCCGCTATAATGTCGCAGTCACGATAAAAATCGCAGATCGCCGCCATTAGTATCCCTCTATCTATCTATCTATCTATCTATCTATCTATCTATCTATCTATCTATCTATCTATCTATCTATCTATCTATCTATCTATCTCTCTCTCTCTCTCTCTCTCTCTCTATCTATCTATCTATCTATCTATCTATCTATCTCTCTCTATCCATCTCTCTCTCTCTCTCTATCCATCTCTCTCTCTCTCTCTCTCTCTCTCTCTCTCTCTCTCTATATCTATCTATCTATCTATCTATCTATCTATCTATCTATCTATCTATCTATCTATCTATCTATCTATCTATCTATCTCTCTCTATCCATCTCTCTCTCTCTCTCTCTATCTATCTATCTATCTATCTATCTATCTATCTATCTATCTATCTATCTATCTATCTATCTATCTATCTATCTATCTGTCTATCTCTCTATCTCTCTATCTATCTCTCTATCCATCTCTCTCTCTCTCTCTCTCTCTATCCATCTCTCTCTCTCTCTCTCTCTATCCATCCATCCCTCTCTCTCTCTCTCTATCCATCCATCCCTCTCTCTCTCTCTCTCTCTATCCATCCATCCCTCTCTCTCTCCCTCTCTCTATCCATCCATCCCTCTCTCTATCTATCTATCTATCCATCCATCCATCTATCCATCTATCCATCCATCTATCTATCTATCTTTTTTTATCTATCTATAAAACTCAAGACATATATTTGTATACACTGTTTCAGTAAAACAACCTTTGCTCGGTTTATGATACGGTATAAAGGCTTACAAATAAATAAAGGTAAAATAATATATATACATTTATTTTCTGATTTTACTGTAAATTGCTTTAATATTTATTTTTTTATTACAGTAAAATCTCCATTTGATTGTGTAAAACATAATCTGTCCACATGGGGGCGCCTCTGTGGAGGGTTTTGGTGTGGGCGTCGTTCTTAGAGGCTAAGGTAAGATCCGGAATATAGAGTGCAGATCGCTTTCCATCTCACCGGCAATTTTGGGAACCTTCCCGTCTTCTTCATCCGTCATCTTCAGAGAGAAGAAGAAGAACAATTATAACTTTTCTCCAGAATCTGTTTTCTCATGACATCTAAGAAAAAAGGGAAGGGTTAGAACCTCTGCCATTTTTTGTGCCCCGTTCAATTCCTCTACTACAAAAAACAGAAAGGGAGATGAATTAACAAGCCGCTCGCTCCCGATGATTATCCCATTAATCTCGATAGAACGGCGCTGCCCCCGCTCACTCAATACAGCAAGGGGCGGACATCATATGATGCCCCCCCAGGACTGGACAACCGCATCATCTGGCCAATAGCGTGGTCTGTAAGTGGTTAAATCTATCCATCCCCGCATCCTCCAATTATTAGGGGTCTGTAGATTAGACATGTGCAATTTTTTTAGTTACGAATACGTTTTCCGTCATTATTCGTTATTTTCGTTGATTCGTTAACCTACGAATGAACGAATGTTTTAGCGCAAATAATAACGAATAACGATATTTCCAAAATGAACAAATATGGAAAACTACGAAGATACGAAACTACTAAATGTAAAAGAACAACACAACGAAAGAAAAAAGAAACGAAAACATAGAAATAACGAAAATACCAAACACCCAAAAAAAAATCATAATTACAAAAAATAAACGAAAATGCAAACTTACTAATATTCGAAGAACGAAAAGAAAACAACCGAAATGCCGAACAAAGAATAAAAAACGAAAACCAAAACTAATGAAAAATAAATTACGAATCTTCGGAAAACGGAAATGAAAACAACGAATATACAAAATAATGCAAATTCACTTTCATTAGTACTGTGACCAATAGCCACTCAGCACTGTCCCTTCCCCTGAAGAGGTTTGTTCCTTCCCCCAATGAGCTTCTTTCTTATTACTTAGTGGCTCCTGACCTTGTGTCTTTATCTGTGTTAGACTGCAGTGCATTCCATCCAGAGTCCAGATAGGGTGTGTTTGGGTAGGTTGCACCGGTTTTGTGGATCGGTCAAGTCAATCGCAGTAAAGTACGATTTACAAAATTACGACGAGTAGTGTGTCGAATAAACGTAAAATGTATTTTAACAGAATTACGAATGCAATCTACAAAAGAACGTTGTTACAATCAAATGAAATTAGACACGAAAATACGAATGATCATAAAGCAACGAAGATTATTTCTTACGAAAATACGAACGCGGCATTATGGAAAATATAATGTAAATACGAATATCAAAACAACGAAAAATAAACCAACGTAAAAACTAATGAACGAATAAATTCATTGTAAAAATACGAACGAGGCAGAATACAAAATTTAACGAAAATACTAATCTCGAATCAACGAAAAAATAAACTAACATAAAAAAATGTAAACGGAAAAAAAAGTGTTACGAAAATACTAAAGAGTACGAATACGATAACTAACATCTTACGAAACTACGACTTGTTACGAATCACGATAAACGAACAGAAACGAAACAGAAATAAACGAAAAAATTTGCTGTGCACACTGTGCTGTGTGTCTACTGTAGATTTCTTCCCTGGAAGTGGATACCCGTTTTTTTTCTCTTTTAAATGATAACAATGTATCTTTTTATGTCTTCCTCAGTGGCGGGATTTTCAGGGTCGCAACAGTCACAGTTGTGACTGGGCACTGTAATTCCGCCAAGTCCGGGGGGCACGCAACCCGTCCGTGTACTCCGTTTACTCTGCCGCAGGGCTGAGGCTCACTCTCACCACTGCCACCTCCCTCAAGTACCACCACAGCCACCTCCCTCAAGTACCACCGCAGCCACCTCCCCCTCAAGTACCACCGCAGCCACCTCCCCCTCAAGTACCACCACTGCCACCTCCCTCAAGTACCACCGCAGCCACCTCCCTCAAGTACCACCGCAGCCACCTCCCCCTCAAGTACCACCACTGCCACCTCCCTCAAGTACCACCGCAGCCACCTCCCTCAAGTACCACCGCAGCCACCTCCCCCTCAAGTACCATCACTGCCACCTCCCTCAAGTACCACCACAGCCACCCCCTCAAGTACCACTGCAGCCACCTCCCTCTAGTACCACCGCTGGTACTTGAGGGGGGTGGTAGCGGTAGTACTTGAGGGGGGGTGGTAGCAGTGATACTTGAGGGGGGGTGGCTGCGGTGGTACTTGAGGGAGGTTGCAGTGGTGGTGCCATCGTCTCCCACTACCACCACCTGTGCCTCTTACTGATCCCATCCCCCCACCACTGATCTCATCCCTATCCCCCCCATTACTTCTACAACAGAGGTGATGGGGGATAGGGATGAGATCAGTAGTGGGGGGGATGGGATCAGTAATAGGCACAGGTGGTGGTGGGAGAGGATGGCACCGCCACTGCCACCACAGCCTCCCCCCCATAAGTACAACCACTACCACCCCCCTCAACACCAGCACTTCACTGATCCCATCCCTCCTTCACACCAGCACTGTTACTGATCCCATCCCTCCTCCCCACCAGCACTGTTACTGATCCCATCCCTCCTCTCCACCAGCACTGTTACTGATCCCATCCCTCCTCCCCACCAGCACTGTTACAGATCCCATCCCTCCTCCCCACCAGCACTTCACTGATCCCATTCCCCTTCATGATTTCTCGCACTGGGGCCCTGAAGTCTCTAGTTACGCCACTGGTCTTCCTCATTGATCAGGTAAAGGTTTATTGATGAATTTTCATGTTGCACAAACAAGTAGGACCGACACTCTTCCCTCCGCCAACAACAAACTCTCATAAATGTTCAACCCTTTCTAGAAAAAAAGAACATTTAAGTTGAATTTATTTCCCTCCAATGTTCTGGAGATATGACGCGGCAACTTATCAGATCATAAAATCGCCATGAGATTTTATCGGTGATAACAGTGCAGATTTGCATGAGATACTTTTGTTTTATTTGCACCAACAATTCGTTTTTTAGGACAATATTTCGGGAGTTTTTTTCCTCTTCTACTGATACACAGAGCTGATAATGAATAAAGCCACTTACCTGATCACCGCCTGGTGCCTCGGCGTCTCCCGGAGGGTCAGAGGTGGGAGGGTCAGAGGTGGGAGGGTCAGAGGTCGGAGGGTCAGAGGTCGGAGTGGACAATGTGACGGCCATGTGGGCACACAGGGAGAGGACCAGAAAGAGACCCATCTGAGGATATCCTGATATACCTGCAGCAGGTGCAGCTCCGTCTGTCTGACACGTCTAATCCCCGGATATTATATTTACATTTTATGTCGCCGGGAGGGCGGGACATTCACAGCCACTCCTTTTAAAGGAAAACTCGTATTTCCATTCTACATTTTTGTAAAATATTAAAACGATAATTAGATAATAAAAAAAAAAACATTTTGGAAAAAGATATTCTCCCAGAAACACTGTCATACCATCCACACTCCTCTCCTGTACATACTGCCCAATGTCATACCCTCCACACTCCTCTCCTGTACATACTGCTCACTGTCATACCCTCCACACTCCTCTCCTGTACATACTGCTCACTGTCATACCCTCCACACTCCTCTCCTGTACATACTGCTCACTGTCATACCCTCCACACTCCTCTCCTGTACATAGTGCCCACTGTCATACCCTCCACACTCCTCTCCTGTACATACTGCCCAATGTCATACCCTCCACACTCCTCTCCTGTACATAGTGCCTGCTGTCATACCCTCCACACTCCTCACCTGTACATACTGCCCACTGTCATACCCTCCACACTCCTCTCCTGTACATAGCACCCACTGTCATACCCTCCACACTCCTCTCCTGTACATACTGCCCACTGTCATACCCTCCACACTCCTCTCCTGTACATACTGCCCACTGTCATACCCTCCACACTCCTCTCCTGTACATACTGCCCAATGTCATACCCTCCACACTCCTCTCCTGTACATACTGCTCACTGTCATACCCTCCACACTCCTCTCCTGTACATACTGCCCACTGTCATACCCTCCACACTCCTCTCCTGTACATACTGCCCAATGTCATACCCTCCACACTCCTCTCCTGTACATACTGCTCACTGTCATACCCTCCACACTCCGCTCCTGTACATACTGCTCACTGTCATACCCTCCACACTCCTCTCCTGTACATAGTGCCCACTGTCATACCCTCCACACTCCTCTCCTGTACATAATGCTCACTGTCATACCTCCCACACTCCTCTCCTGTAGATACTTCCCACTGTCATACCCTCCACACTCCTCTCCTGTACATAGTGCCCACTGTCATACCCTCCACACTCCTCTCCTGTACATAGCACCCACTGTCATACCCTCCACACTCCTCTCCTGTAGATACTGCCCACTGTCATACCCTCCACACTCCTCTCCTGTACATACTGCCCACTGTCATACCCTCCACACTCCTCTCCTGTACATACTGCCCACTGTCATACCCTCCACACTCCTCTACTGTACATACTGCCCACTGTCATACCCTCCACACTCCTCTCCTGTAGATACTTCCCACTGTCATACCCTCCACACTCCTCTCCTGTACATACTGCCCACTGTCATACCCTCCACACTCCTCTCCTGTACATACTGCCCACTGTCATACCCTCCACACTCCTCTCCTGTACATACTGCTCACTGTCATACCCTCTGTGAAGGACTTTTATGCAATTGCCTATATACTTCAGTGTAATTCTCTCCCTGCTAATTTTAATGTCTGTGTGTTATGGGGTCTGCCTCTAGCCCTGGATAATTGGATTACTTTCCCCTTTGTAGAGGCATCTGTAAAACCTGTTTAAACCAGATTGCCATGCTGCCAGTAAGGGACAATGACCTTTCAATGCTAAGTGGCTTGTGAAATACCTTTCCATTGTGTTCTGCAGATGAATAGCCGTGTCAGAGACGAGACGCCTAGCCACCCGACCCCCTGGGGGCTTCTGTCTCAACACACACATTCAGGCTATTCAAGCTTTGGGACCAATCTCTGCTGTGTAATTTTCAAGTCCTCATTTGCATGGTTTAAGAGGACCTGAGTGAAGACTGCATACTTTACAATGGACCAATAGGAAAGCGGTTGTTGGGGGCGGGATGTTCCAAATCCTGTATAAAGTGTGCTGTGTACTTTCAATAAAGTGTGTCCTGTTTACATTCAGCATTAAGCCATGGCTCATGTGTGGATTATTCGGCGATTCCAGGGATATTCCTAGTCGTGGAATATTGGGTGATTTCTTTTATGGGAGAAGAAGGGAAGGCTTGACGGGGATATGTTCGACTACCGTCACAACTGGTTGGCAGCAGCGGGATTTTCCCTTCTACTTTCCTTTACACCAGGATTCCAAGCAGACACTGGGAACAGTGAATGGAAGATTGGTACACCCGGCTTAAAAGAAATACATGGAAAGAACTACTAGAAGTTCGTGGAAGGATTGCTAGCAACAAAACCGAGAGTGTCATCATAGCAGAATTAATGGAGCTAGACCAGGAGAACTCGGTTGCAGCAAGGCCTGCAGTACAAGAGATGGAGACACCAGTGATTCAGGATGAGGAATCACCAGCCAACAAGCTAATAAGAGAGAAATTAGCATGGTTCGGTCCGAACCCAACGGCGAATGTGGTGCTGAAAGTGATGACCCTGTTAGCGGAGGAGGCTAAACAAATAAGAGACGCAGAGCTACAGTTAAAACTGGCAGCAGTCCAACAAGCAGCCGCACATTCTCCAAACAGCGAGTACAGCACAGCAGACACAAGGAAGATTCCGTTTAGCGCTTTTGAAGCTTTTGATGAGAAAGAACGAGAGCGGCAACATGAGCTGAGAATTGCAGAAATACGACGATCGGTGACAACGCCTAAAGAAGCAGCACCAAATGAAAGACGAGGAGAGGTACAGATACCAGTAACCATGAAAGAGGAATTCAGAAGAAGGTTACAAGAGATGCGGATACAGCACACAGGACCAGAATCAGAGGAGGTCCTGCTGGGATGGGCGGATGTGATTCGGTGCCAACTCTGGAAGGAAGCGCTAGCTCTGGAGCAGCAACACCAAGGAGAAGTCCTGCCCTACATCTATGCAAGGTACTGGCCGCAGTATGACGTACAAATGCCGTTGTTGGGGGAACAACCGAAGCAGGAGTGGATAGCGGAATTAAACAGGCTGATCCGGGCATAGATGCAGCTGGATGAGAGCTACAGAGCCCTCCGGTGGTATGTAGCCCAAGAGTGCCCATGGTCAGCGGATGACAGCCCCACAGAAGGCTATGACTATGATGGCCTGGGATTGTTGTATTGGAGGATGTCCAGTGATCCCGACTTTGGGGATGATCGGGAGTGGCACTTGGAGGACATAATGGAGCACAGAGAGAAAAAATTGAATATCTCGGAAGCGCACTGGCTACAGGAAGATTTGGAATCTCTGGCCGCTCGGGAATGGGACCTGGAGATCGCCTACAAACAGCTGCTAGACTCTGCTCAGCGCCAGGACCGGGCTCCCTTTGCCTGGGACTATCAGGAAATACCAGTGGACAATGCTGAAATCCTGGCTGAAGAATCGTCCAGGTGGCAGGGTAACAGTGTGCTTTTCCAACCTGCCCCTGCAGCTATGGACCAGGAGGTTATATGGCGGATGCAGCAAGTGCCAACTGACCTTGATGATCCTGTTTCTGCATGGGATGATCTTGAAGGGAGGAATGTGCCTGTCCAGCAGTATGCCAGTGAATCGGCAGTGGAAAATCTGGAGATTGCCATTCCCAAAGCTGAAGTTCTGACCGCAGGGCCGAGCTCTGCTAACCTCTGCTCAGTACCTAGAGCATCTTCTGGGTTACATGGACAGGAAATGGTGAACCTCTATCCCCAGACACCAGTTGCAGAGACAGGGGATTTAATAGATTTTTCTGCTGAGGAAAAACAACCTGATGGGCCTCCAGCAGAAGAGCTGGGATCAGGGCCAAACGTCACTGTGCTCTGCCCAGCACCAAGAGCAGTATTTGTGGAGTTACACGGAACTTCCCCAGCTGAAGCGCTGGTCACCGGACAGAGGGTTCAAGACCTCTGCCCCACCCCTGTGGCAGTTTCGGAGGCTCAGGGTGAGAAGATGGCGATCACTCCCCAGCCACAGATTACAGAATGTATGGACTATTCAGAGGATGTTATGGATTATGCACCCCCAGCAGAAGTGCTGGCAACAAGGCAGAGTGCCAGCCATCTCTGCCCAGCACCGGGACCAACTGTGGAGTTCCAGGGAGCCGGGGCGGTTGGCCCCCCTCCCCAGCAACCAGCTGAGGTGGTAAAGCTCTTACTCCCAGCTGAATCACTGGCAGCAGGACAGGATGCTACTGGCGGCTGCACCCCACTACAGCTTGAGTGGATATCGGTGGATGGGACTGTGGTCTCCACTCACAGCAACCCAGGGGAAGAGCTGGCAACAGAGCAGAGTGCCCCAGGCCTCTGCTTTCACCTAACAGAAGAAGGGGTTGGGACTTCAGTCTCCACTGGCACAACCCCAGAAAATGGTACAGGACTGAAACAGGAGGATGTCGGCTTTGCTTTGCAAGCACTGGGGGATTTTCACCTCACACCAGTGGATGGGACTTCAATCTCCACTGGTATACCCCATAAATGGTGGCCAGTTGGCCCAGATCCCCAACAGCATGATGGACTGAGCCCAGCCACCCTGTCATCTCTCCAGCGGCTGAAAGGACTCCAGGGAGAAGGGCTAGTCCAGGCCTCTCCCCAGCGGCAGACGTGTTCCCTGAGAGAGGCAGAGGAGGGCGGGGTGAGTAATGCTCGGTTTGGAGCAAGTGATTTGGGGTACTGTATGGATACCGGCATTGGGGGACTGGAACTACTGACTAAATTCAGAGACAACCCATCTGAATGAATGAATGAATGAAAACTTATATAGCGCGGCACATGCGAACTGAATCGCCTCTGGGCGCTTGTTGTTCCTGTCTCCTTTGGTATCAAAAGAGATGAGTCAAGTATGAGTCAAGTATGACATCTGGTGTCTCCTACTGGGTTAGTCCCCTGCCAAAAGGGGGGATGTGTGACAGGCCTAGCCGGGACAGGGGCTTTTGGAGAGGACTGAATGCGAGCCTCTTGCCGTCCGATTATGGGCCAGGGCCTCAAACCAGGAAGGCGAATGGGTTATCCTGCCAGACAGTCCTGGAAAAGACTGCTCTGGTTAATGCTCCGGTGTTGATTACCCCAGATCCTAACAAAAGATTTATTGTTCACACCGACGCTTCAATGTTTGGACTGGGGGCAGTACTAAGCCAGATCGGGGAGGATGGAGGAGAGCACCCGGTGGCATACCTGAGTCGGAAGCTGTTGCCAAGGGAGGTCAGTTACGCCACCATTGAAAAAGAGTGTTTGGCCTTGATATGGGCCCTCAAAAAGCTCACACCTTACCTTTATGGCCGGGCTTTCACTCTCATCACCGATCACAACCCCTTGATGTGGCTTAACCGGGTTTCAGGGGACAACGCCTGTTTGCTACGCTGGAGCTTGGCCTTACAGCCCTATGACTTTATGATTCATTACCGCCCAGGCAAGCAAAACGGGAATGCCGATGGATTGTCACGCCAAACGGAGTTAACCTCGGACTAAAAGCTCTGAACCCGTCAACCCTACTGGACCAGGAAAGGTCCAACCGAGTTGCCGGAGCAGGGAGAAAAGGGGGGGCCATTGTGAAGAACTTTTATGCAATTGCCTATATACTTCAGTGTAATTCTCTCCCTGCTAATTTTAATGTCTGTGTGTTATGGGGTCTGCCTCTAGCCCTGGATAATTGGATTACTTTCCCCTTTGTAGAGGCATCTGTAAAACCTGTTTAAACCAGATTGCCATGCTGCCAGTAAGGGACAATGACCTTTCAATGCTAAGTGGCTTGTGAAATACCTTTCCATTGTGTTCTGCAGATGAATAGCCGTGTCAGAGACGAGACGCCTAGCCACCCGACCCCCTGGGGGCTTCTGTCTCAACACACACATTCAGGCTATTCAAGCTTTGGGACCAATCTCTGCTGTGTCATTTTCAAGTCCTCATTTGCATGGTTTAAGAGGACCTGAGTGCAGACTGCATACTTTACAATGGACCAATAGGAAAGCGGTTGTTGGGGGCGGGATGTTCCAAATCCTGTATAAAGTGTGCTGTGTATTTTCAATAAAGTGTGTCCTGTTTACATTCAGCATTAAGCCATGGCTCATGTGTGGATTATTCGGCGATTCCAGGGATATTCCTAGTCGTGGAATATTGGGTGATTTCTTTTATGGGAGAAGAAGGGAATGCTTGACGGGGATATGTTCGACTACCATCACACCCTCCACACTCCTCTCCTGTACATACTGCTCACTGTCATACCCTCCACATTCCTCTCCTGTACATACTGCTCACTGTCATACCCTCCACACTCCTCTCCTGTACATAGGGCCCACTGTCATACCCTCCACACTCCTCTCCTGTACATAGTGCTCACTGTCATACCCTCCACACTCCTCTCCTGTACATAGGGCCCACTGTCATACCCTCCACACTCCTCTCCTGTACATAGGGCCCACTGTCATACCCTCCACACTCCTCTCCTGTACATAGGGCCCACTGTCATACCCTCCACACTCCTCTCCTGTACATAGGGCCCACTGTCATACCCTCCACACTCCTCTCCTGTACATAGTGCCCACTGTCATACCCTCCACACTCCTCTCCTGTACATAGGGCCCACTGTCATACCCTCCACACTCCTCTCCTGTACATAGTGCCCACTGTCATACCCTCCACACTCCTCTCCTGTACATACTGCCCAGTGTCATACCATGCATGTCATTTGTAATATCCATAATCTCTTTTATTCTGGAGTCGGCACACTTAATAAGACATTCACTCTGTGAGATGTTATTGGGTCATCCTGGCTCTTGTCTCTCTCATTTCCCGGGAGAATTAGAGAGCAGAGACATCATGAGACTCGGAGAGAGTGAATTGTGCCAAGTCCGATCCCCGGCCTCCACGTCACCCTGGATCCCATCCGAGGGATTAATCTCATAATTGGACAGCCCAATTCTTACCTCACCATTACCGTGTTTACATTTCGTATCAAGAAGTCACACGGCGTGTCCAGAATGTGAATCCGAGATTTCACAATTATGGAATTAGTTCTGTTTTGGTTACCAGTGCTAGCCTGGGGGCGAGGTAGGTATAGTTGGAGGCGGCTCAGGGTCGGGGGATCAGCTATTCATAGGCCAATCAAATCTGAGATACACTCTGTAAAGAATAAAATACATTTTTTTTTGGGCTGTGATAGAATTTTAACCACTTGCCGACTGCCTCACGTAGATAGACGTCAGCAGAATGGCACGGGCAGGCAAAGCAAGGTACAGGTACGTTGCTTGGAATCTGCCGCCTAGCGGGCGTGCGCACGCGCCACAAGCTCCGCCGGTGTCCCACGATCGTGTCACGGAGCTGTAAACAAGGCATTTCCCTGTTCTGCCTAGTGACAGAACACTGATCTACTGCTCCCTGTCATCAGGAGCAGTGGTCACTTTCGTGTCACAGTAAGCTACGCACCCCACACAGTTAGAATCACTCCCTAGGACACAATTAACCCCCTTCATCGCCCCCTAGTGGTTAACCCCCTCCCCTGACGGTGTCATTTACACACAGTAATCAGTGCATTTTTTTTATAGCACTGATCGCTGTATAAATGTCAATGGTCCCAAAAATGTGTCAAAAGTGTCCGATTGTCATGGATATGCAGTAATGTCTGGCAGCTTACCTTCTCCTCCATGTGTCCATTAGAGGCCTGACTCTCTTTCTGGCTGCCTTTTAGCACCTCTCCTTCCTGTATGGCTCCACCCCAGGCCATCACAGGAACTCTATATTAACTGTTGCACTGCAGGTCTGCTTTGCTGTTCAACTTTGTTTGTTAGCTTGTGTTCCTGTCTGCCGTATGCTACGTTAACCTTCCTGTGTACCAGGGGCAGACTGACAACTCATGGGGCCCCCGGGCAATAGAAGATTATGGGGCCCCCAGGCTTACAGATGGCCACCAAGCCAGGTAGCAGTACAGAGGTGGGGCAGCTAAAATCTCTGGATTTTCACATCAAAAGTAGGTTTTGGACATATCAGGGACAGATGTAAAAAAAAACACAGATTTTTACATACTGTCCCTGGTTTTAATGAGCCTGGCAATCCTGGTGGGGCCCCCTAGTGGCATGGGGCCCTCGGGCAGTGCCCGAGTTCCTCAATGGTCAGTCCGCCCCTGCTGTGTACCGATTATTGCACAGGGCTGCACCGCAAGGTAATGTACCCAACAGCGGACTGGAGAGGAATCGTGAGCCCAAGATTCCCCGGGGCGTAGAGCCTAAGGTCCAGCAGGTGTTCACCAGAGCCTCTAGTGGTGAGGATGGGCTTCGCTGCAACTGAACCCAGGTCGTAGCTCCTGGAGTCCCCCAGGTCACGCTCCGTAGGGAGAGAGGGGAAGCAGCCATTTAGGACACAAGGGATAGTTATGGGTAAGCCGAGGTCGGGGCAACAGTAAAACAGGAGTGTAACGGTCACCACCGTTTACGACCTTCCATCCACCCACGACAAACTTATCCGACACAATGCGACAATCCTACATACACGATCCATATCAATTCCCCAGAAAATGAGACTGACCGCTCTTCTGGTTTCCAAATGAATAAATACTTTATTGGTTTCTTAGCTTGCTTATATATCTTAGTACAGCATGTTACAGTTAATCACAGGACAATGCAAGCTCCACCCCCCTATTCACACACTATGGGCCAGATTCAGGAAAGGTTACGCTGGCGGATCGAGTGATCCGCCAGCCTAACTGTGGCTTTGAGCCGGCGTTTCTGTAACCAGAAAACAAGAAACGCCGGGTTGAAGTTCCGATGCGAGCAGCGTAACTGAGTTTCGCCATCGCATCGTTACTTCAACTTAAAAATGGCGCCGGGGGCGTTCCCGCCGATTTACGCTCAAAAAATATGTTAATGAGCGGAAATCGGCAATTCACGATCGAAATCCGGCGCGACGCAATGACGATACGACGTTTCCGGACGGGATACGCGGCGCATAGATATACCTACATGGGGTTGGAGTATCCTATGTTAGGTATAGGCGTCGTCATCGCGTCGAAAAAAAAAAAAAAAAACGTCGCTTGCGTAAAACGGTCATGAATGGGAATGTGACGTCATTGACGTTCATTCACAGATTTTGGAGCATGCGCACGGGGATGTTTTGACACTCGACGCATGCGCAGTACGTTGGCGGCGGGATCGCGCGTAGTTAGCATACTACACGCCCCGTACCCGCTACATTTGAATTCCGCCGGCTCATTTGTGATGCGCTGCCGCAACTTTAGGAGCAAGTGCTTCGTGAATGACAGCACTTGCTCCTAAAATTTCGGCAGCGCAACGCAAATCAGAAGCGTTACTCCAGAGCAAAGATGCTCTGGAATACGTGAATCTGGCCCTATGGCTAATTCTCTAGCAGACATTTCGGCACCGATACTGACGAGATCTATCACATTCCAAAATACAATTACACAATGCCTTGACCTCAATCCACATATCTAGACAGACGTACTGTCTCCAAAGGGTCTTGACACCTGGGCATCAATAGGCTTTAAACCAGGTTATCAGACAATTGAAAGGTCTAGCAGCAGACCTGAATTAACACCTTTATACAATAGACAATGTAATGTCTAGGAGTAGATGCAATTAACACCTTTCAAAAGCATGTGTGCCCACATTGAATAGCCAACAACTTGTGATATCTCAAGACATCCTGCAAATATGAATTATTATTAATGTCCCATCTCATGTAATACATGAATTATGATTTTTATTAGCCACCCTACGCCTACAAGGGCACGGGGTGGACTTAGACCCAGGAGTTATTAGTGTCCCTGGCACAGGAGTATCTCTCATCCTTCCAAAGTCTCTGGTTGTCACGGTTCATTCCGTTACAAGGAGTAGTCAGAGACGAGCAAAAATCGGTACACAGAAAGGTTAACGTAGCACACGGCAAACAGGAACACAAGCAGACCTGCAGTGCGACAGTTAATATAGACTTCCTGGGATGGCCTGGGGTAGAGCCATACAGGAAGGAGAGGTGCTAAAAGGCAGCCAGAAAGAGAGTCAGGCCTCTAATAGACACATGGAGGAGAAGGTAACCTGCCAGACAATTATTGCATGTCCATGACACTGCTGCAATGTCGCAGTCCTGATAAAAATCGCAGATCGCTGGCTTTATTAGTAAAAAAAAAAAATTAATAATAATAAAAATGCCATAAATCTATGCCCTATTTTGTAGACGCTATTACTTTTACGCAAACCAATCAAAAAACGCTTATTGCGATTTTTATTACTAAAAATATGTAGAAGAATACGTATCAGCCTAAACCGAGGAAAAAAAATCGCTTTAAAAAAACTAAAAATTGGGGATATTTATTATAGCAAAAAGTACGAGATATTGGGGGTTATTTACGAAAAGCAAATCCACTTTGCACTACAATTGCACTGAAATTACAGTTGGAAGTGCAGTCGCTGTAGATCCGAGGGGGACATGCAAGGAAAAAAAAAAAAAATGGCATTTTAGCTTGCACATGATTGGATGATAAAAAAGGGATTTTTAAATACAGCTTACCTGTAAAATCCTTTTCTTGGAGTACATCACGGGACACAGAGCGGCATATTCATTACTATGTGGGTTATATGGAGTACCTTCAGGTGTGGACACTGGCAATCTTCAAACAGGAAGTCCCCTCCCTATATAACCCCCTCCCCTAGAGGGAGTCCCTCAGTTTTGTAGCAAGCAGTATGCCTCCCAAAATGGTCACCCAAAAGAGGGGTGGGAGCTCTGTGTCCCGTGATGTACTCCAAGAAAAGGATTTTACAGGTAAGCTGTATTTAAAAATCCCTTTTTCTTTCTCGTACATCACGGGACACAGAGCGGCATATTCATTACTATGTGGGATGTCCGAAAGCAATGCTTTAATGAGGGGAGGGAGACATCTTCCAAAGAAGGATTCAATTTAGAGATAAACTCAAATCATAATAATAATTCCAACTTAGTCAAGAAAAAACTTTTTTTTTTTTTTTTTTTTTATAACCAAGGGTGTTTCTGATCCCGAGGATTTCAAACTGCAGCCTGTAGTACTGCCTGACCAAAGGCAGCATCCGCATTTCTTCTTACGTCTAGTTGATAAAACCTTGTAAACGTGTGGACTGATGACCACGTTGCCGCCTTGCATATCTGAGCCATAGAGATCTGATGGTGTGCTGCCCAAGAGGCGCCCATGGCCCTGGTAGAATGGGCCTTTACCGACAACGGAGGAGGCAACCTCTTCAATCCGTAGGCTTGAATGATTAACTGTCTAATCCATCTCGAGATGGTGGATTTTGCAGCTGCCTGCCCCTTCTTGGGGCCATCTGGTAGAACGAATAACACATCTGTTTTCCGGATTTTTTCTGTAGCTTTAAGATAGGCCTTCATGGCCCGGACAATATCCAAGGTATGCAGCAACCCCTCCTTTCTGGATGTAGGTTTTGGAAAGAAGGATGGTAGTACCAAATCCTGGTTTAAGTGAAATTTGGATATAACCTTTGGTAGAAAGGAAGGATGGGGTCGTAGAACTGCCCTGTCCTTATGCAGAACGAGATATGGTTCCTTACACGATAAGGCTGCTAATTCTGACACTCTCCTGGCCGAAACTATGGCGACCAAGAAAACCAACTTTCTTGTCAGTAAGAGTAAAGGAATCTCAGCCAACGGCTCAAAAGGCTGTTTCTGTAGAGTGGACAGGACAAGATTTAAGTCCCAAGGACAAATTGGTGACTTGACCGGAGGATTAATACGCAAGACCCCCTGTAAGAAGGTCTTTACCAGCGAGTGGGTGGCCAGCGGCCTCTGAAACCACACTGACAGAGCTGAGATCTGTCCCTTGATTGTGCTTAGTGCTAGGCCTTTATCCACTCCTAGCTGGAGAAAACTTAACACCCTATCAATAGTATATTTGCGGGAATTCCATCTTTTGGATTCACACCAGCCTACGTAGTTCCTCCACACCCTGTAATAAATCACCCTGGAGACCGGCTTCCTAGCCCTAATCAGGGTAGGAATTACCTGCCTAGACAGGCCTCTATCCCTGAGAATCAGGGATTCAGCCTCCAGGCCGTCAAATTTAGACGCTGTAATGTAGGGTGGAGGATCGGGCCTTGTGAGAGTAGGTCTGGTTGTAGAGGAAGAGTCCAAGGGTCTCCCACTGCCATATTCAGGACTAGTGAGTACCAAGCCCTCCGGGGCCAAGCTGGAGCTATTAGAATGACTGGCTTGTGCTCCACTCTGATCTTGCGCAACAGGCGGGGGAGTAACTGTAGTGGAGGGAATGCATATAGAAGTTTGAATTGATGCCAAGGGCAAACCAACGCGTCGGTTCCGCAGGCCATAGGATCCCTCGCTCGCGACACGAACCTGTCTAGTTTCTTGTTGAACCTGGATGCCATTATATCCACGTCTGGCGTTCCCCACCTCTGGCAGATTGTCTGAAAGACCTGGGGATGCAGAGACCACTCCCCTGGCAACAGACTCTGGCGACTTAAGAAGTCTGCCTGCAGGTTGTCCACTCCGGGAATGAATATCGCTGAAATGCAGGGTACATGAACCTCTGCCCATTGAAAAATCAAGTTCACTTCCCTTTGAGCGGCCTGGCTCCTGGTTCCCCCTTGGTGGTTTATGTATGCCACCGCCGTGGCATTGTCTGACTGGATTCTCACCGGGAACCCCTTTAATCTGGAGGTCCACGCCAACAGGGCTAGGCGAGCAGCTCTGATTTCCAAGATATTGATGGGGAGCTGCCTCTCTGCTTTCACCCAAGTTCCCTGGCGGGAGAACCCCTCGAAGACCGCCCCCCCAGCCTGCCAGGCTGGCGTCTGTGGTAACTACCTTCCAGACAACAGGGCTGAAGGATCTTCCCTTTAGCAGATTCTGAGGGTTCAACCACCAGGCCAGGCTCTGTCGGACCCTTGATGATAGCGTCAAAGGGGACTCTAAGGCATGTGCCCTCTTGCCCCAGGCTGCTAGAATGGCTGCCTGTAGGACGCGAGTGTGGATCTGAGCGTATGGTACTGCCTCGAATGTGGCCACTAGCTTGCCTAGTAATCGCATACACAGGCGAATAGTTGGTCTTTTCTTGTTTATAACCAACTGAACCAACCCCTTGATCGCCTTGATCTTTACACGGGGCAGGAACACCTTTTGATGTTCTGTGTCTAACCTCATGCCGAGGTATTCCAACTGCTTTGTAGGCTGGAATGCTGACTTTCCCTGGTTTAGGACCCAGCCGAATTCTTCGAGGTACCGAACCGTGAGGTTTACTGCCTTTTGCAGACCCGTCCGTGAGTGATCTATGATTAAAAGGTCGTCCAAGTATGCTAGGACTGTGACTCCTTGGATCCTTAAATTGGCCAGAACTGGGGCTAGGATCTTCGTGAATACCCGGGGGGCCGTGGCCAGCCCGAAAGGGAGCGCCCTGAATTGGAAGTGTCGCTGCCCCACCGCGAAGCGTAAAAACCTTTGATGCGACTGAAAGATTGGTACATGAAGGTAAGCATCTTTTATGTCTATGGAGGCCAGAAAATCGTCTTTCTGAAGCGCGGCGGCTGCTGACCGGATGGATTCCATCCGGAAGGACCGCACCCTTAGATAAGCGTTTAACCTCTTTAGGTCCAAGATTGGCCTGACATCGCCGTTGGGCTTTGGTATGACAAAGAGATTGGAATAGAAACCTAGGCCTTGCTCTTGGGCTGGCACTTCTATAATTACGTCCTGGCAAAGCAGGTGATCCAAAGCTGCCAGCATTGAGGCCTTCCTTGCTGGATCCCTTGGTAGCCTTGATTCTTGAAAATGAGGCGGAGGATATCTTAGAAACTCCAATCTGTAACCTGTGGTTACAGATGCCCGGGCCCAATTGTCGGGGATCTTGGCTTCCCAAACTTCTGAGAAGAGACGAAGCCTTCCCCCCACCCGTGAGAGTGGGGGCGCCCCTTCATAAGGCAGACTTAGGGGCTGCCTTTGACGGCTTGCGATACCACGGCTTCTTACCCCCCGGGGTCTGTCCCTGCGATCTACTGATAACGTTGGATCGTGCAGGCGGCCGTCGATACTGCCTGGAATTAGAGGGCCCCGAGACAGGAAAAAGCTGCCTTTTAAATGTAGGAGCCCGGAATGTCTTTTTGACCGGTAAAAGGGTACTCTTGCCATTTGAAATAGTCTGAATATATTTATCCAGATCTTCTCCGAAGAGTCGTCCTCCATGGAAGGGAAATCCTGCCAGAAGCTTTTTGCATGGGGGTTCTGCCGCCCAGTTCTTCAACCATAAAAGCCTTCTCATGTGTACCAAACATAGTGATAAACGAGAAGCCTGCTGGATGGAATCTTTTATAGCATCTACCGCGAAACACAGAGCTCTGGGAATGTCAGCAAACTCTTCTGCTTGTTGGGTAGGCATGTCCTTTAACATTTCTTTTGTCTGGTCTTTTAATGCCTGACAAACTCCAATTGCAGCTACCGCTGGCTGCACCACTGCTCCTGCCGTAGCAAAGGATGCTTTTAAAAGTGTCTCTAATCTTTTATCAACCGGATCTTTAAACATATGTATGTTTTCCACCGGGCAAGTTAGTGATTTATTCACACATGAGATGGCTGCATCCACTACTGGGAGCCTCCACTTCTTGGAGAATTTTTCCTCCAAGGGATAAATGACCGCAAATCTTTTCGGTGGCAGAAAAACCCTGTCCGGCCGTACCCAATCCCGAAAGATCAATTCCTCCAAGAGAGGATGGACCGGAAAAACTGCGTTGCTTAACGGGGCTTTCAAAGAGCCCAGAGAGGATACCGGAGGAACCAGAAGTTCTGGCAATGGCAAACTAAATGCCGAGCGGACCATGTCCGTCAAAGACTGTACCCACAGTCTCTCTGTCTGGGAGTCTGAAAATGGTTCCTCAGAGGTAGACCCCTCCATCCCTGAACCCTCTTGGTTCAGGTCCAGTTGATCCTCCTGTGATTCTAATTCCTCCGGAGAGAGAATCTCAGCATCTGAGGATACACCCCCTGGTGATGGGGATCTAACCCGTTTCTTACCAGGAATAGCTCTGGCGATCAATGCCGCTATTCTCTCTTCTAGCCCCCCTAGGGATACGGCTAGCATCTCCTCTGTGATAAACACAGGGCTGGGCTGATCTGGGCCAGCCTCCGCACCAGATCCCCCTAATGGCTCATCCAAGGCGCTTCTTAAATTAATAAGCTGCGGGGAAAGTATCGGCATATCAGAATCAGAAAGGGACCCCTTTTGTTTTTTGGTCTTTTTTGTCCCCTTTGACCCCGAACCCTTGGAAGCCATAATACAAAATCGAGGGACTCCGCCCACACAACAGACTGTAGTGGCCAGGAGTACAAATTTCAGAGTTTAGGGGAGAATAGATCACTAGTGTCCCCAAAAACTGATGGGCCCGTATGTTGGTCTTTTTTTTTTTTTTTTTTTTTTTTAAATAATTATATATTATATATTATATATTTGACAACATACAATGACCCTAATTTAAGTTTGCCAGCCTCCAACCTGCTGCAAAATAAGGGGGATTTCTTGGCTTAACAATAAAGGCATTGGAACAAAGTCCACATGTACTACCCCTCTTCCGCCACCGGGAGTCACTGTTCTGCCGCTCTGCGTCCTCTCCTTGAAAAAATCAGCCTCAGACTGAGCCCTGACAAGGCCTGCTGTCTATAACAGCACAAAGGCGCGCCCCTGTATGACGCCGCAGGCCCGCCCCCCCCCCGCCCTCCTGTCTGGACGGCGCGAAAAACGTCAATAAGACGTGCGCGCGCACGCGCGCGCGCGCGTATGCCGGATACAGGAGGAACATGGAGGAGCCGCGCTGCTGGAGATCCAGGCACGCAGAAAAAAGGCGGCAGATTCAAACCCCCGGCCAGGTAGGACTCTCTCAAGGCCCCTAGGGATCCTTACTAGCCCTAGGAAGAAACAGCAGGTTAGCTAGCAACACTTTTAGACAGGGGGGCCTAGTGATGGGGGGAGAAAGGGTGTCATCCTGTCTCTCTTAGACATAGTGATCACGGTTGCCCATGCAGAGCATACTTAGGCTATCCCCCCTTTTAGGTTACCCCGGGGAGCCTGCTGTCGAACCAAGTCCCGCAGGCTCCCCCTTACCTGCTCCATGCTGCAGGATGTTTGACCAGCAAACTGATCCAATCTTCTCCCATCTCCGTGGGTAGCGTAGTAGACCTTCAGGCCCTGGGGTCCTATGAAGGTACCCACTGTCCTGGACCTATATAGCACCCTGGCAAAACAGGAACTTTATGGTTTTGCAAACTCCAAGTCCTGGGCCCAGGGTCCAGCCCTCCAAAGAGGAGCATTATAGGCAAAACCCCACGGTTTGGGGCCCGGGTACTGTCCACTTTGGCACTGAGGCTCCTTGGACAGATCCGGTTAGCCCGCCCTTAATCCCAAGGATGTGGAGCAAAGCTATTCCGTGACCAACACCTAAGACACTGGCGAAAAAACTGAGGGACTCCCTCTAGGGGAGGGGGTTATATAGGGAGGGGACTTCCTGTTTGAAGATTGCCAGTGTCCACACCTGAAGGTACTCCATATAACCCACATAGTAATGAATATGCCGCTCTGTGTCCCGTGATGTACGAGAAAGAAATCAGCAGAGCTTCCCCTCATTTCAGATCTACCCCTCAGATTTACAGCGACTGCACTTCCAAGCGCACTTTCAGTGCAATTTCAGGTGCACTTTCGTAATTAACCCCCATTGTGTTTTTTTTTTTCAAAATCGTCTCCCTATTTTTGTTATTTTTTTTTCTTTTTGTTATGTTTTGTTTTGTTATTTATTTATTTTTTTTATTTTTTGTTTAGAGTGCAAAAAATAAAAAAACATTTTGCACAAAACAATCAATAAACGCCTATTGCGATTTTTTTTAACCAAAAATATGTAGAAGAATACGTATCGGCCTAAACTGAGGACATTTTTTTTTTAAATACATTTTTGTGGGGATATTTATTATAGCAAAAAGTTAAAAATATTTAATTTTTTCAAAAAATTTCGCTCTATTTTTGTTTATAGCGCAAAAAATAAAAACCGCAGAGGTGATCAAATACCACCAAAAGAAAGCTCTATTTGTGGGAAAAAAATGACGCCGATTTTGTTTGGGAGCCGCGTCGCACGACCGCGCAATTGTCAGTTAAAGCGACGTAGTGCCGAATCGCTAAAAAATGGCAAGGTCTTTCAGCAGCCAAATCCTCCGGGGCTGAAGTGGTTAAGGACAGTTGGGGTATTTATTTTAAAATACTGTTTTTAATAAAACAAACTGTCTCTTTTTTATATATATATACTGGAGGCTTACAAAAATGTACAAAGGCAAAAACATATATATATATATTTTTTAGCTATTTTATTATAATATTATTTTTTTTTATTTATTTATTTTACAATAAAAACGACTTGTGGTTCTGTAAAATGTTATTCGTATATTTGGGGACCCCTTTGTGGGGGGGGGGGGGGGGGGGTTTGTCAGCCTGAAGGTAACATGTTGAATATTGTCCCCAGAGAGCTGAGAAAATGGGCAGCGTCCCAATTCTTCCCGTCTTCTTCTTCTTCTTCAGTCATCTTTAAAAAGAGAAGAAGAAACAAAATGACAAAAAAAATAAAAAATTCAAGCACGGTGTTTGTGTTATTAACCACTTCCTTACTGGGCACTTAAGCACCCTCCTGACCAGACCAATGTTCAGCTTTCGGCGCTCTCACACTTTGAATGACAATTACTCAGTCATGCAACACTGTACCCAAATGATTTTTTTTGTCCTTTTTTTTCCTACAAACAGAGCTTTCTTTTGGTGGTGTTTGATCACCTCTGCGTTTTTATTTTTTTGCACTATTGATGAAAAAATACTGAACATTTTGAAAAAAAAAAAAAAAAAAATGATTGGGCCAGATTCACAGAGCCCTTACTCCGGTGTATCTCGCGTTAGACTGGAGTACTTTCAAATTACGCGCGTCGTTTCATTAATCCTCAAACCACGAAACGACGGCTTCGGGCTTCAATCCGACTGGCTTACGTGTTCGTACGCCTTCGGATCTACGCTGCATCAAATTTGCGGCCGCTGGGTGGAGTTCCCGTCGTTTTCCGCGTCGGGGTATGCAAATGAGCTTTTTCCGACGATCCACAAAGTTACGAGCGTCCTTCGCAATCTCTGACGGCATCTGTAGTCATCTTTTTGCCGCGTAAAGTTATTCCAGCTTTTATCTGGTCTAGTATTAGACAGCCCATGTTAAGTATGGCCGTCGTTCCCGCGTCGAATTTCAAAGTTTTTTTTTTTTTACGTATAGGGATGTACGTAAACGACGCTACTCAAACAACGAATGACGTAACGACGTTATTTCGCGCAATGCACGGCGGGAAATTTCTGAACGGAGCATGCGCAGTTCGATCGCCGCGGGGACGCGCCTAATTTAAATGCTTCACGCCCCCCTAACCGCGTATTTCGATTCCGCCGCGAGAAATACACTACGCCGCCGTACCTTACAGGCCAAAATCTACATGATTGTGGTAGAGCCAGGTAAAATACGGCGGCGTAGTGTATCTCTGATACTCTGCGCCAATCTAATTGTATCTGAATCTGGCCCATTGTTTCTTAGTTTCTGTGATAACATTTTGCAAATTATTAATTTTTCTTCATGAATTTTGGCCACAATTTATACTGCTACATGTCTTTGATAAAAAGAACCCAAATTTTAGGGAAATAATTTGGTCTGTGTGAAAGTTTTAGAGTCTACAAGCTATAGTGCAAATCATAAAAAATGATCACATCTGATGTACTGAAGGCCTCTCATTTCTTGAGACCCTAACAAGCCAGGAAAGTACAAATGGCACTAATGAGGTGGCACAGATGTGCGTTGAGGCGGCACAGATGGCACTGAGATGGGTACTGATGTGCAATGATTAGGGGGCACAGATGGCACTGAGATGGGTACTGATGTGCAACGATTAGGGGGCACAGATGGCACTGAGATGGGTACTGATGAGATGGGTACTGATGTGCAACGATGTGGCGGCACAGATGTGCACTGATGAGGTGGCACAGGTGGGCACTGATGAGGTGGCACAGGTGGGCACTGATATGCACTGATTGCAGATGTGCACTGAGGCGGGAGCGATGGCACTGAGATGGGTACTGGTGTGCAACGATGAGGTGGCACACATGTGCACTGATTGACTGCGGGACAGGTGGGCACTGGTGAGGTGGCACCGGTGGGCACTGATACGCACTGATTGCAGATGTGCACTGAGGCGGCAGATGGGCACTGATCACATGTAGGCACAGGTGTTACTGGTGGCACAGGTGGGCACCAAGTGTTTCCCGGGCACTGGGCACTGATTGGGCTCTTTGTAATGTTATATTGCTTTTACACTGTACATGTATCACTTTTGTATCACTCACAGATGCTCTCCCTCCTCACACGCTGTCTCTGTGAGAGCCGGCAATGTTTACATTTGAGACCATCTCTCATTGGCCGCACAGATCGCGCTGTAAATAGCCGCTGTGATTGGCTGTTTACCGCGATCTGTGATTGGGACACGGCCAGCACAGAAGTTCCCCCGGTGCGCGCTAGGGAGCGCCCGCAGGGAACGAGGAAAGGGGAGGCCGTAAAAAGACGGCGTCCCAGAGATTCAGAGCCACCCTGCGGCCGTACGACACAGCCAATCACAGATCGCGGTAAATAGCCAATCACAGCGCAATCGTCGTGGCCAATGAGAGATGGTCAATCACAGCGCAATCGTCGTGGCCAATGAGAGATGATCTCAAATGTAAACATATGAGATCATCTTTTATTGCCGGCTCTCCCTCCTCACACAGACACCGCGTGTGAGGAGGGGAGAGCATCTGTGAGTGATAAAGAGGTTAAAGGGGTTGTAAAGGTAAAAAAAAATGTTTCCCTAAATATCTTCCTTTCCCTTAGTGCAGTCCTCCTTCACTTACCTCATCCTTCCATTTTGCTTCTGAATGTCCTTATTTCTTCTGAGAAATCCTCACTTCCTGTTCTGTCTGTCTGTAACTCCACACAGTAATGCGAGGCTTTCTCCCTGGTGTGGAGTGTCGTGCTCGCCCCCTCCCTTGGACATCAGGAGAGTCAGGACGCTCTCTACATTGCAGATAAAGAAAGGAGCTGTGTGTTAGTGGATGTCCTGACTCTCCTGACTTTGTCCAAGGGAGGAGGGCGAGCACGACACTCCACACCAGGGAGAAAGCCTCGCATTACGGTGTGGAGTTACAGACAGAAGTACAGGAAGTGAGGATTTCTCAGAAGAAATAAGGACATTTAAACGCAAAATAGCAGGATGAGGTAAGTGAAGGAGGACTGTACTGAGGGAAAGGAAGATATTTAGGGAAAATTATTTTACATTTACAACCCCTATATTGCAATTCACATTAAATGAATGAGCAGCATTTTGTGTCAGCAAACCCCCCCCCCCCCAAAAAAAAAATCAATAAAAAAAATTGAGGACCAATCTGCATGCTAACCCCCGAATCATAAATTCCCCCTCCTCCCAGTACCCTCCTGCTGAAACCCCCACTGCCAGCACATATCTTTGTCTCCACCCCCCCCCAGGTCAAATCCTCCCAGTACAATCCCCCCTCCCAAAATAAAAAGTCACCCTCCTAGCACAAAACCTCTATTCCTAAAATGTTCCCTCCAGGCACAAATACCCCCCCACTCCCAACGCAAATCCTCCCCCCCATCCTAACACAAATTCCCTCTCATCCCCCCTCCTCGCACACATCCCCCCCCAATTCCCTCTTTTTACACAACCCCCCCCCAAAAAAAAAAAAATTCCCCTCCTAGCACAAATTCCTTCCTTTCTGTCTATGCCCAACAGTGCCCATCAGTGCTGCATATCAGTGCCCATCAATACTACATATCAGTCTCTCCTCATCAGGACCCATCAGTGCCGCCTGTCAGTGCCTCCTATCAGTGCCCATCAATTCTACATATCAGTGCCTCCTCATCCGTGCTTAATAGTGCAAACTCATCAGTGCCCATCAGTGCTGCATATCAGTGCCCATCAATTTTACATATCAATGCCAACTCATCAGCGCCCATCAGTGTTGACTCATCAGTGCCTATCAGTGCCGCATACCAGTGCATAAATAAAACCACTTACCTGATCACCGTCTGGTGTCTTGGGGTCTCGCGGAGGGTCAGAGGCCGGAGGCTCAAAGGCCGGAGGGTCAGAGGTCGGAGGCTCAAAGGCCGGAGGGTCAGAGGTCGGAGGGTCAGAGGTCGGAGGGTCAGAGGTCGGAGCGGACAATGTGACGGCCATGTGGGCACACAGGGAGAGGACCAGAAAGAGACCCATCTGAGGATATCCTGATATACCTGCAGCAGGTGCAGCTCCGTCTGCCTGACGCTGTCTAATCCCCGGACTTTATATCGCCGGGAGGGCGGGACATTCACCGCCACTCCTTTTAAAGGAAAACTCGTATTTCCATTGTACATTTTTATAAAATATTTACAACAAAAAAATCACAGTAGCGGAACAACAGGTGTTAACTCCTTCAATACCGGGCACTTTTACCCCCTTCATGCCCAGGCCGATTTTCAGCCCTCTCACACTGTCTCATGACAATGTAACACTGTATCTATATGACATTTATATCATTATTTTTCTTTTGGTGGTATTTAACCGCTTGAGGACCGCCGCACGTCGATAAAATGGCACAGCTGGGCACAAGGGCGTACAGGTACGTCCCCTTTAAGATCGCAGCCGTGGGTCATGAGCGCGACGCCGCCGGCGCACTCGCGACCCGGTCCTCTTCTCCGCAACCGTCCTCGCGGGAACAGCGGACCCGATCGCCGCCGGTGTCCCGCAATCGGGTCTCAGAGCTGAAGAACGGGGAGAGGTGAGTGTAAACAAACCTTCCACGTTCTTCACAGTGAGCCTGTCACTGATCGTCTGTTCCCTGATATAGGGAACGATGATCAGTGACGTCACACGTCAAGCCACGCCCCCCCCCACAGTAAGAATCACTCCTTTAGGGCACACCTAACCCTTACAGCGCCCACTGCAGGTTAACCCCTTCCTTTGTCATTTTCACAGTAATCAGTGCATTTTTATAGCACTGTTCGCTGTAAAAATGACACAATCACAAAATAGCGCCAAAAGTGTCCGAAGTGTCCACCATAATGTAGCGATAAAAATTACTGATCGCCGCCATTACTAGAAAAAAAAAATTATTAATAAAAATGTAATAAATCTATCCCCTATTTGGTAAACGCTATAATGGTCCGAAAATAGCGCCAAAAGTGTCCGATGTGTCCGCCATAATGTCGCAGCCATGATAAAAATCGCTGATCGCCGCCATTACTAGTAAAAAAATGATTAATAAAAATGCCAAAAAACGATCCCCTATTTGGTAGACACTGAGGCCCAGATTCACAGAGCGATTACGCCTGTGTAACTGGTGTTAGACAGGAGTAATTTCAAATTTCGCGCGCCGTATCACTAGTTTGAATCCTCAAACCATGATACGGCGGCTTCGGGCTTCGATCCGAGAGGCTTACGTCCTCGTAAGCCTTCGGATCTACACTGCGATATTTTTGCGGCCGCTGGGAGGAGTCCGCGTCGTTTTCATGCGTCGGGATATGCAAATGAGTTTTTACGGCGATCCGCGAAGGTACGAGTGTCCCTCGCAATCGCCTACGTCATTTTTTGGCTACGTAATGTTAGAGGAGCTTTTTGCTGGTCTAACGGTGCGTAACCCATGTAAAGTATGGCCGTCGTTCCCGCGTCGATTTGAAAATATTTTTTTTTTTTAAACGTAACTCGTTCGGGAATAGGAATGTACGTAAACGACGCTAGTACGACGTGACGACGTGTTTTCGCGCAATGCACGGTGGGAAATTTGCGAACGGAGCATGCGCAGTTCGATCGCCGCGGGAACGCGCCTATTTTAAATGCTTCACGCCCCTACTCGCGCAGATGGATTGCGCCGGGAGAAATACACTACGCCGCCGTCGTTTACTGGACAAAATCTACCTGGATTCCACGTAGAGCCAGGTAAAATACGGCGGCGTAGTGTATTTCTGATACTCTACGAGAATCGAATTCTCTGTGAATCTGCCCCTATAAATTTTGCGCAAACCAATCGATAAACGCTTAATGCGATTTTTTTTTACCAATAATAGGTAGAATACGTATCGGCCTAAACTGAGGAAAGAAATCGTGTTTTTTTATATATTTTTGGGGGATATTTATTACAGCAAAAAGTATAAAATGTTGCTTTTTCGTTCAAAATTTACGCTTTTTTTTGTTTATAGCGCAAAAAAATAAATAAAACGCAGAGGTGATCAAATACCATCAAAAGAAATCTCTATTTGTGGGGAAAAAAATGACGCCGATTTTGTTTGGGAGCCGCATCACACGACCGCGCAATTGTCAGTTAAAGCGACGCAGCGCCGAATCGCAAAAAAATGACCCGCTCATTGGGCAGCCAAATCTTCCGGGGCTGAAGTGGTTAATCACCACTGGGTTTTTTATTTTTTTGCTAAATAAATGAAAAAGGACTGTTTAAAAATAAAATAAAAAAGTTTTTCTTTTTGTTTTTCTTATAAAATGTTGCAAATAATTAATCTTTCTTCATTATTTTAGGCCAAATTGTATTCCGCTCCATTTCTTTGGTGAAAATAACCCAAATCAGTGTCTATTATTTCGTCTGTAGGCCGATCCCGTTTCTTTGTTGACCCCCAAAAATAAATAAACATTGATCATGTTTCTTTAACCACTTCAGCCCCGGACCATTATGCAGGTTAAGGACCCGGCCAGGTTTTGCGAATTCGGCGCTGCGTCGCTTTAACTGACAATTGCGCGGTCGCGCGACGTGGCTCCCAAACAAAACCGGCGTCCTTTTTTCCCCACAAATAGAGCTTTCTTTTGGTAGTATTTGATCGCCACTGCGGTTTTTATTTTTTGCGCCCAAAACAAAAATAGAGCGACAATTTAAAAAAAAAAAAAAATGCAATATTTTTTACTTTTTGCTACAATAAATATCCTCAAAAATATCTAAAAAAACATTTTTTTCCCCCAGTTTAGGGCGATACGTATTCTTCTACATATTTTTCGTAAAAAAAAAAACGCAATAAGCATTTATCGATTGGTTTGCGCAAAAGTTATAGCGTTTACAAAATAGGGGATAGTTTTATGGCATCTTTATTATTATTATTTATTTTTTTACTAGTAATGGCAGCGATCAGCGATTTTTATCGGTACTGCGACATTATGGCGGACACATCGGACAATTTTAACACATTTTTGGGACCATTGGCATTTTTATAGCGATCCGTGCTATAAAAATGCATTGATTACTATAAAAATGCCACTGGCAGTGAAGGGGTTAACACTAGGGGGCGAGGAAGGGGTTAATTATGTTCACTGGGTGTGTTCTAACTGAAGGGGGGGAGGGGACTCACTAGGGGAAATGACAGATCGCTGTTCATACATTGTATGAACAGACGATCAGGCATTTCTCCCCCTGACAGGACCGGGAGCTGTGTGTTTACACACACAGCTCCTGGTTCACCCTCTGTAACGAGCGATCGCGGGTGCCCAGCGGTGATCGCGCCCGCCGGGCACGCACGTCGGCACCAGGGATGAGCAGGCCCTAGTGGCTGAAATGCGAAATCACGTGATTTTGCGCAGCCGAGCCGACCTGCCGCTGTAAAAACGACGGTGGGCGGTCGGCAAGTGGTTAAAGCGTGTTATACAGCACAGTGCTTGTGCTGTGTCATTTGGCCCTCTGTAACACCTGTAATACCTGGCTCATCCTGACAGTTTCTACCATCCCCTTTGTAAACTGACCACAGTGTATTATGGCTGCTGAGCCCTGACACCGTGGTCAGTTTATGTGCCTCCGTCATCCGCACCCTGCTCTCTGCTTTTGTGTCCTCTTTCCCCCTCCCCTCCCTGCCTGTCAGCTCTGTGGGTGAGCCGCTCCTCCCCTCCTCTACTATCACAGTTCCGAGCAGTGCACACATTACTGCTCCCAATCGCTGCCGGCTAGGTTTGCCACCTGTTTAGGATTCACCCAGACAGTCCGGGTTTCAGACTGTCTAAGACCCGGACACATTATTCAGACTGGAAAATTACCATCCCTGCTCCAACCACGAGCCACCGCAAGCTATTCCCCCCTCAACAGGCTGCATGGCAATTGGCACAGAGGACAATGAGGGCGGACCTTGTACATTAATTTAATTTATACCTGTCGGGCACCACTCATGTCATAAAAAAGGGCCTGCTACTTTGTAATAAAACATTTTGATCCTCCAGCTGAGGCCAGGAGCGGGTCTGTCAGACAACTTCATCAAGTAATGTGGGTGGGGTGAGAAGGCGGGGTCACCCCACTGGGCAGGAGAGGAGCGATGCTGGGGGGGTGGGATTGGTGGAGTGCAGAGGGACAACGCTCAGGTCCATGGGACTGCGGGATTCGGTTAAAAAAAAATTGGGACAGTCCGACTAGGGTAACCACATTTCCGAACTGTCATTCAGGGACACCCCCCGCCCTCTGCACACGCCCACGGCAATTTTTGGAAAAACAAAAGCAAACAGTAGTCACCAGTTTAGACAGGTGGTATACATTTTTTATTGCCCCCACTTGTCAGCTTCATTTTTTATTGCCTCCCACTTGTCAGCCTCATTTTTTTATTGCCCCCACTTGTCAGACTAATTTTGTATTGCCCCCCACTTGTCAGCCTCATTTTTCTTATTGCCCCCCCCCACTTGTCAGCCTCAGTTTTTTTATTCCCCCCACTTGTCAGACTCATTTTTTATTGCCCCCCCCCCCACTTGTCAGCCTCATTTTTGATTCTCCCCCACTTGTCAGCCTTATTTTTTATTGCCCCCCACTTGTCAGCCTCATTTTTTTATTGCCCCCCACTTGTCAGCCTCATTTTTTATTGCCCCCACTAGTCAGACTCATTTTTTATTCCCCCCACTTGTCAGCCTCATTTTTGATTCCCCCCCACTTGTCAGCCTTATTTTTTATTGCCCCCCACTTGTCAGCCTCATTTTTTATTGCCCCCACTAGTCAGACTCATTTTTTATTCCCCCCACTTGTCAGCCTCATTTTTGATTCCCCCCCACTTGTCAGCCTTATTTTTTATTGCCCCCCACTTGTCAGACTCATTTTTTATTGCCCCCACTAATCAGACTCATTTTTTATTCCCCCCACTTGTCAGCCTCATTTTTGATTCCCCCCCACTTGTCAGCCTTATTTTTTATTGCCCCCCCCACTTGTCAGACTCATTTTTTATTGCCCCCATTTCTAAGACACATTTTTTATTACCCCCACTTGTCAGACTCATTTTTGATTTCCCCCCAATTGTCAGCTTAATTTTTTATTGCCCCCCCCCCAGGGCAAGGCCCCACTTTGTAAGCCTCATTTATTACTGTACTGTCCCCAGTCCCAGTGCCCCGACTTGTCACTTGACCTGCTCCAATCAGGTTCTATTTGCTCACCTTCTAATTTGGACTGATCTGGTGTGGTGGGCGGTTGAGCGCCAGTCTTTGTTCCCCCGGTCCAGGCTGGCGTGGCCCCCCCCCCCCTCAGGCAGTCGGGTGGCTCGGGCCACAGGCGGGAGGAGGAGAAGTTGGGCAATGCACTGTGGTAGTCGGGAGGGGCAGTCGAGCCGTGGATCTAAGCCAGCCAGCACTGCAGAATGCCGCCGCCCGCCGGAAGGTTGCTGAAGCCCGGAGGTGTCAAGAGGTGCTTGTCAGGTCACCTGTGGCCAGGTGACAAATGCACCCCGTTGGGGACAGGGGTGCACCGCAAGGTAGTGAACCCAATAGCAGACTGCTGCGGACGGACAGGAAACGCAAACCCAAGATTCCCCAGGGCACGGAGTCTAAGGTCCAGCAGGTGTTCACCAGAGCCTCTAGTGGTGAGGATGGCCTTCGCTGCAACTGAACCCAGGTCGCGGCCCCTGGGGTCCCCCAGGTCACGCTCCGTAGGGAGAGAGGGGAAGCAGCCACTGAGAACACAAGGGATAGTGATGGGTAACCTGAGGTCGGGGCAACAGGCAGACGAGGGTAACCAAGGGACAGGCCAAAGGTCAGGGTCACAAGCAAATAGGAGTAGTCAGAGACGAGCCAAAATCGGTACACAGAAAGGTTAACGTAGCACACGGCAAACAGGAACACAAGCTAACAAACAAAGTTGAACAGCAAAGCAGACCTGCAGTGCAACAGTTAATATAGACTTCCTTGGATGGCCTGGGGTGGGGCCATACAGGGAGGAGAGATGATAAAAGGCAGCCAGGAGAGAGTCAGGCCTCTAATGACTACATGGAGGAGAAGGTAAGCTGCCAGACATTATTGCAAGTCCATGACAGTGCTGCTGCCACGGTCAGAGAAGGAGAGGAGGCGGGTGGACTCGGAGCACAGGGCAGCACTGGGTAAAGGCCTTGCTCCTCTCGGCCTCGCTCTGAGAGTGTGACGTCACTGGTTGCTAGATGCCAGGCGGGGCGGGCCCTAGCAACCAGTTTGGCAATTATCTATTAGGGTGGCTGTGAGTCCTCATTTCATTCTGGGACACTGTATTGTCCCGGAATGAAGGTGCCCGGGACACGGGACACAAATGCGAATTCAGGGACAATCCCGCGCAACCCGGGACACATGGGCACCCTAAGTCCCACACAATCCAACACCGTTGGGACTGATGAACTCATAACTGATTATCACTCCAAAAATGGACGGACCCTTTAAAAAGATCCCACCTGTACAATGCAGGGAGCTGCCTGCAGTCGGGAGAACGCGGTGAAGTTCACCGGTATAATGCGCGGCTGGTGTTTGGCTTGGCAGTACAAGGCCCAGATTTGCAGGCATTACTCCAGAGTACATCTGCTTTCATTACTTCACAAAGACTTCATTTAGATCAGGCTTTTGTTGGATATATAATCCGCTACGTGGAATGAAAATGGTTTGTTGACTCAACAGAACTATAATTTTTGCAAGTAAACATGTACGTGGAAAAGCCAGAGGACAGTGGGGGGGGGGGGGGGGGGAGACGGGGGGGGGGACACTTTATGTTTATAGCGCTAGAAAATAAAAACCGCAGAGGTGATCAAATACCACCAAAAGAAATCTCTATTTGTGGGGAAAAAAAAGGACGCCAATTTTGTTTGGGAGCCACCTCGCGCGACCGCGCAATTGTCAGTTAAAGCGACGCAGTGCCGAATCGCAAAAAGGGGCAAGGTCCTTAACCTGCATAATGGTCCGGGGCTGAAGCGGTTAAACAAACCTTTACCTGCACTAATCCAGGAAGATCCACATGTCAGTAAAAATCAGAGAGAACACAAGCGTCAAATCATTTATTGATCAAAGATAAAATCCAACAAAAATCAACGCCATGATCCATGTGCAACTAACGCCGTGTGTGGAGCAGATCAGAGCGCCCCCTAGTGTCTGACTATCGCTAGTGGGGTGGGGGGGAGGGGTGGAAGTGTCAATTTCCTACAATAGAAATGTGTTACATTTACTATTTATACACTAAAATGTTGCATTACTTTAACTTCTGCACGAGCAACTGCAAGCGTTCCCGTAATTGGAGGGTGGTATCGGCGGCATCCCAGGCGATCTCAGGCGAAGGACAGCATGCCGAAAAAGCACGCCAGACAACTTGCCGATATTACTGAACCATCCGGATGCTTCGGGATCCGGTCTGTGATGAAGTCCGGGTTTGTCTTGTATTCCGAATCCGCTTCCTTGGAGATCAACAGAAAGAACGATTGTAACAAATGATCGTCAATTCAATCATACACACCCGGGGGGGGGGGGGGATTAATAAGGAATTTACACCTTTAACCGCTTCAGCCCCGGACCATTACGCAGGTAAAGGACCGGGCCCCTCTTTGCGATTCGGCGCTGCGTCGCTTTAACTGACAATTGCGCGGTCGTACGACGCGGCTCCCAAACAAAATCAGCATCCTTTTTTCTCCCCACAAATAGAGCTTTCTTTTGGTGGTATTTGATCGCCTCTGCGGTTTTTATTTTTTGCGCTATAAACAAAAATAGAGCGACAATTTTGAAAAAAAAAAATGCAATATTTTTTATTTTTTGCTATAATAAATATTCCAAAAAAAGATATTAAAAAATATTCTTCTACATATTTTTGGTAAAATAAATTTGCAATGAGCGTTTATTGATTGGTTTGCGCAAAATGTATAGCGTTTATAAAATAGGGGATAGTTTTATGGCATTTTTATTAATAATTTTTTTTTCTACAAATTTTTATTGTGACTGCGACATTATGGAGGACACATCGGACACTTTTGGCGCTATTTTGGGACCATTATAGAGTTTACCAAATAAGGGATAGATTTATTAAATTTTTATTAATATTTTTTTTTTTCTAGTAATGGCGGCGATCAGCGATTTTTATCTAGTTTTATGTCATTTTTATAAAAACATTTTTTTTTACTACTTATGGCGGCGATCATCGATTTTTTTCGTGACTGCGTCATTACGGCGGACACATCGGACAATTTTGACACATTTTTGGGACCATTGTCATTTTCACAGCGAAAAATGCTAATAAAATGCACTAATTACTGTGAAAATGACAATTGCAGTTTAGGAGTTAACCACTAGGAGGCACTGTAGGGGTTAAGTGTGACCTCATATGTGTTTTTAACTGTAGGGGGGCGGGGCTGGACGTGTGACGTCAGTGATCGTCTTTCCCTATATCAGGGAACAGAGGATCACTGACACTGCCACAGTGAAGAACGGGGAAGGTTTGTTTACACTCACCTCTCCCCGTTCTTCAGCTCCGGTGACCGATCGCGTGACACCGGCGGCGATCGGGTCCGGGAGTCCCGCGGGCACGGTCACGGAGGTTTGGATCGGGTCGCGTGCATGCACCACCCACGGCTGAGCTCTTAAAGGCGACGTACCTGTACGTGCCTGTGCCCAGCCGTGCCATTCTGCCGACGTATATGTGCAGGAGGCGGTCCTTAAGTGGTTAATGGTGCAAACGGACACAAACAAATTATAAAAAACATAATTTATTAGAAGTCAATAAAATTCACCGTAAAAACAGATATTTTCAGCAGTTACAAGTACGGAAAGACCCCAGATCTAACATTTACACAAAAATGCAAAAAATGAACCAAAAAAGTAAATGTAATTTTTTTGCCAAGAAATAAATAAAAAATTCCCCTTTAAGACCATTGGGGCGAAGGTGACGTTTGACGTCGCTTCCGCCATCCGATGGTGTGGAGCCAAACGAGGGCCATTTTTCCCTCACCCAGGCACATGGGTGTCCGCTCCATAGGGCAAGGGGGGGGCAATTGACCCCCCCCCCCCTGGAAAAATCGAGAAGGGCCGGATCCCGGGCCAGATGTCACACAGGCACAGCGAGCAGAGTAAAGCCGCCTCCCCCACCTGCTGTGCCGTGCTGATGGCTGACCTGAGGTACTGAATGAGATTGGGGAGGGGGGTCCGTCTGTGCTCAAGGGGGGGTTTGTGCTGAATGGGGGGGTCCATCTGTGCTGAAGGGGGGAGCTGTACTGAAGGGGGGTATGTGCTGAAGGAGGGTACATCTGTGCTGAAGGGCGGTCTGTGCTGAAGGGGGTCCATCTGTGCTGAAGGGCGGTCTGTGCTGAAGGGGTCCATCTGTGCTGAAGGTCTGTCTGTGCTGAAGGGGGTCCATCTGTGCTGAAGGGCGGTCTGTGCTGAAGGGGGTCCATCTGTGCTGAAGGGCGGTCTGTGCTGAAGGGGGTCCATCTGTGCTGAAGGGCGGTCTGTGCTGAAGGGGGTCCATCTGTGCTAAAGGGCGGTCTGTGCTGAAGGGGGTCCATCTGTGCTGAAGGGCGGTCTGTGCTGAAGGGGGTCCATCTGTGCTGAAGGGGGTCCATCTGTGCTGAAGGGCGGTCTGTGCTGAAGGGGTCCATCTGTGCTGAAGGTCTGTCTGTGCTGAAGGGGGTCCATCTGTGCTGAAGGGCGGTCTGTGCTGAAGGGGGTCCATCTGTGCTGAAGGGGGTCCATCTGTGCTGAAGGGCGGTCTGTGCTGAAGGGGTCCATCTGTGCTGAAGGGCGGTCTGTGCTGAAGGGGGTCCATCTGTGCTGAAGGGCGGTCTGTGCTGAAGGGGTCCATCTGTGCTGAAGGGGGGTATGTGCTGAAGGGGTCCATCTGTGCTGAAGGGCGGTCTGTGCTGAAGGGGGTCCATCTGTGCTGAAGGGGGTCCATCTGTGCTGAAGGGCGGTCTGTGCTGAAGGGGTCCATCTGTGCTGAAGGGCTGTCTGTGCTGAAGGGGGTCCATCTGTGCTGAAGGGCGGTCTGTGCTGAAGGGGGTCCATCTGTGCTGAAGGGGGTCCATCTGTGCTGAAGGGCGGTCTGTGCTGAAGGGGTCCATCTGTGCTGAAGGGCTGTCTGTGCTGAAGGGGGTCCATCTGTGCTGAAGGGCGGTCTGTGCTGAAGGGGGTCCATCTGTGCTGAAGGGCGGTCTGTGCTGAAGGGGTCCATCTGTGCTGAAGGGCGGTCTGTGCTGAAGGGCGGTCTGTGCTGAAGGGGTCCATCTGTGCTGAAGGGCGGTCTGTGCTGAAGGGGGTCCATCTGTGCTGAAGGGCGGTCTGTGCTGAAGGGGTCCATCTGTGCTGAAGGGGGGTATGTGCTGAAGGGGTCCATCTGTGCTGAAGGGCGGTCTGTGCTGAAGGGGGTCCATCTGTGCTGAAGGGGGTCCATCTGTGCTGAAGGGCGGTCTGTGCTGAAGGGGTCCATCTGTGCTGAAGGGCTGTCTGTGCTGAAGGGGGTCCATCTGTGCTGAAGGGGGTCCATCTGTGCTGAAGGGGGTCCATCTGTGCTGAAGGGGGTCCATCTGTGCTGAAGGGCGGTCTGTGCTGAAGGGGTCCATCTGTGCTGAAGGGCTGTCTGTGCTGAAGGGGGTCCATCTGTGCTGAAGGGCGGTCTGTGCTGAAGGGGGTCCATCTGTGCTGAAGGGCGGTCTGTGCTGAAGGGGTCCATCTGTGCTGAAGGGGGGTATGTGCTGAAGGGGTCCATCTGTGCTGAAGGGGGGTCGGTGCTGAAAGAGGGGTCTGTGTGGAATAGGGGGGGTCTGTGCTGAAGGAGGGGTCCATCTGTGCTGTATAAAGGGGTCTGTGCAGAATGGGGGGGTCCATCTGTGCTGAATGGACAGGTCTGAGCTGAATGGACAGGGCTGTTCTGAAGGGGGTCCATCTGTTCTGAAGGCTATAGTTATATGGACATGGAGTGAAGCTGAATTATCTCAAGAGCTATTTCACACTGCTGCGTTATCGATAAAGCGCCGCTAAAAAGCGGCGCTTTACCATAGTTTTAGCTGCACTATTTGGCTTTTAACCCCCGCTAGCGTTTAAAGAAAGAGTTAAATGTGACTGTATCACCGCTGCCGAAGCGCCCCCCCCCCCCCCTGAAAAAATTTCAGCGGACACCCGTGCCCAGGCATCCAGCCTGTGAGGGGAGAGGACCTGATCGTCCGACTGCTTCAGTAGGTGGCGGAGACCACCGTAGCGTGGCAGGAGGCACTCCCAATAAAATGATCTTGCGGGGAATCCGCCGCTGAGACCACTTTTATCTGAAAACGGGCCACTGCTGAAGAAGAGGATACCGGGGGTTACGGTAGCTAGCTGTTGCCATAACAACGGTATTTCCACTTCAAACAGCCGACGTACAACTGCGGCGGGCGGGCGGGCAGTCCGTAAGTATTTAAAGGCGGGGTTCACACTGGTCCGATCCCAGACATTGCACGTGATTCTCACCGCATGCAACGTCTCTACAGTGCAGATTCAGCCGCACAATTTGTAATCGAACATTCGAACCAAAATGGTGCAAGGCCCTTTTTTTTTTGTCCGCTCTGGACTCAGATCACGCGGGTGTTCAGACCCATGTGATCCGATCTCATCCCATTTCACAGTTCGCACTGCGTTCTGCGAAACCGATTTGGGGGCGTCATTAACTTTATATTGACAGCTGCAGCGGTTCTCAGAGAGCGGCGGAGATGCAATGCGGGAACTCGCACAGAAATCGCTGTGGTTCCCGAATTGCACCGGTGTGAACCGATCCTTAGCCGATCGGAGGATCCCGGGGCTCAGAGGGCCTGTAATATACGGCATGGTGGAACGGCAGAAGGATTTCCCCCCGGCATCATTAATAGAGATATATGAAGTCACTTACCTGATCACCGTCTAGTGCCTTGGCATCTCCCGGAGGGTCAGAGGTCGGAGGGTCAGAGGTCGGAGGGTCAGAGGTCGGAGCGGACAATGTGACGGCCATGTGGGCACACAGGGAGAGGACCAGAAAGAGACCCATCTGAGGATATCCTGATATACCTGCAGCAGGTGCAGCTCCGTCTGCCTGACGCTGTCTAATCCCCGGACTTTATATCGCCGGGAGGGCGGGACATTCACCGCCACTCCTTTTAAAGGAACCTTTTTTAGCTTCATTAGAAACAATTTATATGACTGTTAGAAAGCAAGTGAACGGGAAGAAGAGCTTGCAATCCATAACCGAGCTTTACTGAACAATGAAGACAGTCAGTGGCAGCAAAAAATCTATCACCCCGACCTTCCCTTCAGTCTGGCCCAGTTTATTTTATTTATTTATCACCAATATAGCGCCACCCATTTATACAGTGCTTTATATATACAGGTGAAACTCGAAAAATTTAAATATCGTGCAAAAGTTCATTTAATTCACTAATGCAACTTGAAAGGTGAAACCAATACTGTATATGAGACTCATTACATCAGTGGCGGCTGGTGCTCAAAATTTTTGGGGGGGCGCAAACGAAAAAAAAAAAAAAAAACAATTGCAGCCTCACTGTCCCCCTCAAATGCAGCCACTGTGCCATCAAATGCAGTCACTGTGCCATCAATTGTAACCACTGTGCTATGCCATCAAACGCAGCCACTGTGCCCTTTAATTGTTGCCACTGTGCCCTTTAATTGTCACCACTGTGCCCTTTAATTGTCGCCACTGTGCCCTTTAATTGTTGCCACTGTGCCCTTTAATTGTCACCACTGTGCCCTTTTATTGTCACCACTGTGCCCTTTTATTGTCACCACTGTGCCAATTGTCAACACTGTGCTCTTTAATTGTTGCCACTGTGCCTTTTAATTGTCACCACTGTGCCCTTTAATTGTTGCCACTGTGCCTTTTAATTGTCACCACTGTGCCTTTTAATTGTTGCCACTGTGCCCTTTAATTGTCACCACTGTGCCCTTTAATTGTTGCCACTGTGCCAATTGTCAACACTGTGCCCTTTAATTGTCACCACTGTGCCCTTTAATTGTCGCCACTGTGCCTATTGTCACCACTGAGCCCATTGATGCCTCTGTGCCCATTGATGCCACTGTGCCCATTGTCGCCACGGTGCCCATTGTTGCCGCTGTGCCCTGTGAAATGGACCCCGCCCGGCACTTACCTTTCTGGGGGTCAGCCATCCTCCTTCCACATCCCTCGATGTCTTCTCCCGTCCTCGATGACGCTTCAGCCAATCAGGTTACCGGTAACCAGAACCGGCGAACCTGATTGGCTGAGACGCCTGTCAGTCTTATCCAAGGAACGCACCCCCTGTACGTTCCGAGGATAAGCATTAGGAAGCCGACTACAGCCTGAGGGCTGAACTCGGAAAGCCTATCAGAGCTGCTGGTTCTGATAGGCACTTCCACACAGCCAACCAGCTGCCGTTACTCAGGTGGCCGGCGCTCTATAGTGGGCGGCAGCGGCGAAAATACATAGATTCATGCAATGCATGAATCTATGTATTTCAGTGGCTGTGCGAGAGCCAGAGGGGGCGGCGCTCTGGCACCCTCTATGGACAAACCGCCACTGCATTACATGCAAAGCAAGATAGTTTAAGCCGTGATTTGTCATCATTGTGAAGATCTCTTCATCAGGGCCGATCCTAGGGTCACAGGCGCCTGGGTGCAGTAATATTTCTGGCGCCCCCACAAAGGGGTGTGGTCATCTTACCAACTCCTCCCCTTTACAAATGATTCTGTGGCAATGACTCAAACACAGAGATGCTCCTCTAAGAAGTATTTGTTGCCCTGGGATCCTCCCATGATCTTTTAACAATAAAGAAAATACTGGAAGAGCGTACACTAATGAGACCTGGAGGGGAACCTCTCTGATACTGTTAGAAAGTTCCCCAAAACATAGTACAGGAGATGGTCAGAGACTGTAGACATGATACAAGAGATGGTCAGAGACTGCAATCATAGTACAGGAGATGGTCAGAGACTGCAGACATGATACAAGAGATGGTCAGAGACTGCAATCATAGTACAGGAGCTGGTCAGAGAGTGTAGACCTATTACAGGAGACAGTCGGTGACTGGAGATATAATACAGGAGATGGTCAGAGACTGCAGACATATTACAGGAGACGGTCAGGGACTGCAGACATACTACAAGAGATGGTCAGAGACTGCAGACATACTACAGGAGACGGTCAGGGACTGGAGAAATAATACAGGAGACAGTCAGAGACTGCAGATATAATACAGGAGATGGTCAGAGACTGCAGTTCCTATTGACATAAGTAGATAATGACCGATCGGCTGTCACCTGACCAACAACACCAGTTCCTCTGATCAGGAGTCAGCTCAATCTGAATTGCTCATGGATACTCCACTGGGTAGAGCCCAAATCTGTATTCTGGCAATGACTCCAATCCTTTCTCCGCCAGGGATGGCACTAGGCTGTGTGGCTTTCCCTCTGGTGGCGCACGGCAGCGGGGTTCTTTCTCTGATGGTGTTCTCTCAGCACTCTCCTCTGGAGTCCTGGGTGCACTTCCCTAAAAGCTTTCCTGGGGTCCTGGCTCTCTCTCCCCCATTCAGCTGAAGCCGTGTGGGCTGCAGTTTCTTTTTTACAGTGGGGCTGCCAGTCCTCGAACTACAAGTCCCACAATCCTCTTCTCTGCTCCTTTTTCTATTCTATTTCTTCCCTGGCAAGCATCGCTAGTACAGCATTGCGCGTGAAGAGAAGGAGGAGAGAGTGGGAGGAGGAATGAAGAGCCCGCAGCTGCAGTGGCGTCACTAGGGTTGTTGTCACCAGTTGAGGTAAAACATGGTGTTGCCCCCCTTCCTCCACCTATAGTCGCCCCTACAGACCCCCTACACTAAGTATAGACCCCCTCCATCAGTGCAGACTCCTAACTAAGTATAAACCCCCTCCCTCAGTACAGACCCCCCAGGACAAACCACCCCCCATGAGTACAGACACCCCCAGGACAAACCCCCCATTAGTACAGATACCCCCAGGACAAACCCCCCATTAGTACAGACACCCCAGGACAACCCCCCATTAGTACAGACCCCCCCAGGACAACCCCCCTTTAGTACAGACCCACCCAGGACAACCCCCCATTAGTACAGACCCCCCCAGGACAAACCCCCCATTAGTACATACTCCCCTAGGACAACCCCCCATTAGTACAGACTCCCCCAGGACAACCCCCCATTAGTACAGACCCACCCAGGACAAACCCCCCATTAGTACATACTCCCCTAGGATAACCCCCCATTAGTACAGACTCCCCCAGGACAACCCCCCATTAGTACAGACCCACCCAGGACAACCCCCCATTAGTACAGACCCACCCAGGACAACCCCCCATTAGTACAGACTCCCCAGGATAACCCCCCATTAGTACAGACTCCCCTAGGACAACCCCCCATTAGTACAGACCCCCCAAGGACAACCCCCCATTAGTACAGACCCCCCAGAACAAACCCCCCATTAGTACATACTCCCCTAGGACAACCCCCCATTAGTACAGACTCCCCCAGGACAACCCCCCCATTAGTACAGACCCACCCAGGACAACCCCCCATTAGTACAGACCCACCCAAGACAACCCCCCATTAGTACAGACCCCCCCCAGGACAAACCCCCCATTAGTACATACTCCCCTAGGACAACCCCCCATTAGTACAGACCCACCCAGGACAACCCCCCATTATTACAGACCCACCCAGGACAACCCCCCATTAGTACAGACTCCCCCAGGATAACCCCCCATTAGTACATACTCCCCTAGGACAACCCCCCATTAGTACAGACCCCCCCAGGACAGGACAAACCCCCCATTAGTACATACTCCCCTAGGACAACCCCCCATTAGTACAGACCCACCCAGGACAACCCCCCATTAGTACAGACCCACCCAAGACAACCCCCCATTAGTACAGACCCCCCCCAGGACAAACCCCCCATTAGTACATACTCCCCTAGGACAACCCCCCATTAGTACAGACTCCCCCAGGACAACCCCCCATTAGTACAGACCCACCCAGGACAAACCCCCCATTAGTACAGACCCACCCAGGACAAACCCCCCATTAGTACATACTCCCCTAGGACAACCCCCCATTAGTACAGACTCCCCCAGGACAACCCCCCCATTAGTACAGACCCACCCAGGACAAACCCCCCATTAGTACAGACCCCCTAGGATAACCCCCCATTAGTACAGACTCCCCAGGACAACCCCCCATTAGTACAGACCCACCCAGCACAACCCCCCATTAGTACAGACCCACCCAGGACAACCCCCCATTAGTACAGACTCCCCCAGGATAACCCCCCATTAGTACATACTCCCCTAGGACAACCCCCCATTAGTACAGACCCCCCCAGGACAACCCCCCATTAGTACAGACCCCCCCAGGACAAACCCCCCATTAGTACATACTCCCCTAGGACAACCCCCCATTAGTACAGACTCCCCCAGGACAACACCCCATTAGTACAGACCCACCCAGGACAACCCCCCATTAGTACAGACCCCCCAGGACAAACCCCCCATTAGTACATACTCCCCTAGGACAACCCCCCATTAGTACAGACCCACCCAGGACAACCCCCCCATTAGTACAGACCCACCCAAGACAACCCCCCATTAGTACAGACCCCCCCAGGACAAACCCCCCATTAGTACATACTCCCCTAGGACAACCCCCCATTAGTACAGACTCCCCCAGGACAACCCCCCATTAGTACAGACCCACCCAGGACAACCCCCCATTAGTACAGACCCCCCCAGGACAAACCCCCCATTAGTACATACTCCCCTAGGACAACCCCCCATTAGTACAGACCCACCCAGGACAACCCCCCATTAGTACAGACTCCCCCAGGACAAACCCCCCATTAGTACAGACCCCCCCAGGACAAACCCCCCATTAGTACAGACCCCCCCAGGACAAACCCCCCATTAGTACAGACCCCCCCAGGACAAACCCCCCATTAGTACAGACCCACCCAAGACAACCCCCCATACTCCCCTAGGACAACCCCCCATTAGTACAGACTCCCCCAGGACAACCCCCCATTAGTACAGACCCACCCAGGACAACCCCCCATTAGTACAGACCCCCCCCAGGACAAACCCCCCATTAATACATACTACCCTAGGACAACCCCCCATTAGTACAGACCCCCCCCAGGACAAACCCCCCATTAATACATACTACCCTAGGACAACCCCCCATTAGTACAGACTCCCCCAGGACAACCCCCCATTAGTACAGACCCACCCAGGACAAACCCCCCATTAGTACAGACCCCCCCCAGGACAAACCCCCCATTAATACATACTCTCCTAGGATAACCCCCCATTAGTACAGACTCCCCCAGGACATGGCAGGCAGAGGCGCTCAATCTCAGCTGAATCAGGCGGCAGCTCCGCTCGGCGCTCGCTCCCGCACGCTGTCTGAAGATGGCTGTGGCAGAGGTCACGGTGGGTGGAGCCGAGCGGCCGTGTGACGTGACGTCACGTCGTCACATCCCGCTCGGGTCTCGGATTGCTTCGGCGGCTCGGCCGCTCGGGAATAACAAAAAAAAAAAAAACAACCCCCTCGGCGGCTCGGATTAAAAAAAAAAAAAAGAACCTCCTCGGCGGCTCGCTCGGCGCCTCGCGCATGACAGCGCTGGGTGCGGGGCACCCACTGCACCCCGGGTAGGATCGGCCCTGCTCTTCATCCAGGTCCAGGATCCAGCGCACACATCGCCTGTCTCCACCGGAGACAGCCAGGCGAATGACACGGCTTCAGCAGTCACAGCTCTTATGTAGGTGAGGGCGGGGCCACCAGTCACTGGCGTAGCGGGGGGGGGGCAGGGGGGGCTGTCGCACCGGGCGAAAAATGGGGGGGGGGCGAATCCATCCACCGGCTCCGCGGAGCGCTCCGGAGCCTCGGCCTAGGAAAGTCCCCGGCTTAGGCCTAGCTCCGGAGCGGCGGCCATCTTGGTACACCCGGCGGCGGCCCTCCTCTCTGTTCACACCCACAGAGGAGGAGGAGCCCGCGCTTGAGGGAAACCACACACGCCGCTGTCTGAGGTCTGAGGTCTGCACTACTGGGGGTTACTGTCTGAGGTCTGCACTACTGGGGGTTAATGTCTGAGGTCTGCACTATTGGGGGTTACTGTCTGAGGTCTGCACTATTGGGGGTTACTGTCTGAGGTCTGCACTATTGGGGGTTACTGTCTGAGGTCTGCACTACTGGGGGTTACTGTCTGAGGTCTGCACTATTATGGGGGTTACTGTCTGAGGTCTGCACTATTATGGGGGTTACTGTCTGAGGTCTGCACTATTATGGGGGTTACTGTCTGAGGTCTGCACTATTATGGGGGGGTTACTGTCTGAGGTCTGCACTATTGGGGGTTACTGTCTGAGGTCTGCACTATTGGGGGTTACTGTCTGAGGTCTGCACTACTGGGGGTTACTGTCTGAGGTCTGCACTATTATGGGGGTTACTGTCTGAGGTCTGCACTATTATGGGGGTTACTGTCTGAGGTCTGCACTATTATGGGGGGTTACTGTCTGAGGTCTGCACTACTGGGGGTTACTGTCTGAGGTCTGCACTACTGGGGGTTACTGTCTGAGGTCTGCACTATTGTGGGGGTTACTGTCTGAGGTCTGCACTACTGGGGGTTACTGTCTGAGGGCTGCACTACTGGGGGTTACTGTCTGAGGTCTGCACTATTGTGGGGGTTACTGTCTGAGGTCTGCACTACTGGGGGTTACTGTCTGAGGTCTGCACTATTGTGGGGGTTACTGTCTGAGGTCTGCACTATTGTGGGGGTTACTGTCTGAGGTCTGCACTACTGGGGGTTACTGTCTGAGGTCTGCACTACTGGGGGTTATTGTCTGAGGTCTGCACTACTGGGGGTTAATGTCTGAGGTCTGCACTATTGGGGGTTACTGTCTGAGGTCTGCACTACTGGGGGTTACTGTCTGAGGTCTGCACTATTATGGAGGTTACTGTCTGAGGTCTGCACTACTGGGGGTTACTGTCTGAGGTCTGCACTATTATGGGGGTTACTGTCTGAGGTCTGCACTATTATGGGGGTTACTGTCTGAGGTCTGCACTATTATGGGGGTTACTGTCTGAGGTCTGCACTATTATGGAGGTTACTGTCTGAGGTCTGCACTATTATGGGGGTTACTGTCTGAGGTCTGCACTATTATGGGGGTTACTGTCTGAGGTCTGCACTATTATGGAGGTTACTGTCTGAGGTCTGCACTACTGGGGGTTACTGTCTGAGGTCTGCACTATTATGGGGGTTACTGTCTGAGGTCTGCACTATTATGGGGGTTACTGTCTGAGGTCTGCACTATTATGGGGGTTACTGTCTGAGGTCTGCACTATTATAGGGGTTACTGTCTGAGGTCTGCACTATGCTGGGGGTTACTGTCTGAGGTCTGCACTATTGTGGGGGTTACTGTCTGAGGTCTGCACTACTGGGGGTTACTGTCTGAGGTCTGCACTATGGTGGGGGTTACTGTCTGAGGTCTGTTAAATAGGGGGTCTGTGATTGTGGGGGGTCTATCTGTGATTGGGGGGATCCATCTGTGATGAGAGGTCTGTTATTTAGGGGGTCAGTCTGTGATGGGGGATCTGTGATTGTGGGGGGGTCAGTCTGTGATGGGGGATCTGTGATTGTGGGGGGGGGGGGGTCAGTCTGTTAATCCCTTACAGTAAGGGGTTAAATGATTAATCCTGCAATAATTTACCCCTTACATGCTGAAAGCCCTGAGAGGGATACATTACAGATCCTTATAACCAGAGTGGATGATTATACAAGGGGGGCGAAAAAAAATTCTGCCCCGGGCGCCCATAACTCTGGTTACGCCACTGCCACCAGTCACATGACCCTGTCCACCTCTGACACAAAGGAAAGCCCAGGCCTCCCCAGTGACGTGCAGGTGACCCCGTCCCCCTCTGATGTAACGCAGGTTTGCCGATACATTAGAGGGGGCCGGGGCCACCCGTCGCGTCATTCGCTGGGCTGTCTCCAGTGGAGACAGGCGATGCGTGCGCTGGACGGACATCTCATCACTGGATCCTGGACCCCGGCCGAGAGGAGATCACCCGTCGCAGGATACCGACAGCGTTGGAGCGGAGACCGAGAGTGGATTACCACTGCTTTTTTTTTTAATAAAGGACTTTCTCCACGGTGTGTGTGTTTTATTTTTACAATTCTGTACATGTTCTTAGTGAAATGGTAGAGGTACAATGTACCCCATTACGAATTCACATAGGGGGGGGGGCGGGATCTGGGGTTCCAGATTCCGATAAGCCCCCCGCCCGCAGACCCCCCCACAACCACCGTGGCAAGGGTTGTGGGGATGAGGCCCTTGTCCTCATCAACATGGGGACAAGGTGCTTTGAGGGGTCACAGACCCCCACAGCATCCTCCCCATGTTGAGGGCATGTGACCTGGTACGGTTCAGGAGGGGGGCGCTCTCTTGTCCCCCCTCTTTTCCTGCGGCTGGCAGGTTACGTGCTCGGATAAGGGGTCTGGTGTGTATTTTTGGGTGAACTCCACGCCATTTTTTTTTTATTTGGGGTGGAGTTCCCCTTAAAATCCACACCAGACCTGAAGGGTCTGAAATTGATATTTGGGGGGAATCCCACATTATTATTTTTTATTTGATGCAGGGTTCCCCTTAATATCCATACCAGACCTGAAGGGCCTGGTAATTGAATTTTAGGGGACCCCCACGCTTTTTTTTTTTTTGTATGAATGACTTTTCTCTGTATTGCTGGGACCCGACAATTCATTATAGCCGCGAGTGATTTTAAATGACTTTTTTTCCTTCAGAAATTACACTTTGTGCAGGGACAGTTCTAAGCACGGGAATCAAGCACTACTTTACAGGCATACTATAGACACCCCCCTAGGTACGAAATTTAAAGGAATATTTCACTTTTATTGTTTCACTTTAAGCATTATTAAATTCACTGCTCCTGAAAAAACTGCCAATTTTAAAACTTTTTTTTGCATTGATACATGTCCCCTGGGGCAGGACCCGGGTCCCCAAACACTTTTTAGGACAATAACTTGCATATTAGCCTTTAAAATTAGCACTTTAGATTTCTCCCATAGACTTTTTCAGGGTGTTCCGCGGCTTTTCGAATTTGCCGCGAACACCCCAAATTGTTCACTGTTCGCCGAACAGGCAACATTCGAGTTGAACTCGAAGCTCATCCCTAATGAAAACCCCAAATCCACAGTCCCAGAAAATTAGAATATTGTGAAAGGTGGAATATTCTCGGCTCAAAGTGTCCCCCTCTAATCAGTTAATTAAGGCACCTTATTCCTGAGGTTCCTGAGCCTTTAAATGATCTCTCAGTTTGATTCCGTAGGAATCACAATCATGGGAAAGACTGCTGACCTGACCGGAGTATGGAGGAAGAATGGAAGAATGGAGGAAACCAAGGAGCCGGAGTATGGATGAAGAATGGAGGAAACCAAGGAGCCAGAGTATGAAGGAAGAATGGAGAAAACCAAGGAGTCGGAGTATGGAGGAAGAATGGAGGAAACCTAGGAGCCGGAGTCTGGAGGAAGAATGGAGGAATGCAAGGAGCCAGAGTATGGAGGAGGAAACCAAGGAGCTGGAGTATGGAGGAAGAATGGAGGAAACCAAGGAGCCGGAGTATGAAGGAAGAATGAAGGAAACCAAGGAGTCAGAGTATGGAGGAAGAATGGAGGAAACCAAGGGGCCGGAGTATGGAGGAAGAATGGAGGAAACCAAGGAGCCGGAGTATGAAGGAAGAATGGAGGAAACCAAGGAGTCAGAGTATGAAGGAAGAATGGAGAAAACCAAGGAGTCGGAGTATGGAGGAAGAATGGAGGAAACCAAGGAGCCGGAGTCTGGAGGAAGAATGGAGGAATGCAAGGAGCCGGAGTATGGAGGAGGAAACCAAGGAGCCGGAGTATGGAGGAAGAATGGAGGAAACCAAGGAGCCGGAGTATGGAGGAAGAATGAAGGAAACCAAGGAGTCGGAGTATGGAGGAAGAATGGAGGAAACCAAGGAGCCGGAGTATGAAGGAAGAATGGAGGAAACCAAGGAGTCAGAGTATGGAGGAAGAATGGAGGAAACCAAGGAGCCAGAGTATGGAGGAAGAATGGAGGAAACCAAGGAGCCGGAGTATGGAGGAAGAATGGAGGAAACCAAGGAGCCGGAGTATGAAGGAAGAATGGAGGAAACCAAGGAGTCGGAGTATGGAGGAAGAATGGAGGAAACCAAGGAGCCGGAGTATGAAGGAAGAATGGAGGAAACCAAGGAGCCGGAGTATGGAGGAAGAATGGAGGAAACCAAGGAGCCGGAGTATGAAGGAAGAATGGAGGAAACCAAGGAGTCGGAGTATGGAGGAAGAATGGAGGAAACCAAGGAGCCGGAGTATGAAGGAAGAATGGAGGAAACCAAGGAGCCGGAGTATGAAGGAAGAATGGAGGAAACCAAGGAGTCAGAGTATGGAGGAAGAATGGAGGAAACAAAGGAGCCAGAGTATGGAGGAAGAATGGAGGAAACCAAGGAGCCAGAGTATGGAGGAAGAATGGAGGAAACCAAGGAGCCGGAGTATGGAGGAAGAATGAAGGAAACCAAGGAGCCGGAGTATGGAGGAAGAATGAAGGAAACCAAGGAGCCGGAGTATGGAGGAAGAATGGAGGAAACCAAGGAGCCGGAGTATGGAGGAAGAATGGAGAGGCACACACTGCAAGATGCTAAAAGTCCAGTGTGAAGTCCACAGTCTGTGATGACTTGGGGAGCCGTGTCATCTGCTGGTGTTGGTCCCCTGTGCTTCATTAAATCCGGGGTCACCGCAGCCATCTACCAGGAGATTTTGGAGTACTTCATGCTTCCTTCCGCAGACGAGCTCTATGGGGAGGCCGATTTCATTTTCCAGCAGGACTTGGCACCTCCCCCACACTGCCAAAAACACCAAAACCTGGTTCAGTGACCGTTGGCCAGAAAAATCGCTTGACCTGAACCCCATAGAGAATCTATGGGGCATTGCCAAGAGAAAGATGAGAGACCCAACAATGCAGAAGAGCTGAAGGCCGCTATTGAAGGTCTTACATAACACCTCAGCAGTGCCACAGGCTGATCACTTCCAGGGGTCAAGTCCTGGGGAAAAAAGTGTGGGAACTCCCACCCAAGATCCACTCCCCCACCAAAAAAAAAATAAATGATACGCTCATATGCCTAATTACTAAACCGCTTTTTTTTTTAAAGTAAGTTCTTTCTAAATCCTGAGATAACTTGTGGCAGACCTCTGCAATGTCTCCTGGGAACAATGACAAAAGCTCCCAGGAGACATTGTGGCATTGAGGAAGTGATGGAATACCCACACACTACCCGATGAACCCATATGCAGGAAGCGGCCAGTAACATAAAGGATTACTAAGGTTCACCTGCCCCTGACAGTGACTCGAGCTGGGCATCGCCGCTTAGTGAAGGATTGGCTTGGGCGGCTCGGCTGCTCTAGTCCTGCAAAGGGAACTGAGTTCCTGCTGTGAAAAAAGTGCAGGAACTCCGTTCCCACGCGTTCCCGCAGGACTTGAGCCCTGATCACTTCCATGCCACGCCGCATTGAGAGGCACAAACCAAGTACTGAGGGGCCCAACCAAGTACTGAGGGTCCCAAACCAAGTACCGAGGTGCCCAAACCAAGTACCGAGGGGCCCAAACCAAGTACTGAGGGGCCCAAACCAAGTACCGAGGGGCCCAAACCAAGTACCGAGGGGCCCAAACCAACTACCGAGGGGCCCAAACCAAGTACCGAGGGGCCCAAACCAAGTACCGAGAGGCCCAAACCAAGTACCGAGGGGCCCAAACCAAGTACTGAGGGGCCCAAACCAAGTACTGAGGTGCCCAAACCAAGTACTGAGGTGCCCAAACCAAGTACTGAGGTGCCCAAACCAAGTACTGAGGGGCCCAAACCAAGTACTGAGAGGCCCAAACCAAGTACTGAGGGGCCCAAACCAAGTACCGAGGGGCCCAAACCAAGTACTGAGGGGCCCAAACCAAGTACTGAGGGGCCCAAACCAAGTACTGAGGTGCCCAAACCAAGTACTGAGGGGCCCAAACCAAGTACTGAGGGGCCCAAACCAAGTACTGAGGGGCCCAAACCAAGTACTGAGGGGCCCAAACCAAGTACTGAGGTGCCCAAACCAAGTACTGAGGGGCTCAAAACAAGTACTGAGAGGCCCAAACCAAGTACTGAGGGGCCCAAAACAAGTACCGAGGGGCCCAAACCAAGTACTGAGGTGCCCAAACCAAGTACTGAGGGGCCCAAACCAAGTACTGAGGGGCCCAAAACAAGTACCGAGGGGCCCAAACCAAGTACTGAGGGGCCCAAACCAAGTACTGAGGTGCCCAAACCAAGTACTGAGGGGCCCAAACCAAGTACTGAGGTGCCCAAACCAAGTACTGAGGGGCTCAAAACAAGTACTGAGGGGCCCAAACCAAGTACTGAGTACATCTACAGCTTCTTCTTTTCAGAGGTCCGATATTGTTCTATGTACAATCCTTGTTTTATTGATTGCATGTAATATTCTAATTTTTTTCGATTATCACCTGTATATATTTAGCCCAGCCGGGCCAATAGGTTTAGGTAGCCGGAAACAACTTCACGAGCCCGACCACAGATACTGCGGATGAACCGGCGACCGCGAACACAAATGTCTGAAGGTGGCGTCTTCTCCTGGTGGTGGCAGACGGCAAATAGCCCTCCAAATCTCTGGTTTTCTCTGCTGGGCCCATAGTCTGTGGGTAGGAGGCCAACCCACAGCCCCCTCCAAAACACACAGTGACAGCGGGTTCTGTCACACTGTTTATCATTTTTTTCATAACGACTCCGATGGGGCACACACACGGTCGGAATATCCGATGAAAAAATCCCGTCTGACTTTTTCTATCGGAAATTCCGATCGTGTGTACAAGGCATAAAAGTATTTCCTTTCAATTTTCGGGGCACGTTTACTTTCCCTTTTGGATTCTTTCTACATTATGGTCGTAATTACAATTGAAATGATTAACCATTAAAGGACCCCTTCACGCCGATATACTTCGGCAGAAGGGCACGGCTGGGCACAATCACGTACCTGTATGTCCTCTTTAAGAGCCCAGCCGTGGGGTCACAAGCGCGCCGGCGGCGGCGCGCTCGCGACCTGGCCCGAAGCTCTGTGACCGCCGTCCCCGATTCATGCCGGTGTCCCGCGATCGGTCACAGGAGCTGAAGAAAGGGGAGAGGTGAGTGTAAGCAAACCTTCCCCGTTCTTCACAGTGGCATTGACACTGATTGTCTGTTTCCTGATATAGGAAAAGACGATCAATGACGTCACACGTCCAGCCCCGCCCCCCTACAGTTAGAAACACACATAAGGTCACACTTAACCCCTTCAGCGCCCCCTTGTGGTTAACTCCTAAACTGCAATTGTAATTTTCACAGTGCATTTTTATAGCACTTTTTAAATGACAATGGTCTCAAAAATGTGTCAAAATTGTCCGAAGTGTCCGCCATATTGTCGCAGTCACAAAAAAAATCGCTAATCACCGTCATTACTAGTGAAATTTTTTTTTTTTATATAAAAATGCCATACAACTATCCCCCTATTTTGTAAACGCTATAAATGATGCGCAAACCAATCGATAAACGCTTATTGCAATTTTTTTTTTTACCGAAAATATGTAGAAGAATACGTATCGGCCTAAACTGAGGGAAAAAATGTTTTTTATATCTTTTTTGGGGATATTTATTATTAGGGTTGTCCAGATACCGATACTAGTATCGCTATCGGGACCGATACCGAGTATTTGCGGGAGTACTTGTACTCGCCCAAATGCTCCCGATACCTAAATAGAATACTTTTTTTGTATTTATCAACATGTTCTGTGAAAATTCTTTGAGTTTTTTTACTAATTATTAATTTTTACTCATTTTTATTCTTTTATAATGTCTTGAGTTAGAGTTCTTCATAATTCTAAAGAAAATACCCTTAGTCTGTATTGTGGTTTGAAAACTGTCACATGACTTTTAAAAAAGTATCGGTATTCGGTATCGGCGAGTACATGAAAAAAAGTATCGGTACTTGTACTCGGTCCTAAAAAAGTGGTATCAGGACAACCCTAGTTATTATAGCAAAAAGTAAAAAAAAAATATTGCATTTTTTTTTCAAAATTGTCGCTCTATTTTTGTTTATAGCGCAAACAATAAAAACCGCAGAGGTGATCAAATACCACCAAAACAAATCTCTATTTGTGGGGAAAAAAGGACGCCAATTTTGTTTGGGAGCCGCGTCGCACGACCGCGCAAACGTCAGTTCAAGCGACGCAGTGCCGAATTGCAAAAAGGGGCAAGGTCCTTAACCTGCATAATGGTCCGGGTCTTAAGTGGTTAAAAAAAAAAAAAATAGTGTCAAAACTTTTTTTCTTTTTTATTATTATTTTTATTTATTTTTTAGCGTCAAATCAGTTATTGATCAAAGATAAAATGCAACAAAAATCACCACCATGATCCGTGTGCAGCCAACACCGTGTGTGTAGAACAGGAGGCTGATCAGAGCGCCCCCTAGTGTCTGACTATCAGTAGTCAGACACTAGAAATGTGTTACATTTATTATTTATACACTAAAATGTTGCATTACTTTAACTTCTGCACGAGCAACTGCAAGCGTTCCCGTAATTGGAGGGTGGTATCGGCGGCATCCCCGGCGATCTCAGGCGAAGGGCAGCATGCCGAAAATGCACGCCAGACAACTTCCCGCCATTGCAAAACCTACTGGATGCTTCGGGATCCGGTCTGTGACCAAGTCTGCATTTGTCTTGTATTCCGAATCCGCTCCATTGGGGATCTTCATAAAAAAAAAAAGACAACAGAAAGAACGATTGTTACGAATAATCGCCAATTCAATCATACACACCTGGGGAGGGGATTAATAAGAAATTTACACCTTAAAAAAAATAAATAATAAAGTATTGATCCTCTGATCCCTCCTATTGATTTGTATTGTGAATGTACTGTCTTCCCTGATGTAAAGCGCTGCGTAAACTGTTGGCGCTATATAAATCCTGTATAATAATAAGAATAATAATAATAATAAATATTGACATCAATATTTTCCCAGTGAAAGTGGATATACATTCATTCTGTGCACATGGGGCAGCAAAAAAAAACGAAGAACCCGAAAAACTGAACGCACATAGGCTGTATCCCGTGCTGTTCGAATGTAAAGATTTGCGATTCCCAGACATTGCATGGGATTCGCAACATTGCATGGGATTCGCAGCGCATGCCTGCGTACATCACACGCAATGTCTGCACAGTGCAAATTCAGCCGTACAATTCTCTGTGGCAGTGTCAGTGATCGTCTGTTCCCTGATATAGGGAAAGGCGATCACGGATGTCACACATCCAGCCACGCCCCCTTGCAGTTAGACACACATATGAGGTCACACTTAACCCCTACAGCGCCCCTTAGTGGTTAACTCCCAAACTGCAATTGTCATTTTCACAGTAATCAGTGAATGAATGAATGAATGACTTGTATGGCGCAACGCATGCGAACTGAATCGCCTCTGGGCGCTTTTTCCAGCCAGTGTCTGCTTGGCTGGTGTGGTCATTTTTACCCCGTAGGATCTTGACACGCTAGGGACACACAGTCATACACACATATATACATATATACTGGGCCAATTTGGACGAGATCCAATTTACCTACCCGCATGTCTTTGGAGTGTGGGAGGAAACCGGAGTACCCGGAGGAAACCCACGCAGACACAGGGAGAACATGCACACTCCAGGCAGATAATGTCGTGGTTGGGATTTGAACCAGCGACCCTTTTGCTGCCAGGCGAAAGTGCTACTCACTGCAGCACTGTGCATTTTTATAGCATGTTTCACTGTGAAAATGGTCCCAAAAATGTGTCAAAATTGTCCGATGTGTCCGCCGTAATGTCGCAGTCATGAAAAAAATCGCTGATCGGCGCCATTAGTTGTAAAAAAAAAAAAAAATTATTAATAAAAATCCCATATAACTATCCCCTATTTTGTAAACGCTATACATTTTGCGCAAACCAATCGCTAAACGCTTAATGCGATTTTTTTTTTTTAAACAAAATAGGTAGAAGAATACGTATCGGCCTAAACTGAGGGAAAGAACTTATAGAATATTTATTATAGCTGATTTTTTTCAAAATTGTCGCTCTTTTTTGTTTATAGCGCAAAAAAAAACCGCAGAGGTCATCAAATACCACCAAACGAAATCTCTATTTGTGGGGAAAAAAGGGCGTCAATTTTGTTAGGGAGCCGCGTCGCACCACCGCGCAATCGTCAGTTAAAGCGACGCAGCGCCGAACCGCAAAATAGGGGCAAGGTCCTTTACCTGCATAATGGTCCGGGGCTGAAGTGGTTAATAAAGATATATGAAGTGACTCACCTGATCACCGTCTGGTGTCTCGGGGTCTCGCGGAGGGTCAGAGGCTGGAGGGTCAGAGGCCGGAGGGTCAGAGGTCGGAGGGTCAGAGTTCGGAGGGTCAGAGGTCGGAGCGGACAATGTGACGGCCATGTGGGCACACAGGGAGAGGACCAGAAAGAGACCCATCTGAGGATATCCTGATATACCTGCAGCAGGTGCAGCTCCGTCTGCCTGACGCTGTCTAATCCCCGGACTTTATATTTACATTTTATATCGCCGGGAGGGCGGGACATTCACCGCCACTCCTTTTAAAGGAAAACTTTCAGCTTCATTAGAAACAATTTATATGAATGTTAGAAAGCAAGTGAATGGGAAGAAGAGCTTGCAATCCATAACTGAGCTTTACTGAACAATGAAGACAGTCAGTGGCAGCAAAAATCTATCACCCCGACCTTCCCTTCAGTCTGGCCCAGTTTATTTTATTTATTTATTACAGGTACTAATATAACGCCATCAGTTTATTCAGTGCTTTACATATACAGTATGTCACAAAAGTGAGTACACCCCTCCCATTTTTGTAAATATATTATTATATCTTTATTATTAGACATGTGCACTGATGAAAAATTCGTTTGTTTTCATTCCATTTTTTTTTTTTGCATTTTTCTGAAATTCTGTAAATTAGGAATTTGGAATTATGGATATTCGGGAATTTGGAATTTTTGCAAATGAAAAAAATCGGAAATTCGAAAATTCGGAATTTTTAGAAATTCAAAAATCAATATTTTCCGACTTCTGAACTTGAGAAATTTCGCATTTTCAAATTTTCTGAATTTTCTGAATACATTTTTTTTTTTTTGCATTTTTCTGAAATTCTGTAAATTAGGAATTTGGAATTATGGATATTCGGGAATTTGGAATTTTTGCAAATGAAAAAAAAATCGGAAATTCTGAATTTTTAGAAATTCAAAAATCAATATTTTCCGACTTCTGAACTTGAGAAATTTCGCATTTTCAAATTTTCTGAATTTTCTGAATACATTTTTTTTTTTTTTGCATTTTTCAGAAATTCTGTAAATTAGGAATTTGGAATTATGGATATTCGGGAATTTGGAATTTTTGCAAATGAAAAAAATCGGAAATTCGAAAATTCGGAATTTTTAGAAATTCAAAAATCAATATTTTCCGACTTCTGAACTTGAGAAATTTCGGAATTTCGCATTTTCAAATTTTCTGAATTTTCTGAATACATTTTTTTTTTTTTTTGCATTTTTCTGAAATTCTGTAAATTAGGAATTTGGAATTATGGATATTCGGGAATTTGGAATTTTTGCAAATGAAAAAAAAATCGGAAATTCTGAATTTTTAGAAATTCAAAAATCAATATTTTCCGACTTCTGAACTTGAGAAATTTCGGAATTTCGCATTTTCAAATTTTCTGAATTTTCGAAAAATTTGTAAGTTCGAAATCTCCGAAAATTTGTAAATTCGAAATCTCAGAAATTTGGTAGTTCAGGAATTTCGGAATTAACGAATTTGTCAAAATTCGTTAAAAGAACAAATTCGGAACTAAACGATCTGCACGCGTCTATTTATTACATATTATGGGCCAGATCCACAGAGCCATTACTCCGGTGTATCTCCTGATATCTCCTGATACACCGGCGTACTTTCGAATTTCCCGCGTCGTATCATTAGTCTGAATCCTCAAACCATGATACGCCGGCTTCGGGCTTCCATCCGACAGGCTTACGTCTCCATACGCCGTCGGATCTACGCTGCAATCTTTTTCCGCCCGCTGGGTGGAGTTTGCGTCGTTTTCCGCGTTGGGTATGCAGATTAGCTTTTTCCGGCGATCCACGAAGTTAAGATCGGCCGTCGCATTCTCTTACGGCATCTGTAGTCAGCTTTTTTCTGCGTAAAGTTAGGGCAGCTATTATCCGGTCTATAGTTAGACAGCCCATGTTAAGTATGGCCGTCGTTCCCGCGTCGAATTTCAATTTTTTTTTCTGGTTTTGCGTAAGTCGTTCCGGCAATAGGAATGTACGTAAACGACGCTACTCCAAAAAAAAATGACGTAACAACGTAATTTCGCGCAATGCACGGCGGGAAATTTCTGAACGGAGCATGCGCAGTTCGATCGCCGCGGGGACGCGCCTAATTTAAATGCTTCACGCCCCCCTAATCGCGTATTTCGATTCCGCCGCGAGAAATACACTACGCCGCCGTATCTTACGGGCCGAAATCTACCTGAATTCGTCTTAGAGCCAGGTAAAATACGGCGGCGTAGTGTATCTCTGATACTCTGCGCCGGGGCAATTGTACCTGAATCTGGCCCTATATGCCCAAGAGGGTTAAAGGGTCACTAAAGAAAAACATTTTTCCTGGTGCCTCCATGGCAGCATACCTGTGACAAGCTCCGCCTTGGCTCCTCCCTCAGGACTAGTGAATATTATAAAAGAGTTGGCTTGCACTGCCCCCACATTCTCCTTTTTTTCCTTATACCTCAAGGCAGTGAATGCTGGTCGAACGTCCTACCTTCTGCAGTCGGCAGCGTCCATCCGGGTTCAAGCCTCTCCCGGATGCGGTCCCTTCTCTTGGGCAGCTAAACGCGCTAATAAGGTTGGGAGTCCCTTCTGTAGGGTCTTTTGGGACAGGCAGTTTGTCTCTTAAGCTAAGAGCTCTATCTGCAGTACATCTTAGAGGCGTCTGGCTCCCACGGTAACAGAAGCAGCAGCTAGTACTTTTTTCCCTTCTTTTCCCTCTCTTCCTTCCCTGTTCTTTTCTCTCTCTCTCTTCCACTTTTCACTCTTCTCTCCCCTGTCTTGGGTGTTTTCTCAAACTTTCTTGCTTCTCATGTGCGCCCCTTCATTTCCCCCTCGTCCGCCCCCGCCCCCCCCCTCCGCGTTCATTTGTGTCTTTTCCCCGTATTCCACCGTCCCCCTGTCCTCCTCTCCCCCTTAGGGATCGCGCGCGCCCACCCCCACTCATTAAGTGCACTAGCGGCGTCCTTCGCCGCGCTCTGCACTGACGCCGACGGTTGGGACTTCCGGGTCCTAGAGCCGCCGGTTCGCGCATGCGCGGTGCGCACGGAAGCCGCGGCGGCCATCTTGGAGAAGGGAAAATGGCGAATTTTTGCCATTTTTTCCAATATTCATGGCGGAGGCGTCCCCTTTCACCTGGTCCTCCCCTTTATCTCCCTGACTGCCCCAGTAGAATACCTGAGGCTGTCCCAGGAGATTCAGTTATAGAGAGCTCCAGGCAGAAAATTCCCCCCCTTTTTCTCAGGTAAAAAAAAAAAAAAAAAAAACAACCAAAAAAAAAAAAGAGTGGGGACTGACGTATATGTTTCTTTCTCGTACATCACGGGACACAGAGCGGCATATTCATTACTATATGGGTTATATGGAGTACCTTCAGGTGTGGACACTGGCAATCTCAAACAAACAGGAAGTCCCTCCCTATATAACCCCCTCCCCTAGAGGGAGTCCCTCAGTTTTTTCGCCAGTGTCTTAGGTGTTGGTCACGGAATAGCTTTGCTCCACATCCTTGGGATTAAGGGCGGGCTAACCGGATCTGTCCAAGGAGCCTCAGTGCCAAAGTGGACAGTACCCGGGCCCCAAACCGTGGGGTTTTGCCTATAATGCTCCTCTTTGGAGGGCTGGACCCTGGGCCCAGGACTTGGAGTTTGTAAAAACCATAAGTTCCTGTTTGCCAGGGTGCTATATAGGTCCAGGACAGTGGGTACCTTCATAGGACCCCAGGGCCTGAAGGTCTACTACGCTACCCACGGAGATGGGAGAAGATTGGACCGTTTTGCAAAACGTCCTGCTGCATGGAGCAGGTAAGTGGGGAGCCTGCGGGACTTGGTTCGACAGCAGGCTCTCCAGGGGGATCTAAAGGGGGGTAGCCTGAGTATGCTCTGCATTGGCACCATGGTCACTATGTCTGATAGACAGGATGCCCTGAAATGTTTCCCCCCATAACTTGATCCCCCTACCTATCTATGTATGTTTGCTAGCTACCTGCTGCTCGCTGGTTGAAGATCTTTTAAAAAAAAAAAAAAAAAAAAAAAAACAGATCTGTCTCTAGGCTAAAGGCTAAAGGGACTCCTTAGGGGCCTGTTTTAGCCTTACCTTGCCGGGATTCAAATCTGCCGCCTGATGCGTCCTCCAACCTGCATTCCTGGGCTCCAGAGTGCGTCTCCTCCTGGGCTCTCCTCCCCCGACAGTCGCGCATGCATATAGAAAATTTTCGCGCCGTTCGGGAGGGGGGGGGGGGGGGGAGGGGCGGGAGTGTGACTGCAGTGTAGAGTGGGCGCGCCTTTAATTGCTGTTATACACAGCAGGCGCGTTCTTAGCTCAGTTCAGAGCTGAGCTGGAGAGAGAGAGGACGTAGAGCTGGCAGCACAGTGACTCCCGGTGGCGAGAAGGGGTACTACATACTGGAGTCAGCTCCAATACTTTTTGTTAAGCCAAAATCCCCTTGGCAACAGGTTGAATGCTGGCAAACATGTTGGGGGTGGGGCTGTATGTGGTGAATAATATATAAAAGAAAACATACTGAGCCCCACCGGTTTTGGGGCATTAGTGATCCTATTGTCCCCTAAACCTTATTTTTTTGTACTCCTGGCTATAACAGTCTGTTGTTGTAAGCGGAGTCCTTCGCTTTTGTATTATGGCTTCCAAGGGTTCAGGATCGAAAAAAAAAAAAAAAAAAAAAAAAAAGATAAATAGAAAAGGCAAAGACAAAGGGGGTTCCTCCTCTGGTTCTGATAATATGCCAATACTTTCCCCACAGGTTATTCCTATAGGGGGTCACCCTGGATAAGCCATTAAGGGGGTCTGGTGCTGAGGCTGGCCCAGGTCGGCCCAACCCTGTGTTATCACAGAGGAGATGCTAGCCGTCACCCTAGGGGGGCTAGAGAAAAGAGGTTAACAGCTATGATCGCTGGCTCTTTTTCTGGCAAGAAGCGGACTAGATCCCCATCGCCAAAAGGGACAGAACCTAGAGGATCTACCACTGTAGAATCGTTTTCAGCCTCCCAGGCGGAGAGTCTGTGGGTCCAGTCTTTGACAGACATGGCCCGCTTGGCATTCAATTTGCCATTTCCAGAGCCTCAGGTTCCTGCGGTATCCTCTTTGGGTTCTTTTAAAAACGCCTTTAAGCAACGCAGCGTTTCTGGCCCATCCTCTGTTAGAGGAATTGTTTTTTCCAGGATTGGGACGACCGGACAGAATTTTTTCTGCCGCCTAAAGCTGACGAGAGGGTAGTCTTTATGCACGTCTGCCAGGAAATATTTGTGCTTGCAGGCACTCTTTCCCCTGACCAAGTGCTCTTTAAAAAGGGGGCCCGGATGGCTCAGTTGGTAGAGCATCGGACTTTTAATCTGAGGGTCCAGGGTTCAGGTCCCGGTTCGGGCACTGCTTTTCAACTACCCGTGAGGTCCTTGAGGCCGCATCTCCCGGAAAGCGCCTGATCTCGTCTGATCTCGGAGGCTAAGCAGGGTCGGGCCTGGTTAGTGCCTGGATGGGAGACCACCTGGAAGGTTTCTGTTATTTACCCTATGGAAAAAAAAAAAAAAAACATTTTTCTAAGAAAGGGGGCGCTCCCAACTGTGGACGCAGCCATCTCATGGGTGAATAAATCATTAACTGGCCTAAGGGGAAACATACAAATGTTTAAGGTCCCGGTCAATAAACGTTTAGAGACACTTTTTCCAGCATCCTTGGCTACAGCCAGCAGGGGCTGCAATTGGAGTTTTGTCAGGCGTTAAAGAACCAGACAAAACAGATGCTTAAGACATCCCTGCCCAATAGGCAGAGGAGTTATTGGATATTCCCAGAGCTCTGTGCTTTGCGGTAGAGGTTATAAAAAGACTCCATCCAGCAGGCGTCTCGTTATCACTATTTTTAGTGCATATGAGAAGGCTCTTATGGTTGAAGAACTGGGCGGCCGAGCCCCATGTAAAAGACTGCTGGCAGGTTTGCCCTTCCATGGAAAGATCTGGATAAATACATTCAGACTGTTTCAAGTGGCAAAAGTACCCTTTTACCAGTCAAAAGAAGTTCCGGGGTCCTGCGTTTAAAAGGCAGTTCCCCCCCTGTTCCGGGGCCCTCAAATTCCAGGCAGTACGGACCTCCTGCGCGATCAAACTTTTAAAATGGATCGCAAGGACAGGCCTCTGGGGATCGATCCCCGACAGAGGGGGTCCGATCATCTGTGGCCGCAGGCTACAGATTAGAATTTCTAAAATTTCCTCCACAAGGAAGGCCTCAATGCGGGCGGCGTTGGTTCATCTGCTTACCAGGGCATAATGGTAGAGGTACCAGCCCAAGAACAGGGGCTAGGTTTCTATTCCAATCTGTTTGTCATACCAAGGCTCATCGGCGATGTCAGACCAATTTTGGACCTAAAAGGTTTAAATGCTTACCTAAGGGTTCGCTCTTTCCGGACAGAATCCGTTTGGCCAGCAGCCGCCACACTCCAGAAGGATCTGGCTTCTATAGACATAAAGGATGGTTACCTTCATGTACCAAGTCTTTCAGCCACATCAAATATTTTTGTTTTTACGCTTCGCAGGGATACAGCGTCACGTCCAATTCGTGGCGCCCCCCTTCGGGCTGGCTACGGCCCTCGGGTATTCACGAAGGTCCTTGCTCCAATTCTAGTCAGTCTAAAGGATCCAAGGGATCTCGGTCCTAGCATACCTGGACGACCTCTTAATCATAGATCACTCGCTTCCTTGGTGGAATGCGCAGTAGCCCTCATGGTTCAGTACCTCGAGAGGTTCGGCTGAGTCCTAAACTGGGGAAAGATCAGCATTTCAACCTACAAAGCAGTTGGAATATCTCGGCATGAGATTAGACACAGAACAGAAGATGGGTGTTCCTGCCCCTGGTAAAGGTCGAGGCTATCAAAAGATTAATTCAGTTGGTTCTAAGCAAAAGAGAACCAACTATTCGCCTATGTATGCGATTACTAGGCAAACTAATTGCCATGTTCGAGGCGATACCACATGCTTCCACACTCGTGTCCTACAGACAGCAGTTCTAGCAGCTTGGTTCTGCCCAGTGGTCTGGAAGGCTGGGGAGCGGTCTTGAACGGGTTCACTCGCCAAGTAACTTGGGCAGAGGCGGAGAGGCAGCTGCCCATCAAGGTCTGTGAGATCAGAGCGGCTCGGCTAGCCCTCCTGGCATAGACATCCAGATTACAGGGGTCCTCGGTGAGAAGTCATTCAGACAATGCCACAGCGGTGGCATATATGTGAACCACCAAGGGGGAACCAAGAGTCAAGCCACTCAGAGTGAGAGGAACTTGGTTTTTCGGTGGGCAGAGGTTTATGTACCCTGCATATCGGCGACATTCATTCCCGAGGTGGACAACCTGTAGGCGTACTTCCTAAGTCGCCAAACCCTGTCGCCGGGGGAGTGGTCTCTGCATCCACAAGTTTTTTTCAGACAATCTGCCAGAAGTGGGGAGTGCCAGACGTGGAGGTCATGGCATAAGGATTCAACAAGAAGCTAGGCAGGTTCATGTCTCGAACGAGGGACCCTATGGCCTGCGGAACCGATGTGTTGGTTTGCCCTTGGCATCAATCATAGCTTCTATATGCATTTCCCCCGCTGTAGTTACTACCCCGCCTGTGGCGCAGGATCATAGCACAGGCCGGTTATCCTGGTAGCCCCAGCTTGGTACCGGAGGGCATGGTACTCACTAGTCCTGAAATTGGCAGCGGAAGGCCCTTGGACTCTTCCTCTATGGCCAGACCTACTCTCACAAGGCCCGATCCTCCACCCTGCATTACGGCGTCTAAAATTGACGGCCTGGCGGCTGAATCCCTGATTCTCAGGGGTAGAGGTCTGTCTAGGCAGGTAATCCCTACCCTCATTAAGGCTAGAAAGCCGGCCTCCAGGGTAATTTTGTTACAGGGTTTGGAGGGCCTACGTAGGCTGGTGTGAGTCTAAGAGATGGGTTTCCCGCAAGTATACCATTGATAGAGTATTACGTTTTCTCCAGCTAGGAGTGGATAAAGGCCGGGCATTAAGCACGATCTAGGGACAGATTTCAGCCTTATCAGTGTGGTTTCAGAGGCCGCTGGCCGCCCACTCGCTGGTTAAGATCTTCGTACAGGGAGTCTTACGTGTTAATCCTCCGGTCAAATCACCACTTTGTCCATGGGCCTTAAATCTTGTTCTGTCATCTCTACAGAAACAACCCCTTCAGCCGTTGGCTGAGGTACCTTTGGTTTTACTGACTAGAAAGTCGGTATTTCTGATCACCATAGTTTCGGCCAGGAGAGTATCGGAATTGGCAGCCTTATCTTGTAAGGAACCATATCTCATTTTACATAAGGATAGGGCGGGGTTCCGTCCTCATTCTTCCTTTCTACCAAAGGTTATATCCAGTTTCCACCTGAACCAGGATGTGGTACTTCCATCCTTCTTCCAAAACCCACCTCTAGAAAGGAGGGGTTGCTGCATACGTTGGATATTGTCAGGGCCATAAAGGCCTATCTTAAAGCTACAGAGAAGGTTCGGAAAACAGATGTGGTGTTCGTTTTACCGGAAGGGCCCAAGATGGGTCAGGCAGCTGCTTGATCCACCATCGCAAGATGGATTAAACAATTAATTGTTCGGGCCTGCGGTTTGAAGAGGTTGCCTCCTCCTTTGTCGGTAAAGGCCCATTCTACCAGGGCCATGGGCACCTCCTGGGCAGCACATCATCAGATCTCTAGGGCTCGAATATGCAGGGCAGCAACGTGGTCATCAGTCCACACGTTTACAAAATTTTATCAATTGGACGTAAGAAGGAATGCGGATACAGCCTTTGGGCAGTCAGTACTACAGGCCGCGATTCAAGCTCCTCAGGATCTGAGGGGGCTCCCTTGATTTGATTTGAGATTTACATTTCTCGTTTAAGTTGGATTTACTAGTATTTGAGTATACCTCTAAATTAAATCCTTCTTTGGAAGATGTCTCCCTCCCCTCATTAAAGCATTGCTTTCGGACATCCCATATAGTAATGAATATGCCGCTCTGTGTCCCGTGATGTACGAGAAAGAAAAAGGGATTTTTAAATACAGCTTACCTGTAAAATCCTTTTCTTGGAGTACATCACGGGACACAGAGCTCCCACCCCTCTTTTTGGGGAACATTTTGGGAGGCATACTGCTTGCTACAAAACTGAGGGACTCCCTCTAGGGGAGGGGGTTATATAGGGAGGGACTTCCTGTTTGTTTGAGATTGCCAGTGTCCACACCTGAAGGTACTCCATATAACCCATATAGTAATGAATATGCCGCTCTGTGTCCCGTGATGTACTCCAAGAAAAGGATTTTACAGGTAAGCTGTATTTAAAAATCCCTTTTTTTTTGTTTTAGGCGGAAAGGTAGGGTGGTTTAAAAAAAAAAAAAAAATAGCGAAACAGTGTACATGGTTCTTTGTTCAGATTAGCCGAGTTCAAACATGTCCCTTAACCCTTTCCTGCTCTTTTCTTAGCTGCTTCCTCTGCTAGTCCGCCTAATATGAGCCATTCGCCGCCCATACAAGATCCTACTCTACATTTAAGGTAAGGACCTACGTCCAGGTAAGTTTACGCATGTTTTAAAAAAAAAAAAAGAGTGCACTGAGGCTCGTACTTTTATGTGTTACAGCCCTGTACGCCAGAAGATGTCTAAGAAGACCTCAAGGCGACATGAAGACTCTGACTCAAGCCCCAGCAGAGATAGGTCTTCCAGGCGAGGGGACCAGAGGAGTGGCAGGAAGTCATCAGCCAAAAAACGCCATCTCTCACGCTCCCCGAGACCCAGATCTCCAAAGTGTCAGGCCTGTGGAGCCACCCCTCTCCCACATAAACGGATCTGTCAAGCTTGCCTGAGGGACTATGCGGCGGACAGGGAATCCGAGGGCCTGCAAGTGGCGGACCTGCTTAAGAAGGCAATAAAAGATTCCTTTGCAGAATTGGTGACCACAATGCCAACACAGCAACCGGTAGCTCCTCCTCAGGGGCATCCGGCTGAGGAGGCCATTCCCGGCCCTTCCACGGGTGGAATACCTCATATGACACCTGCTTCATCCTCTAAGCATCAGGAGGAGAATAACGCCTCAGGGCACTCCTCTGATGACTTGGATGCCTCTGGCTTTGTCTTCGCCATGGTCCAGCCCTATGTACAGGCAGTAAAACAGGCGATTGGCTGGGAGGAGGCTGAGACAGAGGTCAAGAAGTCTAAGGTGTACTTCCCCTTTCTTAAGTGCCAAATTTCCGTTTTCCCTCTCATGGACGAGATTAAAGGCGTGATTGAGGAGGAGTGGAAAAAGACTGAAAAAAGGTTTTCCCTTAATCGCATGGCAAAGCTATACCCTCTTTCGGAAGCCGACTCGGCAATGTTTGAAGCCCCTCCAGTGGTGGACGCAGCGACTCGACTTCATTTAAAGATCCTCTCGACAGAAGAATGGATATGGACCTCAAGAAAGCTTACCAGATGACGGGCAATGCTTGTAAGCCTGCGATAGCCCTGACATCAGTGTCCAACGCGCTACGGGCTTGGACAGATAATATAGAGTCGGCGATCCAACAGGATATCCCTAAAGAGGACATTATAAAGGCCTTAGACGAGCTTAAAATCTCAGCAGACTTTATTGGGGAAGCTGCTATTGATTCAATCCGATGCTCCGCAAGAGCAATGCTCCACACAGTAATGGCCAAACGGGCCTTGTGGCTGAAACCATGGTCAGCAGATATTGCATCGAAACAAAATTGGTGCAAAATACCATTTGATGGAAAAGCCCTATTTGGGGAGAAATGAAATGAAGCCATCTCTCGCGTCACTGGTGGAAAGTCGGGCCTGTTGCCCCAGGACAGGCGACCCAGGAGTTCCAAGGCATTCGCACCAAGATTCCAGTATTCTAAAGGCAAGGACTACAGACAGTCCAGGCAGGGAAAAGGCTTCAGACAGAATTGGAAAGGCACGCAGTCCACCTTCCTCAAGAACCGTAGACAGGGAACCATGCCTACTCCACAAGATCCCACTAAGTCCTTTTGACGCCAAACCGTTCCAAGCGATTCCTGTGGGGGCCAGACTACAACGTTTCTCGAAAATATGGGAGGAAAAGTGCAGGGATCCTTGGGTAGTTTCCACGGTCAAGTATGGGCACTTTTGGACATTTCTAGACAAACCCCCCAAAGAGTTCTTTTCTCCAACGAGGGTGTCAAGGTCCCCTCAAAAAGCGGAAGCACTTCAGCAGTTCCTTCTCTCCTTGCAGGAAGAGCAGGCAGTAATTCCAGTACCTCCATCAGAAAGATTTACAGGTTTTTATTCCACCCTGTTTTTAGTCCCCAAAAGAAACGGAGGTTGGAGACCCGTCATAGACCTAAAGAGGCTAAATCGCTACATTCTTCTAGAGCGATTCAAGATGGAATCACTACAAACCATCGTCCGTGTAATCCATCCGGGGGATTGGATGATATCAATAGATTTACGGGATGCTTACCTGCATATACCCATACTCCCTTCCTTTCAGAAGTATCTGAGGTTTGCAGTAGGCCAGGTACACCTACAATTCCGGAGTCTCCCGTTTGGCCTATGCACCTCTCCAAGAGTCTTCACAAAGACCTTAATTGCCATCGTAGCCCCTCTAAGGGAGCAAGGGCTTCAAGTTTACCATTATTTGGACGATCTTCTTCTCCTGGCGACGGATCCAGCCCAATTAGTGGAACACAGGGAAATTCTTCTGACAACACTAACAGAGTTTGGATGGAAGATAAACCGGGAGAAGAGTCACCTTTTCCCAACCCAGGAAATGGTTTATCTGGGGGCTCTGTTCAACACAGAGAGTGGAACAGTGTCCCTCCCACCTCAGAAGGTGGCATCTATTATTCAGCAGATGAAGAATGTGAGTGTGAGATCCCATCTGACCGCCTCAAACTGTCTGAGCCTGATAGGTCGGATGTCGTCATGCATCCCTATGGTCCCTTGGGCCCATTGGCATCTGAGATATTTTCAACTGGAATTCCTAAGGCAGTGGAACAAACGATATCTTTCTCAGCCCATACTCCTGACGACCCTGATGCTCAGAAGTCTTCATTGGTGGATGAAGGAACACACGCTGATGAAGTCACGCCCGTTAGGGCATGTCAACTGGATCATAGTTACCACCGATGCCAGTTTGGCAGGCTGGGGAGCACACTGCAACCAGATCTCAGTGCAGGGGAGATGGTCCTTTCAGGCGACTGGCCTGGTATCAAATATTCTGGAAATCCGGGCAGCCTATCGTGCATTGCTAGCCCTGGAATTCGAGGTCACGGGGAGACCAGTTCTTCTACGGATGGACAACAGAGCCGCTGTATCCTATATACACCGGCAGGGAGGCACGCACAGCAGGTCCCTGCTGAGGGAGGTGGAACCCATAATCCTCTGGGCGGAGAGAAATCTGAAAGACCTGAGGGCAGTCTACCTACCCGGACGTCTGAACTCAAGAGCCGACCTCCTGTCTCGCAGGTTCATAGATGCCAACGAATGGTCTCTGCACCCCAGAATCTTCAACTGGATAGTGAACCAGTGGGGGCCCCCCGAGCTGGACCTATTTGCGACAGCAGGCAATGCCAAGCTACCAAGATTCATCTCGAGGCTCCCACATCCCCAATCGGAAGCAGTGGACGCTCTCTTAGCCCCCTGGGCATGCAATCTGGCCTATGCTTTCCCTCCACGGCCTCTCATTCCGAAGCTCCTGGCGAGGATAATGGCGGAGTCCACAACAGTAATAGCGGTCCTACCATACTGGCCGAGACGTCCTTGGTTTCCTACGGCAATGTACCTGAGTACTCGGCCTCCGGTCAAGTTCCCGTTGATACCCTTCCTCCTGTCTCAGGGGCATCACACCCATCCAGATCCAGGCAGGCTGAACCTTCACATCTGGCAGCTGAAAGGCAAAGGTTTGAATCCCTAGGATGTTCCAACGAGGTTATCGCAACCCTCCTCAGGGCCAGAAAGCCTTCAACAAACAGTATATACGACAGGGTGTGGAACAGGTTCAGGGCCTTCATGATGGGCAGAAGCAGTAATCCGGATTCCCCATCATCCTCTCAAATTCTTGAGTTTTTGCAGGCAGGCCTGAACATGGGCCTTGCTCTAAGTACGTTAAAAGTACAGATAGCAGCAATTTCAACAGCAACCAGTAAAAGGTGGGCACAGGATCCGTTAATAATCCAATTTCTCAAAGCCGTCAGAAAAATCCGACCACCAACTAAGCAGTCCTTTCCCATCTGGGACCTTGCTATCATCCTGGAGTCGTTAGCCAGCCCACCGTTCGCCCCCTTGGACTCGGCATCACTGTGGAATCTAACCTTGAAGCTTACCTTCCTGATAGCCATAACCTCCGGCAGACGGGTTTCGGAGCTCCAAGCTCTTGGGGCAGATGATAATCATATCATATTCTACCCTGACAGAGTAGAACTCAGAACAGTACGGGGATTTATCCCCAAGGTCGCATCATCCTTGACCATGTCGGAACCCTGGGCACTCCCAACGTTTCTGGAACAGGACTCCGGCTCTCTTCACGAACTGGACATTGCCTCCACTCTGAGATGTTATCTTCAGGCCACAGCATCCTTCAGAGGCTCTACTAGGTTGCTCATAATCCCCTGGGGAAAGAACAAAGGCAAGGAGGCATGATCAAGGACAATTGCCTCATGGATCGTGAAGCTTATCCACAAGGTGTACAGGGCTAGGGGTCTGGACCCCCCTTTGATGGTCAAGGCGCACTCCACGAGGGCGGTATCTGCCTCTTGGGCGGCAAGGGCAAATGTTTCAATCGAGACCATTTGTAGGGCAGCGACCTGGTCGTCCCAACATACATTTATGAAGCACTACCGGGTAGACCCAGGAGCTCTCTCATCGGTAGAGTTCGGCAGACGGACAATCAAGTCAGCGGTTGCCTCCTCTAATGGTCAATAGTAATAATTCCTTTGAAATAAACCTTTAAGCATCATCCCACCCGTCTCAGCTAGTTATTTGTCACAGGTATGCTGCCATGGAGGCACCAGGAAAACGGAAAATTGTATCATACTTACCAGTAATTTTCCTTTCCTGGTGCCTATCCATGGCAGCATACAATCCCACCCTCGGTATTCTATATTACGGAGAATGTGGGGGCAGTGCAAGCCAACTCTTTTATAATATTCACTAGTCCTGAGGGAGGAGCCAAGGCGGAGCTTGTCACAGGTATGCTGCCATGGATAGGCACCAGGAAAGGAAAATTACTGGTAAGTATGATACAATTTTCCGTTTTTTTTGCTGAAATGGTATAGAGACATAGGGCCAGATTCTGAAAGGAGATACGCCGTCGTATCTCTGTTTGCGGGGCTGTGCATCTATGCGCCTGATTCTTAGAATCAGATACGCATAGATTTGGCGTAGATCCGACTTGCGTAAGTCACTTACACCGTCGGATCTAAGTTGCAATGTTACGCTGGCCGCTAGGTGGCATTCCCGTCGATTTCTGCGTCGAATATGCAAATGAGCCTGATACGCTGATTCCCGAACGTTTTTGCGCCGCTTCGCCGTAGTTTACGTGGTTTCCGTAAGTGTAAGGTTACCCCCCTGCTATATGAGGGGTAACCTTACGTCGGTCCGGCGTACGCCATGTTAAGTATGGACTCGGGACAGCGTCGTGTTTTTCCGTCGTTTACGTAACTCGTTCGCGAATAGGCCTGTACGTTAATTACGTTGCCAGTCGTAATCAATGTATTTGCGGCGTACTATGGAGCATGCACACTGGGCTACTTTTACGGCCGGCGCATGCGCAGTTCGTTCGGCGCGGGGGCGCGCTTAATTTAAATACAAGCCGCCCCCTTTGAATGACGCGGCCTTACGCCGGGCCATTTACACTATGCCGCCGGAATTTTGCTAAGATACGAGCTAGCGTAAGTCTCTCACGCCGTCGTATCTTAGTTGCATATTTACGCTGGCCGCTAGGTGGCGCTTCCGTCGATTTACGCGTCGAATATGCAAAGTGTCATTTCTTCAGTGTTGTCACATGAAAAGATACAAGAAAATATTTACACAAATGTGACTTACTTTTGTGACATACTGTATGTATTTTATAAAAAAGCATAGCTTAGTGCAGTGCAACAAAAACACACTCAAACCTGCAAGTAAACACCTTGGGCCAGATTCAGGTACAATTACATTGGCGCAGAGTATCAGAGATACACTACGCCGCTGTATTTTACCAGGCTGTACGACGAATCCTGGTAGATTTTGTCCCTTACGGTATGGCGGCGTAGAGTATTTCTCGCCGCGTAATCGAAATACGCGATTAGGGGGCGTGAAGCATTTAAATTAGGCGCGTCCCCGCGGCGATCGAACTGCGCATGCTCCGTTCAGAAATTTCCCGCCGTGCATTGCGCGAAATAACGTCGTAACGTCATTTTTTGTTTGAGTAGCGTCGTTTACGGACATTCCTATTCCCGGACGACTTACGTCAAAATTAAAAAAAGACGTCGGAAAACGTTGAAATTCTACGCGGGAACGACGGCCATACTTAACATGGGCTGCCCAATATTAGAGCAGCAAAAAGCTGGTATAACTTTACGAGGCAAAAAGATGACTAAAGGTGCCGTAAGAGGTGGCGCTTGACGTTCGTAATTTCGTGGATCGTCGGCAAAAGCTCATTTGCATACCCCGACGCGGAAAACGACGGGAACTCCACCCAGCGGCCGCAATTTTATTGCAGCGTAGATCCGAAGGCGTACGAACACGTAAACCAGTCGGATTGAAGCCCGCAGCCGTATTTTCATGGTTTGAGGTTTCAGAGTAGTGAAAAAACGCGCGCAATTCGAAAGTACTCCAGTCTGACGCGAGATAGACAGGAGTAATCGCTCTGTGAATCTGGCCCAATGCTTGCAATGTGTTGTGAAATGCCTTTATATGGGGTCAGTATGGTTTCACCAAGCGTTGAAGCTACATATTCTTTCCCAGGGCAAAGATTTAGTTGGGCGTCAACCCGACCCCCCACCACCCAAAGAGGACAGTGTCAGTAAGGTAGAGGTTGGTGTCAGTAGAGCAGTGGACAGTATCAATAGTTTTTTCATCATTATTATTTTTTACATTTTTTTTACTTTTTTTGGAGCCCTGTTGGGGGACTTTGGCGACATATTGGAGACTGGAGAATGGAGGCCCTGGTGCTCACTGCTCAGTCAGGGGAAATGGGGGGGGGTACTGGTGCTCAGCAGTGGGGAAAAGGGGAGTCCTGCTGATCAGTCTGGGGAGATGAAAGTTCATTGTGCTCAGTCGGGGAAGATGGAGAGTACTGGTGCTAGGTAGGGGGTCCTGTTGATCAGTCAGGGGGGATGAGGGGTCCTGGTGCTCAGACAGATGAGAATAATGGTGCTCATTCGGGGGAGATGGAGGCTACTGGAGCTCAGACAGGGGATCTGTGGAGTGCTGATAGTCAGGGGGAGTCCTGGTGCTCTGTTGGGTGAGATGGAGGGTATTGGTGTTCAGTCAGGGAAGATGGGGGGTACTGGTGCTCAGTGGGGTGAGATGGGGGGTACTGGTGATCAGTCAGGAGAGATGAAGGGTTCTGGTGTTCAGTCAGGGAAGATGGGGGGTACTGGTGCTCAGTGGGGGGAGATGGGGGGTACTGGTGATCAGTCAGGAGAGATGAAGGGTTCTGGTGTTCAGTCAGGGAAGATGGGGGGTACTGGTGCTCAGTGGGGGGAGATGGGGGGTACTGGTGATCAGTCAGGAGAGATGAAGGGTTCTGGTGTTCAGTCAGGGAAGATGGGGGTACTGGTGCTCAGTGGGGGGAGATGGGGGGTACTGGTGATCAGTCAGGAGAGATGAAGGGTTCTGGTGTTCAGTCAGGGAAGATGGGGGTACTGGTGCTCAGTGGGGGGAGATGGGGGGTACTGGTGATCAGTCAGGAGAGATGAAGGGTTCTGGTGTTCAGTCAGGGAAGATGGGGGGTACTGGTGCTCAGTGGGGGGAGATGGGGGGTACTGGTGATCAGTCAGGAGAGATGAAGGGTTCTGGTGTTCAGTCAGGGAAGATGGGGGGTACTGGTGCTCAGTTGGGTGAGATGGAGGCAAGGGCGGATCCAGAGTCTAGTCTCGGGAGGGGCACTGCCAGAAAATAAGGTGTTGCTTACAGAACTCAATTAGGTGTCCGATGTGTCCACTGCAATGTTGCAGTACCGCTAAAAAATCAATGATCGCCGCCATTACTAGTAAAAAATATTTAAATATAAATGCCATAAATCTATCCCATCCCAGTTTATAGACGATTGTCAGGGACTGCAGACATGGTACAAGAGATGGTCACAGACTGCAGACGTGGTACAAGAGATGGTCAGAGACTGCAGACGTGGTACAAGAGATGGTCAGAGACTGCAGGCATGGTACAGGAGATGGTCAGAGACTGAAGACATAGTACAGGAGTTCAATGCAGCCTCATTAGTGCCCATCATTGCAGCCTCACTGTACATATGAACGCAGCCACACTTTTGTATATAAATGCAGCTGCACTTTTGTATATGAATGCAGTCCCACTTTTGTATATTAATGCATCCCCACTTTTGTATATTAATGCAGTCCCACTTTTGTATATCAATGCAGTCTCACTTTTGTATATTAATGCAACCCCACTTTTGTATATCAATGCAGTCCCACTTTTGTATATAAATCACCCCCACTTTTGTATATGAATGCAGCCCCACTTTTGTATATTAATGCATTCCCACTTTTGTCTATGAATGCAGCCCCACTTTTGTCTATAAATGCAGTCCCACTTTTGTCTATGAATGCAGGCCCACTTTTGTATATAAAAGCAGTCCCACTTTTGTATATAAATGCAGTCCCATTTTGTATATAAATGCAGTCCCACTTTTGTATATACATGCAGTCCCACTTTTGTATATAAATGCAGACCCACTTTTATATATTAATGCAGTCCCACTTTTGTATATAAATGCAGTCCCACTTTTGTCTATGAATGGATTCCAACTTTTGTCTATGAATGCAGTCTCACTTTTGTATGTAAATGCAGTCCCACTTTTGTCTGAATGCAGTCCCACTTTTGTATATAAATGCAGTCCCACTTTTGTATATAAATGCAGTCCCACTTTTGTAAATAAATGCAGTTCCACTTTTGTATATTAACCGCTTAACGCCCGCCGTGCGCCTATTTACGTCCACAGAATGGCACAGACAGGCAGATGGACGTATATATATGTCCCTGCCTACTAGCGGGTCGGGGGTCCGATCGGGACCCCCTCCGCTGCGTGTGGTGGGCGGCTTTCCTCCGGGAGTGATCCAATTCGAGGGTGCGGCGGTTCGTTTCTGTCCGCCCCCTCGTGATCGCTCCCAGCCAATCCCACGCGCCGCCGCCGTGTCACTTCGTCTGCCTGTAAAATGTAAACACAGGCAGAGGAAGTGATGCAGCGCTCATCTCGGTGGTATTTTCAAACCGCCGAGATGAGAGAAGAGACACAGTGAGTCGCACCAACACTACACTGACACCAGTACACGCAGGCACATTTAACCCCTTGCGATCACCCCCCCACCCCCTGTCACACTGTCACTGTACTGATCACTGCATTTAGTGTCAGTGTGACAGTCAGTTAGTGTTAGGTCCAGGGTAGCCCCCGTACCCCCTAATAAAGTTTTAACCCCTTGATCACCACCCTAGTTAACCCTTTCACCCCCTATTTCCAGCGTCACTAAGCGATCATTTTTCTGATCGCTGTATTAGTGTCGCTGTTGCCACTAGATAGCTATTTTTTTTTTATTGAGATTTTTTTTTACTAAAGACATGTGGCTGAATAAATGTTGGCCTAAATGTTTGACTAAAATTTTGTTTATTTCGTTTTTCTTATAACAAAAAGTAAAAAATATTGTTTTTTTTTCAAAATTGTCGCTCTATTTTTGTTTATAGCGCAAAAAAATAAAAATCGCAGAGGTGATCAAATACCACCAAAAGAAAGCTCTATTTGTGGGAAGAAAAGGACGCAAATTTGGTTTGGGAGCCACGTCGCACGACTGCACAATTGTCTGTTAAAGTGACGCAGTGCCGAATTGTAAAAATGCCTCTGGGCATTTAGCAGCATATTGGTCCGGGGCTTAAGTGGTTAATGCAGTCCCACTTTTGTATATAAATGCAGTCCCACTTTTGTCTATGAATGGAGTCCCACTTTTCTCTATGAATGCAGCCCCACTATGCATGGCACTCACCATGGCATTGCCTCAATCACACACAGCAGATATCTCCTCTCCCGACATGTGTCATGGAACAAACAGGACCTGTAGGTCTGTGTTTCGCAGGGCAGTGTGCTCTAGCAAGGTCCCCCCCTAGACGGGCTTGTGTGATAGACAAAATACTGATTCAATCAGTGTTCCATCTCCATCTACTATCACACGAGCAGGTCTAGCACAGGCAGCACAGCCGAACACAGATCCAGCTCTCACACACAGCCAGAGATGCCCGATGTCATACACGCAGAAGAGAGGGGAGCGCTGCAGTCAGCTACAGCTCAAAGCAGCCTCAGGACAGGCAGGCTACCGGCCCTGGTGATGAGAGAGGGAGAGTGAGAGACTCGGCCATGGCAGCTGCAGGCACCCAAAGCAGTTTAAAAAAAAATGATAAACATTTTTTTTTTTTTAAAACCAATGTGACATGATTGCCTCGGGGGGGGGGGGGGATTTCCCTGTTGCCCCCCCCCTGGATCCGCCATTGGATGGTACTGGTGTTCAGTCAGGGAAGATGGGGGGTACTGGGGCTCAGTGGGGGAGATGGGGGGTACTGGTGGTCAGTCAGGTGAGGTGGAGAGTAATGGTATGATGGGGGGTCCCGGTGCTCAGTCAAGAGAGATGAAGGGTACTGGTGCTCAGTGGGTGGAGATGAAAGGTCATTGGGCTCAGTCGGGGAAGATGGATGGTACTGGTGCTAGGTGGGGGGTCCTATTGGTCAGTCAGGAGGGATGATGGGTCCTGGTGCTCAGACAGATGAGATGGACAGTAATGGTGCTCATTCGGGGAGATGGGGGTACTGGAGCTCAGTCAGGGGATCTGTGGGGTGCTGATAATCAGGGGAGATGGGGAGTACTGGTGCTCAGTTGGGTAAGATGGAGGGTACTGGTGCTCAGTGGGGAGATGGAATGTCCTGGTGCTTAGTTGGGATTGATGGGGGTCTTGGTGCTCAGTCAGGGGAGATAGGGTCCTGTTGCTCAGTCAGGAAGATGGGAGTCCCTGCGCTCATTGGGGAAATTAGGGGAACTAGTGCTCAGTCAGTGGAGATGGGGGTCCTGGTGATCAGTTGGGATTGTTGGGGGTCTTGGTGGTCAGTTGGAAGAGATGAGGGTCTTGGTGCTCAATCAGGGTAGATGGGGTTCTGTTGCTCAGTCAGGAAGATGGGGGTCCCTGTGCACATTGGGGAAATTAGGGGAACTGGTGCTCAGTCAGGGGAGATGGAGGGTACTAGTGCTCAGTGGGAGATGGAATGTCCTGGTGCTTAGTTTAGATTGATGGGGGTCTTGGTGCTCAGTTGGGAGAGATGAGGGTCTTGGTGCTCAGTCAGAGGAGATGGGGGTCCTGGTGATCAGTTGGGATTGTTGGGGGTATTGGTGCTCAGTTGGTAGAGATGAGGGTCTTGGTGGTCAGTCAGGAAGATGGGGGTGCCTGCGCTTATTGGGGAAATTAGGGAAACCGGTTCTCAGTCAGGGGGTGTGGAGGTTACTGGTGATTTGTGGGGAGAGATGGTGCTCATTGGGAAAAATGGGGGACCTGGTGCTCAGTCAGGGGAGATGGAGGGTACTGGTGCTTTGTGGGGAGATATGGGGGTCCCTGCGCTCATTGGGGACAATGGGGGACCAGTGCTCAGTCAGGGGAGATGGAGGGTACTGGTGCTTTGTGGGGAGATTTGGGGGTCCCTGCGCTCATTGGGGACAATGGGGGACCGGTGCTCAGTCAGGGGAGATGGAGGGTACTGGTGCTTTGTGGGGAGATATGGGGGTCCCTGCGCTCATTGGGGACAATGGGGGACCGGTGCTCAGTCAGGAGAGATGGAGGGTACTGATGGTCAATGTAGAGAGATGGGGGTCCTGGCGTTTATCAGGGAAAATGGGGAATCTGGTGCTCAGTCAGGGGAGATGGGGAATCTGGTGCTCAGTCAGGAGAATGCGGTCTTGATGCTCAGTGGTGGGAAATGGGGGGTCTTGGTGCTCAGTAAGGGAGATAGAGGGTCCTGGCAAAAGAGCTAATCTTCATGTGAGGCATGGATCTCTTCAAGACTGACTCTATCCCGGGTACTACTGGTGTTTAAAAAATGATTGCGCAAATACCGTGCAGGATAAAATGTTGCAATGACCGCCATTTTATTCCCTAGGGTGTCTGCTAAAAAAAACCATATATAATGTTTGGGGGTTCTGAGTAATTTTCTAGCAAAAGAATGATGATTTGTACATGTAGGAGAGAAGTGCCAGAATAGGCCCGGTATGGAGGTGGGTATAAAAGCCCGGGATTGAAGGGGTTAAGGAGCGCAATACCCACGGCGGTCAGTAGGTGGTCAAAAACGTTCTACAAACTGCTTACATTTTTATAGAGGTTTTCCCTTCTCTTGTAATCAGGTATAGTAATATGCAAAAAGTATAAAATGTAAAAAAGACTCCATACAATAAATATATATAGACGAATGACACGTGTGTTTCTAAATAACTTTATTGAGACGCAGACAATGCATATTACAGCTCACTATGGAAGCCAGTTGATGATACAAGAAAGGCAACTGCCAATCAGGCTGGAGATTTGGTTGTTCTCGGGGAGTAACAGATTTATTGGCTCTTGGAGACTCTGGGGCCTGGCAGGTTGTGAATCGCTCTTCTTCGGTCCTTCGTTTGTGACCTTCATAAAACAGAAAAAAAACAAGGTTGGCATAGAGCTGAAGTCTGAGCAAATAGCCAAACACAGCGATGGAGTCCATGTGTGTAATGGATGCCAAACACCCGCCCGTGGGTTCCTATTTCTGCCCATCTGACTTTTCTCTACTGTAGTTAAATTCTGAAAAAAAAACACTCATCAATTGCAGCCTCATTGTGCCCATCAAACACAGCCACTGTGCCCATCAAACACAGCCACTGTGCCCATCAAACGCAGCCACTGTGCCAAATGTAGCCACTTTGCCCATTAAACACAGCCAATTTGCCTGTCAAACGCAGCCACTGTGCCCATCAAAACAGCCACTGTGCCCATTAAATGCAGCCACTGTGCCATCAAACACAGCCACAGTGCCCGTCAAACGCAGCCACTGTACCCATCAAACGCAGCCACTGTGCTCATCAAACGCAGCCACTGTGCCATTAAACGCAGCCACTTTGCCAATCAAATACAGCCACTGTGCCCATCAAACGCAGCTACTATGCCAAACATAGCCACTTTGCCCATTAAGTGTAGCCACTTTGCCCATCAAACGCAGCCAGTGTGCCAATCAAACGCAACCACTGTGCCCATCAAACGCAGCCACTGTACTAATTAAATGCAGCCACTGTGCCCATCAAACGCAACCACTGTGCCCATTAAACGCAGCCACTGTGCCCATCAAACGCAGCTACTATGCCAAATGTAGCCACTTTGCCCATCTGACTTTTCTTTTACTGTAGTTAAATTAAAAAAAAAAAAAAAAAACACCCATCAATTGCAGCCTCTCTGTGCCCTATCAAATGCTGCCACTGTGCCCATAAAATGCAGCAACTGTGCCCATCAAACGCAGCCACTGTGCCCATCAAACGCTGCCACTGTGCCATGAAACACAGCCACTGTGCCATCAAATACCGCCACTGTGCCCATCAAACGCAGCTACTGTGCCCATCAAACACAGCTACTATGCCCATCAAATGCAGCCACTGTGCCCATCAAACGCAGAAACTGTACCCATCAAACGCAGCTACTGTGCCCATCAAACACAGCCACTGTGCCCATCAAACGCAGCTACTGTGCCCATCAAATGCAGCTACTATGCCAAACATAACCACTTTGCCCTTTAAGCGCAGCCACTTTGCCCATTAAACGCAGCCACTGTATCCATCAAACACCAAAAATAGCCACTTTGCCCATTAAATGCAGCCACTTTGCACGTCAAACGCTGCCACTGTGCCCATTAAACGCAGCCACTGTATCCATCAAACGCAGCCACTGTACCCATCAAACGCATCCACTGTACCCATCAAGCACAGCCACTGTGCCCATCAAACGCAGCTACTATGCCAAACATAACCACTTTGCCCTTTAAGCGCAGCCACTTTGCCCATCAAACGCAGCCACTGTGCCCATCAAACGCAGCCACTGTACCCATTAAATGCAGCCACTGTACCCATCAAACGCAGCCACTGTGCCCATCAAACGCAGCCACTGTGCCCATCAAACGCAGCCACTGTGCCCATCAAATGCAGCTACTATGCCAAATGTAGCCACTTTGCCCTTCAAACGCAGCCACTGTGCCCATCAAACGCAGCCACTGTACCCATCAAATGCATCCACTGTACCCATCAAGCACAGCCACTGTGCCCATCAAACGCAGCTACAATGCCAAACATAGTGACTTTGCCCAATAAACGTAGCCACTGTGCCATCAAATGCTGCCATTGTGCCCAACAAACACATCCACTGTGCCCATAAATTTAGCAAGGCGGCCCCCAGATGCTAACTAAGGGGCGAGGGCCACCCGGTGATGTCACCTGGTGAACCCGCCCCCTTGTGACGCCATTGACTGAGGGCATGCTGGGTCATTGACGTCACAAGGGGTGGTGTCACCGATATTCACTGGTTGTTAGGGACGCTGGCAGCCCCCGCTCCTGAGTCAGGGCTCTTAGCGCTGCCTGAGCACAGCAGCGTTAAGGTCCCCTGTCCCTCAAAACTGGGGTAATGCATTGGACAAGTAAGGCGGCTGCGAGGCCCCTGTGAGTGCGAGGCCTTAGGCGAAGAAGAGGGACTACATACCAAAAAAAAAGACTACTGACACCAATCTCATCCCCACTGGTCTACTGCGCATGTGTGTTTGAGCCTATGCTTGTCGCTGCCAGGTGTCGCAGAAAGAAGTCGCTGGGGGCCCCCCCCCCCATCAAATGTTTTTCCCGGGGCCCCATGAATACATCCCTGAGTGGAAGTATTCTCTGTAGTCTCAGCAATACAAAGTCTAATCGTTTTCTTTTTCTTACCGCTCTGCCTCTTTTGATGCCATCGGGGGACTTCACACCTCCGGGAGGGTCAGACAGCGGAGCCGACAGCGTGACAGCCATATGGAGAGATATTAGAGAGTAAATGAGTACGGCGACGCCCATCTGTGGCCCCCCTCCGATACCTCCGTAATCTGGGAATGGCGCGCTCCGCGGACAGGTTAATCCTCCAAGCCTTTACCTGAACAGCGATCTGCGATTCACGACCGTTCCCAAAATCACGGCAAACACCCGACTTACACAGAGACACGCCTTTTAAAGACCCAGGCCATCCAAATAAGTCTAGACAAAACATTAGATTTTATTTTTACAAAGGTTAGTACAGACAGCTTAACCACTTCACCTCCGGGAAGTTTTACCCCCCCCCCCCTTCATGACCAGGACAATTTTGGCTATTCATCACTGCGCTACTTTAACCACTTAAGGACCCCTTCATGCTGATATAAGTCGGCAGAATGTCACGGCTGGGCACAATCACGTACCTGTACCGTACGTGTCTCTTTAAGAGCCCAGCCGTGGGGTCGCAAGTGCGCCGCAGGCGGTACGCTTGCGACCCGTACTGAAGCTCCGTGACCGCACCCGCGGGACATGCGGCCCCAAACTCCGCTGGAGTCCCGCGATCGGTCACCGGAGCTGAAGAACGGGGAGAGGTGAGTGTAAACACACCTTCCCCGTTCTTCACTGTGGCAGCGTCAGCGATCGTCTGTTCCCTGATATAGGGAAAGACAATCACTGACGTCACACGTCCAGCCCCGCCCCCTACAGTTAGAAACAAATATGAGGTCACACTTAACCCCTACAGCGCCCCCTAGTCGTTAACTCCTAAACTGCAATTGTCATTTTCACAGTAATCAGTGCATTTTTATAGCACTGATCGCTGTATAAATGACAATGGTCCCAAAAATGTGTCAAAAATGGTCCCATGTGTCCGCCATAATGTCGCAGTCACGGAAAAAATCGCTGATTGCCACTAGTGTTGCTCACGAATATTCGCATTGCGAATATTCGCTACGAATATTGCATATTCGAGTATTCGCGAATAACTTGAATATTGCGGCGAATATTCGTATTTTTTCAAATTTCTTTTTAAAACAGATCACATCCTAGTGATTTCCATCGACGTCTAAAAGCATTGCTGGTATGATTAGAGAGAGACCCTGGGCCGAGTAGCTGATGCGACTCTTTTATGTTGCCGAAAATTCGCATTGCGAATTTTCGGCAACATAAAAGAATTGCATCAGCTACTCGGCCCTTCTTTTGCATCAGAGCCAATCAGAATAACTCGAATATTCGGCAAAAGGAATATTGCACGATTATCTTCTCCGCCCTTCTTTTGCATCAGAGCCAATCAGAATAACTCGAATATTCGGCAAAAGGAATATCGCGCAATATTCTTCTATATATTCGCGCAATATCGCGAAATCGAATATGGCGTATTCTGCTCAACACTAATTGCCACCATTAGTAGTAAAAATAAATTATTAATAAAAATGCAATAAAACTATCCCCTATTTTGTAGACGCTATACATTTGCGCAAACGAATCAATATACGCAATATACGCAATATACGCCCGGATTCACGTAGCACTTACGCCGACGTATCTCGAGATACGCCGTCGTAAGTACAAATGTGCGCCGTCGTATCTCTGCGTCGATTCCCAAAGCTAGTTCCGTCGAAAAATAAGGCTTCAGCCGCCCGGCGTAACTTGCCTACGCCGGCGTATCGTGGGCGCATAGTTACGCTGGACGCATCTGGCGTTCCCATATTAAATATGCAAATGAGGGCGATACGCCGATTCACGAACCTACTTGCGCCCGGCGCATGTTTAAAGCGATTTGCGTAAGGGTTACGTCCGGTGTAAAGTTATTCCTCATATAGGAGGCGCAACCCATGCAAAGGTATGGACCAGGGAACGAACGCCGTAGATTTTTACGCCGTTGGCGTAGTACGTGAATAGGGCTAGGCGTAGGTTTACGTTCGCGTCGTAGGCATTGATTCGGCGTATCTTGGGCAGTTATTTTGACGTGACAGTGAGCATGCGCACTGGGATGCGTCCAAGATACGTTTTTTGGACTTGTTTGAGGCTCAGCCCATCATTTGCATGGGGTCACGCTTCATTTACATGTCTCACGCCCACTTCCACCTACTTTGACTTATATCGGCTTACGCCTACGACTATACGCTACGCCGGCGCAACGTTGGGAGCATTCGCTTTGTGAATTCCATGCTTGCCTCTCAACGTTGCGCCGGCGTAGCGTAAAGAGGATAAAGATGCGCCGAGGTATGTGAATCTACCCCAATATGTAGAAGAATACGTATTTTTTTTTTAGGAAAAAAATTGTTTTGTTATATCTTTTTTTGGGGGGATATTTTTTAGAGCAAAAAATAAAAAATATTGCTTTTTATTTTTCCAAAATTGTCGCTCTATTTTTGTTTATAGCGCAAAAAATAAAAACCGCATCAAATACCACCAAAAGAAATCTCTATTTGTGGGGAAAAAAAGGGACGCCAATTTTGTTTGGGAGCCGCGTCGCACGACCGCGCAACTGTCAGTCAACGCGACGCAGTGCCGAATCGCAAAAAGTGCTCTGGTCTTTGGCCGGCGGAATGGTCCGGGGCTTTAGCGATTAAGGACCGAGCCTCTTTCTGGGATTTGGTGATTACAAGTTAAAAATAAGTTTTTCCGCTAGAAAATTACTTAGCCCCTCGGGGCTTTCACACCGGAGGGACAGCAACGGCCCTATTTTTAGCGTTATAGTGCCTGCAAACCGCCCCAGCGTGAAAGGGGTCTAAAGCGCCGATAAAAATAGCGGCGGCTTACCGCCGATGCACCCACCGCCCCAGTGTGAAAGGGGCCTTATTCAAGTCCCGCTAGCAGCATCTTTGGAGCGGCGAAGGAGCGGTGTGCATACCGCTCCTCCGCCGCTCCTGCCCATTGAGATCAATGGGCATCGCGGCTATGCCGCCGGAGCAAAGGCGCTTTGCAGTGGCTTTAACCCTTTCTCTGGATAAAAGCACCCGCCAGCGGCCGAATAGCTCCGAAAAAAAATTGACGGTATAGCGCCGCTAAATATAGCGGCGCTTTACCGCCATCGCACCCCCCGCCCCAGTGTGAAAGGGGCCTTAGAGAAGCACAAAAAACATCTCCCGATCCTCTGAGAACCTCCAGCCGGGGTTTGCGTCTCTCTTTTTATGAACAGGCTCCTCAGTGGCTGATTGGTGGAATGACAGGAGGGACGTCTAATCCTTTTAGCGCTCTACAAACATCTCGGAGTCGGGAGATTAGAAGAACTAATGTAACATTTCCTCCCTTCCCTTCTGCGATTTACAGGCCACTGAAAGCTTCACTACATTAGAAGATTAGAAGTATTGACTGTTGTGCCTCTGTGTCTTTCACGCAGAACTTGTCACACGGCGACCCAGAGGAACGTAATAAGAATACTTTAAATGTTAACCACTTCAGCCCCGGACCATTATGCAGGTTAAGGACCTTGCCACCATTTTGCGATTCGGCGCTACGTCGCTTTAACTGACAATTGCGCGGTCGTGCGACGCGGCTCCCAAACAAAATTGGCGTCCTTTTTTCCCCACAAATAGAGATTGCCTTTGGTGGTATTTGATCACCTCTGCGTTTTTTTATTTTTTTGCGCTATACACAAAAATAGAGCGACAATTTTGAAAAAAAAACAATATTTTTTACTTTTTGCTATAATAAATATCCCCCAAATAAGATATAAAAAAAAACGTTTTTCTCCTCAGGCCGATACGTATTCTTCTACATATTTTTGGTAAAAAAAAAAATCGCAATAAGCGTTTATCGATTGGTTTGTCCAATAGGGGGCGCTGAAGGGGTTATGTGTGACCTCATCTGTGTTTCTAACTGTAGGGGGGCGGGGCTGGACGTGTGACATCTGTGATCATCTTTCCCTATATCAGGGAACAGACGATCACTGACACTGCCACAGAGAAGAACGGGGAAGGTTTGTTTACACTCACTTCTCCCCGTTCTTCAGCTCTGGTGACCGATCGCGGGACACCGGCGGCAATCAGGTCTGCGGGTCCCACGGACGCGGTCACGAAGCCTGAAGACCTCACGGCTGGGCCTTAAAGAGACACGTACAGGTATGTGATTGTGCCCAGCCGTGCCATTCTGCCGACGTATATCGGCGTGAAGGGGTCCTTAACCACTTTCCGACCGCGCTATAGCAAAAATACTGCTACAGCGCAGTGGAGTTATTTTGGGACGTCGTCCTTCACTTCCGCGATTGCGCGTCCCCTGGGACGTGCTCGCAGAAGTGTCCGTGCTTCTAGACCCGGCGCATCACGGATCACGGTAAATTGCCGCTGATAGCGGCTGTTTACCACGTCATAGCGCCGTCAAATGACGGAGCGATCACTTGTAAACAAACCGGCGTCATTTGATGACGCCGGTTACTCCCTCTCCTGAGTCTCCTCTCTGTACCGTTCAGTACAGTGTGCGAGGAGAGAGGGGGGGGGGAGCGGGGTGTCAGCAGCAGCGCTGTGGCTGGATCTGTGACAAATGCAGTCACAGATCCAGCCATCCCTCCATCCATCCCAGCTCTGCAATACCCCAGTACTCTGCAATACCCCAGTACCCTGCAGTACCCCAGTACTCTGCAATACCCCAGTACTCTGCAATACCCCAGTACCCTGCAGTACCCCAGTACCCTGCAGTACCACAGTACTCTGCAATACCCCAATACTCTGCAATACCCCAGTACTCTGCAATACCCCAGTAACCTGCAGTACCCCAGTACTCTGCAATACCCCAGTACCCTGCAGTACCCCAGTACCCTGCAGTACCCCAATACTCTACAGTACCCCAGTACCCTGCAGTACCCCAGTACTCTGCAATACCCCAATACTCTGCAGTACCCCGATACTGTGCAATACCCTGCGCAATACTCTGGAATACCCCAATACCCTGCGCGATACCCTGCAGTACCCCAATACCCTGCAGTACCCCAATACCCTGAGCCAGCAGTAACATACTTCCAGTCCCCCCATTGTGGAGTGCGGTCTGAGGGGAACATACCTCATTGCCTGTTGATAAGCCTGTTTTGTTACGTCTTTTGTGAGTAGTTTTTAATATTTTTATTATTCAATAAATTGTCAAGCGGTAATACACCAGGCTGGTGCACCTTTCTTTTCTTTCTCTATTTTCTGCCAGGACTTCCCCCCATCCACGAAGGGCAGCAAGGCCTCTGCTATTACCATTTTTGACAATTGCATGACTTTTTATGAAGATCTTCGAATAAATGTTGGACAATCCACCCGTGCGCAGGAGTTTGCTTGTTTCTTCTGTACTTTACCCCAATACCCTGCAGTACCCCAATACTCTGCAGTACCCCAACACACTGCGCGATACTCTGCAATACCCCAATACTCTGCAATACCCTGCGCGATACTCTGCAATACCCCAATACCCTGCGCGATACTCTGCAATACCCCAATACTCTGCAATACCCTGCGCGATACTCTGCAATACCCCAATACCCTGCGCGATACTCTGCAATACCCCAATACTTTGCAATACCCAAATACTCTGCAATACCCCAATACCCTGCGCGATACTCTGCAATACCCCAATACTTTGCAATACCCTGCGCAATAGTCTGCAATACCCCAATACCCTGCACGATACTCTGCAATACCCCAATACTCTGCAATACCCATTTTTTTAAAGCACCTCTGTCCCCGTGTGCTCGCATGCAGAAGTGAACGCATACGTAGGCTACACATGTGAGGTATCTCTGCGAACGTTAGAGCGAGAGCAATCATTTTGGCCCTAGACCTTCTCTGTAACTAAAAACATGTTACCAATAAAAGTAATTAAAGCGTCGCCTATGGGGATTTTTAAGTAGTGAAGTTTGGCGCCATTCCACGAGTGTGCTCAATTTTGATGGGTGACATGTTGGGTATCTATTTACTCGGCGTAACTTCATCTTTCACATTATGAAAAAAAATTGGGCTAACTTTACTGTTTTTTTTTTTTTTTTTTTTAGCACAAAACAGTATTTTTTTAAAAACACGCGTTCAAAAAATTTCTACAAAAATACCATGCGAGATAAAAAGTTGTAACCACCGCCATTGTATTCTCTAGGGTCTTTGCTAAAAAAGAATATACAATGTTTTGGGGTTCTATGTAATTTTCTAGCAAATAAATGATGATTTTTCCATGTAGGAGAGAAATGTCAGAATTGGTCTGAGTGTTCCAGAACGCCTGATGGCGCTCCCTGCATGTTGTGCCTCTGTATGTGGCCACGCTGTGTAAAAGTCTCACACATGTGATGGCGCTCCCTGCATGTTGTGCCTCTGTATGTGGCCACGCTGTGTAAAAGTCTCACACATGTGATGGCGCTCCCTGCATGTTGGGCCTCTGTATGTGGCCACGCTGTGTAAAAGTCTCACACATGTGATGGCGCTCCCTGCATGTTGTGCCTCTGTATGTGGCCACGCTGTGTAAAAGTCTCACACATGTGATGGCGCTCCCTGCTTGTTGGGCCTCTGTATGTGGCCACGCTGTGTAAAAGTCTCACACATGTGATGGCGCTCCCTGCATGTTGGGCCTCTGTATGTGGCCACGCTGTGTAAAAGTCTCACACATGTGATGGCGCTCCCTGCATGTTGGGCCTCTGTATGTGGCCACGCTGTGTAAAAGTCTCACACATGTGATGGCGCTCCCTGCATGTTGGGCCTCTGTATGTGGCCACGCTGTGTAAAAGTCTCACACATGTGATGGCGCTCCCTGCATGTTGGGCCTCTGTATGTGGCCACGCTGTGTAAAAGTCTCACACATGTGATGGCGCTCCCTGCATGTTGGGCCTCTGTATGTGGCCACGCTGTGTAAAAGTCTCACACATGTGATGGCACTCCCTGCTTGTTGGGCCTCTGTATGTGGCCACGCTGTGTAAAAGTCTCACACATGTGATGGTGCTCCCTGCATGTTGGGCCTCTGTATGTGGCCACGCCGTGTAAAAGTCTCACACATGTGATGGCGCTCCCTGCATGTTGGGCCTCTGTATGTGGCCACGCTGTGTAAAAGTCTCACACATGGGGTATCGCCATACTCGGGAGGAATAGCAGAATGTGTTTTGGGGTGTAATTTGTGGTATGCATATGCCGTGTGTGAGAAATAACCCGCTAATATGACAGAAACAAGATTTTTTTTATTTTTTTTTACAGAATTTTCAGTCGTTTTTTTTTTTTTTTTTTTTTCAAATATTAATTTTATTTGTGTTTTTCAACAAAGAATACAGAAAGTAACATAACAACATGACATAACAACCGTGTCCTCACCAGCCCCCGTCATATACACGTATGTTCTGCATAGAGATTCACATTCCCACTATCTGAAGCAGCAGGTAGACTGTCGCCCTATACCTGTGTTGTGCCTGGGCACCGCCCACAGGTCAACCCTGGACAGTTCCGCTCCAACAACCCAACCCCTGCTATATCAGCTGGTGGAAACCCTCTCTGGACTAGGTGAGGTCATTTCGTAACTGAATGGTTGTACCTCTAATGCCCGTTCGGGCTCTACGCCCTTAGTAAAGCAAAAAAAAAAAAAAAACAGAAGAGAGAAAAGAAACAAGGAGAAAGAAAACGAGATCATAATCGAGGGAGTCACAGATAAATATAAAACGGAGTAAAGGAAGTATTAAGAGAAAGAAGGAACCAGGAGTATGTATGGGGAGAAACAAAGTAGAGGCTGGAACCAAACCAAGTAGATCTATTAAGATAGGAAAATAAAATGATTAATTGAGAGGGTAAAGACATGGGGAGGGGGAGAGAAAGGAGAGTGGGGAGGAGAGGGGGGGGGGGTATATTCGGCGCGGGGGCGATGGATCTAAGAGTTCAACAGGGATTGTCCCTCATCTGGGAATATGTATAAGTTCCACAGCATCCAAGCATTAGAGTGTTTTTCCCGCATATTCTTGGCCGTAAGCACAAGATCTTCCAGGTTCTTAATTTCCTCTACCTTACGCAACCACAGCCCAACGGATGGGGGCGTGGTTTGTTTCCAGGTAGCCGGTATGCAGGATTTGGCAGCATTCAACAGATGCCTCACAATGGATTTTTTGTAAGATCGTGTCGGAACCGTGGAAGCGTGAAGCAGGAAGAAAGCTGGGTCTTTTGGGATTGCGTGTTCTGTGAATTTTTGTATGGTCACCTCCACTGCCGTCCAGAAGGGAAGCAGCAGCGGGCACGACCAAAAGACATGGAGTAAAGTTCCCTTATCTTTCAGGCAGCGCCAACATGTGTCAGGGGTGGTAGGGAAAATTTTATGTAGAAGTTGGGGTGTATAGTACCACCTGGTTAGAATCTTGTAGTTAGTTTCTTGGATTCTTGTGAAGATGGACGACTTTAGGGAGAATTGAAGAATATTCTGCGTCTGGGTGGCTGTAAAAGTCTGTCCCAAGTCCTGTCCCCATGCGCCCAAGAACCCCAGGTCTGGTTGTGTAGGCGGGGTATTCAGCAGGGAGTATGTCTTTGATAACACCTGAGTAAGCACCCCGTCTTCCCTACAGTAGTCTTCATACGTCGTCAGGTCCCGGGTGAATTGTCTGGGGTCTGGTAGTGAGTGTATAAAGTGGTGCAGCCTAATTGCCTTCCAGAACGGCAGTTGGAAGCCCCCCGTAGCACTCGTTAGGCTGTCGATTGAAGCCCATCGGCCCCCGATCACAAAGTGCAGGGCGCAATCTTTACCCATCACTGCAAGTTCGCCGTAGTCTGATGGGCGCAATCCCGGTGGAAACGCCGGGTTGCCGAGGATAGGGAAAAGTGGAGACGTTTTAGACGCCAGGGTGGCCGCGTCCGCTACCACCGAGCCTACTCGCAGCGTTGCGCCTATGGTGGGATGTTTTTTCATATCTAACGGGAGTTGGTTGTGGCACCACACCGCCCTCCCCAATGGGACTTGGGCCTGGTTTTGTTCTATCTGTGTCCACAGTTTGAGGTGGCCGTGCCTGTTCCAGTCAATGATCCTCCCTAGATGCACTGCTTGATAATAATGTTGAACGTCTGGTAGGGCCAGACCTCCACATTGTTTTGGGAGGGTCAGGTACCGCATGCGCAACCGCGGTTTCCTGTGAGCCCACACAAATTTGGTGAAAAGGGACTGTACTTGTTTAAAGTACGAAGCCGGTAGCCCTATCGGTAGAGCCTGAAACAGAAATAGAAATTTCGGGAGGATGCACATCTTGAGGAGATTGCATCTCCCAAACCAGGAGTGGAGTCCTTTGTTCCACTCTTCAAGCAGTTTTCTGGCTTTAGTCAGCATCGGAGGGAAGTTAAGTTCAAATGTGCGTGACAAGTCGTTTGGGATACATGTCCCCAAGTAATTGAGATGGCTATCCGACCATTTGAACTTAAACTGAGACATCAAAGAGGCCAGGGCCTTCGGGGTCAGGTTCACTCCCATGGCTGTTGATTTATCAAAGTTAATTTTTAGATTGGACATCACCCCATATTGTTTAAATTCCTTGACCAGGTTCGGCAGTGACACCACAGGGTTGGTGAGGGAAAATAAGAGGTCGTCCGCATATGCCGAGATCTTGTGATGGCCTTGTCCTATCTTAATACCCGCTATGTCTGGGTTCTGCCGAATCGTGCCAAGGAATGGTTCTAACGCCAGAGCGAAGAGGAGGGGGGACAACGGGCATCCCTGCCTAGTGCCGTTGGAAATAGTCAAGGGTTCTGAGAGGACACCATTCGCTTTGACCTGGGCTGTTGGTTCAGAATATATCGCAGAGATCCAGTGCAGCATCTTGCTGCCCAATCCAATATGCCTGAGGACGGAAAACATAAAGTCCCAGCTCACCCTATCAAAGGCTTTCTCAGCGTCAGTGCTGAGGAAAACGCAGGGAGTCTTGAGCTGCGTGGCCCTGTGGATTAGGTTTAATACTTTGGTGGTGTTGTCCCTGGCCTCCCTGGACGAGACAAAACCCACCTGGTCTAAATGTATGATCTCAGTCATGTGTTGGGACAGCCTGTTCGCTAAAACTTTAGTGAAAAATTTAAGGTCTACATTCAGGAGAGATATAGGCCTGTAACTGCCGCAGGCGGCAGGATCTTTTCCTTCTTTAGGAATGAGGGAGATGTGGGCCCTCAGGGTATCCCTCTGGAAGTGGCCTCCATCTGCCAGTTTGTTGAACAGTCTGACCATGTATGGGCCCAGCACCGGCAGAAGAGTTTGATAGTATTGTAGTGTGAAGCCGTCTGGGCCAGGTGCTTTGCCCGGTTTCATACCCTTAATGGCACACTGTAGTTCTGCCAACGTGATGGGCTCATCCAAGGCCGTCCCCACCTCTTCGGGGAGCTTCGGGATATCCGATTTAATCAGGTAGTCTCTGACATCTGCGGCCCTAGTATGTTGTTTCGGGAGGTTGTATAGGGAGGAGTAAAAGCTATGAAATTCCCCTGCGATACGGGTGGGCATGGCCTGTTTTTCCCCCGACGAGGAAATAATGTGGGGTATATATGCCTGGCGCCTCTGCTGCTTGACCGCATTTGCCAGTAGCTTCCCGCATTTGTTCCCCGACTCATAGGATAACTTCCTTCAGATTTGGAGAGCTGCTTTGGCTTTGTATCTCAGTATGTCTACAGTTTGTCGTCTAACAGTCAGGAGTTCTGTTTCTATAAGGGGGGTCGGGTTGTGTTTGTGCTTTGCCTCTAGGTCACGGATCTTGTCCAGCAGTCTCAGGAGTTGTTTTTCTCGTTCCCTCTTGATGCGTGCACCATGTTTGATTAAGACTCCCCTTATAACCGATTTGTGCGCCTCCCACAGTATGCCCGGGTCGCAGTTCTCAACATCGTTAGTACTAAAATAATGGGTCAATTCGGTCGTCACCTCAGTCAACACGGTAGTGTCCTGAAGCAGGCTTTCGTTTAACCTCCAGAAACGTGTTCGGGGCGATGTGGCTTGCGAAAGGGAGTAACGCAGAGTTATGGGCGCGTGGTCTGACCAAGTGATATTGCCTATCACGGGATCATGTGCCGCCTCTAGGTTGCGGTGTGATATCAGGAAATAGTCGATCCGCGAGTATGTTTTGTGTGGGGGTGAAAAGAATGTATAGTCTCTCTCTCCCGAGTGGAGGAGTCTCCAGATGTCTATCAGCTGTGCCTTGTGGAGGTCTTTAGCAATGTTCCTCTGTATCCTGGGTCTCACAGAGGAGGTGCCGGACGATGTGTCCACTGGTGGGACCAACGGAACGTTGAAGTCCCCTCCCAGAATCAACTGGCCTTCCGTAAAATCCAGCAGTTTGGACAGTGTGCTGCGCACAAACACATCTTGTCCGTCATTTGGCGCGTAGACCGTGGCTAACGTCACCAACACCTCCCCTATCAGCCCCTTAAGGAATACGTATCGGCTCTCTGGGTCAATCTTAGAGTCACGGTAGGACCATGGCACCCTGCCTGCAAGGAGTATAGATACCCCTTTAGATTTGTGTAAGGGGTTCGTCGCATGGTAGGTTATGGGGAAGTGTCGATTTTTTAAGCAAGGTGGGGAGCCTGTCTTAAAATGGGTCTCTTGAATGAACGCTATATCTGCTCTAGTCCTTTTAAGGTCGTTCAATAGCATACGGCGTTTCTCAGGGATGTTTAGCCCTTTGGCGTTCAGGGAAAAGAAGGTGACGTGATCCATCACTACCGCGTCGGGTTGGGGGGGAGAGAGGGGAGGAGAGGGAGAGGGAGGGGGGGGAGAGAGAAAGGAGTTGAGAGAGGAGGGAGAGTTGAGGGGTGTGAGAGCAAGATTAGCTCAGAAAAGAGTACGGTGAATAAAGAGTGATCACCGTGATCCTATTCACAATTGATTGTTAAAACTCAATCAACTGTAGTGCAAAACGTTGCACATAAGCACCTTCCGGGTAGTCCCGGGTATGGTGCCTCTAACTAGTGGGGAGGAGGTTAGACTACGACCGGGGTAGAGCCCCCGTCTCCGCCCGACCCCCTCCAGCCCTAAGATATAATTGTGCATGTACTCAGGTATCAATGTAAAATTGTACAAGCAAGAAGGCATAGACATGAAACATAATACAAGACAAATTCAGTGGTAAACAACAGAACATTCACATTTCTAGTGAGGAACCTGCACACCCCCACCCTGCAGCCAACGTCCTCTAGCTCCCAGCAACAAGGCCCTCAGAACTGTGGGCTCCATCTCCCACAAACATTATATACAGGCCCCAGCCTTCTTTGCCATGACCCCCTAAGCCGGCTCCCCCCACCCCCGGGTCACCTGCAAGATCTCCCCTATAGTGCAAACCTTCCCCCTGTATCCCAGCATACTAGCCAACGGCCTATTTAGGTTCCCCCGCTGCCAGACAGGATCCCCTGCCCCAGTACGTATTGCCCTCAGTGCAGCAATCCATGTGAAGAAATTTTTCTCAGCAAACCGGCTTTCCACTGTCTCCAATATTCCAAGGGTCGGTCCTGCCTAGGCCCTGCGGGGCTCCAAGTATGCAGGTGTGCAACCCAGTGCTTCTTAGATCCGGCATATGCCCGGAGGTCTCAGTGTAGGCTGTGTAAGGTATATGCAAAAGGGCAGGGGGGTACAGATATGAGTTTCATGTGAGTCCCTGGTGGAAGTAGCTAGTGGACTAGTCCCTCATCAGGGCGCAGGGGGGGGGGGGTATATCCGCGGGTCAGAGTCAGAGCCAGGTGCCCACCCTCCACCCCAACAAACAGGCCCTCCCACGTGCTCAGTCCCGGATATCCCAAAATAGTCAGGAAACCCAACAGCTTCACTCACGATCACAGGGTGGGGAGGGGGGGGGACAGGGTATAAGTCAATTCCATGTAGGGGGCAATCTCACGCTGATCCATAAACAATGAGAGCAAGATCGTAGGCAGTAATTACTCGGTAGATGGCTCTAAGGGTAGTGAGTGTGCATGTGTGGTCTCACCATAGCTGTCTTCGGCACTAGGTTTCCCTGGAGTCCTCCGGGGGTGCGACACGCGGTCTCTGTCTACTTTTCTGCGGCCGTGGGGATCGGGACCTCCTCTGGCTTGGACCGCCTGGTCTGGAGGGGAAGCTTGGGAGAGTCTGCAGCCAGTCCGGGACATCAATAGGATCCGCATCCATGAAGGCAAACAACGCGGCCAGCTCCGAGGGAGCACGCAGGGTGAAGGACTGCATCTGCTTCTTGAAAGTCACTGCAATAGGGAAACTCCACCGGTAGGTGATGCCAGAGTGCCGGGCAATTTCCAGCACAGGTTTCAGCATGGCTCTCCTCTGTAAGGTGGCCCGGGATAAATCCGGCAGGATTTGAATAACAGCCCCATCAAAGTCAGTGTCCCTCATTTCCCATGCCTTCCGTAGGATAAGTTCCTTGTGTGCATAGTGATGGACTTTGCAGATCACATCCCTAGGCCGGGCCGGGTCTGTGGGTTTAGGCCCCAGGGCCCTGTGGATCCGTTCAAAAGTCACACTTGGAGGGAGAGTGTCCCCCACCACATTTCTGAATATGTCCATGACCGTTGCCCCTAGATCCTCTGACCCCGTGGCTTCAGGCAGACCCCTCACCCTCAAATTGTTCCTCCTGCTGCGGTCCTCGGCCTCTTCCAGGCGCAGCTGCTGGGACAGGATGGTAGCTGCCTGTGTCACCTGCACTTCTTCCACCCTGTCGCAACCTCACCTCCAGAGCTGACACCGCGGTCTCCCCCGTTTCCACTCTTTACGTCAGCGATGTGATCTCCCCACGGACCTCCGCGATGTCTGTGTGGTGGGCCGCCTCCAGCCTGCTGACCATTAGCTCAAAGTCGGCTCTCGTAGGCAGGGCCTGCAGCAGGGCCCTCAGTTCCGCGTCCGCTCGCAGCGTCAGTGGCTGGAGAAGCGATTGCGTCGGATCCAATGGATCCGGTAGGAACGCCACCGGTGTACCAGGGTCTCCCTCTGCCATGTAGGAGGCCATGGGTGTTGATTGTGAGGTGTGTGGAGGGGAACTCACATGTGTACTTTGCCTCGTGGCGCCCGCCATCTTGGGGATAGGAGAAGCTGCCTGGATGCCGTGAAAGTAACGGTGTATTTCGCCGCTGATCCGGGCTCCAGGGTTCTAGTATTTCTTCTTCGTGCCTCTCCGCTTCCCTGCCGAGTACATGCCGTGGTTTTTAGCTCGTGGTGGCTGAAGATAGGGCTAGCTAGGCCGGGACGGACCGGGAGCTCCACAGGTACACGTCCTTACACGGCCATGTCCAGACCACGCCCCCCTTTAGTCGTTTTTCCTTCATAGCGCAAAAAATAAAAAACCCAGAGGTGATCAAATACCACCAAAAGAAAGCTCTATTTGTGTGAAAAAAAGGACAAAAATTTCAAATAGATACAATGTTGTATGACTGAGTAATTGTCATTCAAATTGTGAGAGCACCGAAAGCTTAAAATTGGTCTGGTCAGGAAGGGGGTTTAAGTGCCCAGTGGTCAAGTGGTTAAGTGGTTAACCTAAAGATGAGTCACATGTTAAAGTGGAATGTCAATACACACGCTCTGCCTAAACCAATCGGGAACATGTTAGCATCCCCAAAACGTATTGGCATCTATGTAAAACACATTTGCCGTGCAGATGTCCTAAACATTCATACGGGTGCCATGCATGATTGCTGTTTTGTAATATGATTATCTCCTATGATCATCAGCTCCACCTAGTGGCCATACTGCAGTATTTTTATTTTACTTTCGGAAAATACTGCATTATGGCCCATAGATGGAGCTGACAATCCTTTTTGGTGCCTGTATAGATGCTTAAAGTGATTCTAAAGCAGTGGTCTCCAAACTGCGGCCCGGGAGCCAAATGTGGCCCTTTGTTCAGAAAGTTTGGAGACCCCTGTTTTAAAGAAAATATTTAAAAACAAAAAAAACAAGCACATACACGTCATATGTACCTGCTCCGTGTAATGGTTTTGCATAGAGCAGACCCGATTTTCTTCTGCTTTGGGTCCCCTGCCAGCTAACCTGTCTCCTCCCCCTTGGCGAGTGCCCCCAACACCAAGCCTCTTGCTATGGGGCACTCAAGCAGGCTCGCTCCTGGGCCGCGCTCTGTGTGTCCATGCCCACGCTCTCCTCATTGGCTCACTGGCTGCCTTTTGGCTCACTGGCTGCTGTGTGAGCCAATGAGGAGAGAGAGACCCAGGAGAGGTGCTGCTCTCATGCACATAGCTGGATCGAGATGGGGCTCGGGGGGGGGGGGAGTATTAGGGGGGCTGCGGGGGGATGCATAGAATGTGTTAAGGTAATAAAGAACTATATGGCGTTAAACTTGCAGTAACGCACAGAACTATATGGCGTTAAACATGCAGTAACGCACAGAACTATATGGCATTAAACATGCAGTAACACACAGAACTATATGGTGTTAAACTTGCAGTAACACACAGAACTATATGGCGTTAAACTTGCAGTAACACACAGAACTATATGGCATTAAACATGCAGTAACACACAGAACTATATGGCGTTAAACTTGCAGTAACGCACAGAACTATATGGCGTTAAACTTGCAGCAACACGATGAAATATATGGCGTTAAACTTGCAGTAACGCACAGAACTATATGGCGTTAAACATGCAGTAACGCACAGAACTATATGGCATTAAACATGCAGTAACACACAGAACTATATGGTGTTAAACTTGCAGTAACACACAGAACTATATGGCGTTAAACTTGCAGCAACACGATGAAATATATGGCGTTAAACTTGCAGTAACGCACAGAACTATATGGCGTTAAACTTGCAGCAACACAATGAAATATATGGCGTTAAACTTGCAGTAACGCACAGAACTATATGGCGTTAAACTTGCAGTAACACACAGAACTATATGGTGTTAACCTCCCTGGCGGTCTTCCCGTGTGTGGCACGGGGTGAGATTTTCATGCTACGATAGGTAACCCCGTGCCACACACGAGCTTTCCTCGCTGGATGCAGAAAAATAGTTTTCTTACCTTTTCTCCGCGATCCAGCGATGAATCCCCGCAGTACACGGCGGCCGGATGTCCGCCTGATGCTGTGTACCTTCCGATTCCCTTCCCTGCGAGCGTCGCGACGCAGGGGGGCGGAAGGGGGGGGGGAACGGCGCCAAATTCAAATGTATAAGTAGAAACATAGTGAAACACAGTAAAAACACACTGATAAAAATAAAAAATAAATACAGTGACCTTTGATTGCCCCCCCCAGTGTTTTCTCAAGTGACCTGTCTGCAGATTGCTGCTCAGTATACTGCAATCATGGCAAAGCGCGCCTCTACATCCAAATCGCTATGCGACATGCTGCCAAACAGCGACAGCGATGCAGAATCCCGTGCGGAGGAGCTGAGCGACAGCGACGCGTGGGAAAGCTCGTCATCGGATGAAGAAAGTGATGCGAGTGACAATCCTGCACCTGTGCCCAGCGATGTGCGGACTTGGTGCGCAATTGATTGCGCTACAGAGCACGTAGCGCCCCCAAGGTTTCCCTTCACAGGATCACCTGGGATAAAATTGGACATAGTGGGTGACAATCCGTTGGATTACCTCCGGCTGGATGAGGTGATTGACAAAATAGTGTTGGAGACAAACAGGTATCAAGATCAGCAAGCTGCTACCCATCAGCTATTTTCGCGGCGCAGAAAATGGGAACCTGTGACCAGTGATGATATTTGGAAATTCCTTGGCCTCCTAATTTTACAGGGAGTGGTGGGGAAACCACTCCAAAAGTGGTACTGGACCACAAATAAATTATTGGCCACACCTTTTTTTGGATCGGTAATGTCCGAATATCGATTTTCTTTGATTATGAAGTATTTGCACTTCGCAAATAATGAGGAATTCGACGAACAATCTCATCCAGCTCCAAAGCTAAAAAAAATTTGGGATGTTTACCAAATGATACTGCAGAACTTCCAGCGGACCTATATTCCTGAGCGGGACATTACTATTGACGAAAGTCTGATGGCCTATAAAGGTAGGCTCAGTTGGCTACAATTTATTGCGTCTAAGCGCGCTCGCTTGGGGATCAAATCCTTTATGCTGTGTGAATCCAGCTCTGGGTATATTTGGAACACAGTAATGTACACTGGGAAAGGGACCACATTCTCCCCGAGATTTAGTTTTTTTGGGATGGCAAGCGCGTCGGTTCTGTCATTGATAGAGCCCTTGCTCAACCAGGGCTACTGTCTCACTACAGACAATTTCTAAACTTCCCCAGAACTGTACGAGTTCCTGCTTATGAACAAGACGGACGCTTATGGAACCGTGAGGCCTAACCGGCGGGACATGCCTGCAGGATTTTACAATAAAAAGCTAGAGAAAGGAGAAGTTGCTGCATGGCAAAAAGGGAAAATGTTGGCACTAAAGTGGCGGGACAAAAAGGACATTTCCCTGATGAGCACAGTGCACAACACCTCGACCGTCATGGTGCATACCAGAGGTGGAAAAGATGTGAGAAAGCCCCAAGTTGTATTGGACTACAACCACACGATGGGAGGTGTGGACAGGGCGGACCAAGCCATGACATTTTATCCAGCTATGCGAAAGCAGCAGAAAAAATATTATAAAAAAAATTTCAGACATCTCTTGGAGCAATGTCTGTGGAATGCATTCATCCTGCTGAAAAAAAAAAAAAATGCCAGGTCTATGGTCCATGCAGACTTTATGTGGAAGGTGGCAGAACAAATTTTTCTAAAACGCCAAACGCCAACGGCGGTAAACCGTTCTGGACGACGGGCTTCTGGTGTTGTAAATCCTGAGCGCCTGACTGGTCGTCATTTCATGGACTATGTACCACCCACTGCAAAAAAATCAGCACCCTCACGGATGTGTGTGGTTTGCTGCTCCAAGCGCGACAACAGCGGAAACAAAATACGCAAAGAAACGCGCTTCTGTTGTCTCGACTGCGACGTTGGACTTTGCGCCATTCCTTGCTTCAAAGAATTTCATACCCGAGACATTTACTAAATAATGATTTTGCACACTTTTTTGACCCCCCAAAAAATCTGAGTTTATGAATATATTATTTGTTAAAATGTATTGAATAAAAAGTATTGTTATTATTAAATTATTATTTGTTATTATTTATTATATTATAATTTATGATTTTGTGTTTCAAACTTTGTCATAGTCTACTAGAGACTCTGGTTTGGACAGATTTAGGTGAGTTATTCCTAAGAATTGCAAGCCTGCAATCTAAAACGCCAAATTTCCATGCAAAATAATGGTACCGCTTTCAGCACCTAAAATCTGAAAGAATCATACCGCCAGGGAGGTTAAACTTGCAGTAACACACAGAACTATATGGCGTTAAACTTGCAGTAACGCACAGAACTATATGGCATTAAACATGCAGTAACACACAGAACTATATGGTGTTAAACTTGCAGCAACACAATGAAATATATGGCGTTAAACTTGCAGTAACGCACAGAACTATATGGTGTTAAACTTGCAGTAACACAATGAAATATATGATGTTCAACTTGTAGTAACACAAATAAATATATAGCGTTAAACTTGCGGTAACGCACAGAACTATATGGCATGAAACTTGCAGTAATACAGCAAGTTTAACGCCATATAATTCTGTGCATTACTGCAAATGTGTAGCGCTACCCCATTCAGAAGCTGCTGATTAGATTGGGATCGGTGAATCAAGTTACCTCTGTGTGGTGTCTAGGGGTGGATGTAGTGAGTAGAGCAATAACGAATGTCCAACCTGTAGCTGAAGTTTTCTGAATGCTTTATTTTCCTGGTCCAACACGACCAACACATCAACTTGAGGTACATAGGAAAAGGTGGATGAAAGTAGAGTAACTTTGCAGAGTCAGGCTTGGATAGAGAAAGCAGTCCTGCCTTCTGTAATTAAATCAATCACGTCGCCACTCCAGCCGGATAGGCATCTCACACAGATCTGGCAGCCAGAGTGTCACCAAGAAAGCTGAGAAGGAACAAGTCACTGCCACCTACTTGCCTCTAGAAGATTAGTAGAGGCCTCTGCCACAGGTCCGGTACTAAAGAGCAATAGAGCGTATCCTCTCAATTCTGTCTTCTTGAGATGCGGAACCCCAGTCAGTCACTGTGATTCCCCGGTCACTTCAGTGTCTCTGAACATTGAGGGCCCAGAGTCGGGAACTCCGCGTGGCACTGGCCCAGCTCAGCGAAGCTGGCCCCCCTACAATCAGCACAAATAAAAACTCAAGTGTGTTTCTTTAGTGCTACGTTTGTGCTGTTTTGTGCCGCAAAAAATTACGTTTGTGCTGCTTTTATTTTGAAGATATTAGCAATTGTTTTTTCCAGACTATGACATCATCTAGCCCCCTACAAGCCCAAATGACACAAAACTGGTCTCATTAGTTAGTGCTACGTTTGTGCTGTTTTGTGCTTCTAATATTTCCGTTCTATCTTTTATCGTTTTTGTGTTATTTATGATTTATTAAAGGTCACCAAAGGTCACACAGCCCCCCTACAACGCCCAAATGACACAAAACTGGTCTCTGTGGTTAGTGCTACGTTTGTGCTGTTTTGTGCTTCTAATATTTCCGTTCTATCTTTTATCGTTTTTGCGTTATTTATGATTTATTAAAGGTCACCAAAGGTCACACAGCCCCCCTACAATGCCCAAATGACACGAAACTGGTCTCTGTGGTTAGTGCTACGTTTGTGCTGTTTTGTGCTTCTAATATTTCCGTTCTATCTTTTATCGTTTTTGTGTTATTTATGATTTATTAAAGGTCACACAGCCCCCCTACAATGCCCAAATGACACAAAACTGGTCTCTGTGGTTAGTGCCATGTTTGTGCTGTTTTGTGCTTCTAATATTTCTGTTCTATCTTTTATCGTTTTTGTGTTATTTATGATTTATTAAAGGTCACCAAAGGTCACACAGCCCCCCTACAACGCCCAAATGACACAAAACTGGTCTCTGTGGTTAGTGCTATGTTTGTGCTGTTTTGTGCTTCTAATATTTCCGTTCTATCTTTTATCGTTTTTGTGTTATTTATGATTTATTAAAGGTCACCAAAGGTCACACAGCCCCCCTACAACGCCCAAATGACACAAAACTGGTCTCATTGGTTAGTGCTACATTTGTGCTGTTTTGTGCTGCTAATATTTCCGTTCTATCTTTTATCGTTTTTGCGTTATTAATGATTTATTAAAGGTCACCAAAGGTCACACCGCCCCCCTACAACGCCCAAATGACACGAAACTGGTCTCATTGGTTAGTGCTACGTTTGTGCTGGTTTGTGCTGCAAATATTTTTATTTGTGCTGTTATGCTTTTAAATTTATAACAGTTTATTTATTTTTTTCAAACCCCACTCACTTTGCCCACCTTACAATCAGCACAAATAAAAACTCAAGTGTGTTTCTTTAGTGCTACGTTTGTGCTGTTTTGTGCTGTTTAAATTTCCATTCTATCTTTTATCGTTTTTGTGTTATTAATGATTTATTAAAGGTCACCAAAGATCACACAGCCCCCCTACAACGCCCAAATGACACGAAACTGGTCTCATTGGTTAGTGCTACATTTGTGCTGTTTTGTGCTGCTAACATTTTTATTTGTGCTGTTATGGTTTTAAAGTTATAACAGCTTATTATTTTTTTTCAAACCCCACTCACTTTGCCCACCTTACAATCAGCACAAATAAAAATATAAAAATATTAGCAGCACAAACATAGCACTAAAGAAATATTTGAAAAAAAACAAAACGTTTTTATTTGTGCTAGGGTTGTCCCGATACCGATACTAGTTTTGGTATCGGGACCGATACTGATTATTTGCGCTAGTACCTGTACTCGCGCAAATATTCCCGATGCCTGGTAGAATACTTTTTTTTTTATTATTTGAGTGCGGGTGGAGAGGGGGTGGAGTGCGGGTGGAGAGGGGGCGGAGAGCGGAGCAGAGCATTCCTCGTATGGGGGAGAGGTGAACTGCTGCCGCTGCCGCCTTAGACAAAGCCAAGTAAATCCCCCCCCTCCTCCCGCCGCTGCCGACATCTAGTTACTATTCGCTGGGGGAACACAACAGCTGTCATTTGCATTTGGATAGCTTTGTTTCCCCGCTGCTGCCGACATGTATAGCCCCTCCCCCTTGCCCGGGCACTTTGATAGACAGATCACCGTCCATCAAAGTTTCTGGGCAAGGGGGAGGGGCTATACATGATGGCGCGGCAGGGGAACACAGGTATTCAAATGCAAATGACAGCTGTTGTGTTCCCCCAGCGCATAGTAACTAGATGTCGACAGCGGCGGGGGGAGGGGGGGGGGATTGACTTGGCTTTGTCTTAGGGGACACAAGGCTGAATTAGGGACATGGCTGAATAAGGGACATGGCTGAATTAAGGGACATGGCTGCATTCGGGGACACAAGGCTGCATTTGGGGACACTTGGCTGCATTTGGGGACACTTGGCTGCATTTGGGGACACTTGGGGACACTTGGCTGCATTTGGGGACACTTGGCTGCATTTAAAAAAAAGTATGGGTAATCGGTATCGGCGAGTACATGAAAAAAAGTATCGGTACTTGTACTCGGTCCTAAAAAAGTGGTATCGGGACAACCCTAATTTGTGCAGATTGTAAGGGGGGGCGAGTGAGTGGAGTTTGAAAAAAACAAAAACATTTATAACTTAAAAACCATAACAGCACAAATACATTTTTTAGCAGCACAAACGTAGCACTAACCAACGAGACCAGTTTTGTGTCATTTGGGCGTTGTAGGGGGGCTGTATGACCTTTGGTGACCTTTAATAAATCATAAATAACGCAAAAACGATAAAAGATAGAACGGAAATATTAGCAGCACAAACGTAGCACTAACCAATGAGACCAGTTTCATGTCATTTGGGCGTTGTAGGGGGGCTGTGTGATCTTTGGTGACCTTTGATAAATCATTAATAACGCAAAAACGATAAAAGATAGAATAGAAATTTAAACAGCACAAAACAGCACAAACACAGCACTAAAGAAACACACTTCAGTTTTTATTTGTGCTGATTGTAAGGTGGGCAAAGTGAGTGGGGTTTGAAAAAAATAAATAAACTGTTATAAATTTAAAAGCATAACAGCAGAAATAAAAATATTAGCAGCACAAAACAGCACAAACGTAGCACTAACTAATGAGACCAGTTTTGTGTCATTTGGGCGTTGTAGGGGGGCTGTGTGACCTTTGGTGACCTTTAATAAATCATTAATAACGCAAAAACGATAAAGGATAGAACGGAAATATTAGCAGCACAAAACAGCACAAACGTAGCACTAACTAATGAGACCAGTTTTGTGTCATTTGGGCGTTGTAGGGGGGCTGTGTGACCTTTGGTGACCTTTAATAAATCATTAATAACGCAAAAACGATAAAGGATAGAACGGAAATATTAGCAGCACAAAACAGCACAAACGTAGCACTAACCAATGAGACCAGTTTCGTGTCATTTGGGCGTTGTAGGGGGGCTGTGTGACCTTTGGTGACCTTTAATAAATCATTAATAACGCAAAAACGATAAAGGATAGAACGGAAATATTAGCAGCACAAAACAGCACAAACGTAGCACTAACCAATGAGACCAGTTTCGTGTCATTTGGGCGTTGTAGGGGGGCTGTGTGACCTTTGGTGACCTTTAATAAATCATTAATAACGCAAAAACGATAAAGGATAGAACGGAAATATTAGCAGCACAAAACAGCACAAACGTAGCACTAACCAATGAGACCAGTTTCGTGTCATTTGGGCGTTGTAGGGGGGCTGTGTGACCTTTGGTGACCTTTAATAAATCATTAATAACACAAAAACGATAAAGGATAGAACGGAAATATTAGCAGCACAAAACAGCACAAACGTAGCACTAACCAATGAGACCAGTTTCGTGTCATTTGGGCGTTGTAGGGGGGCTGTGTGACCTTTGGTGACCTTTAATAAATCATTAATAACGCAAAAACGATAAAGGATAGAACGGAAATATTAGCAGCACAAAACAGCACAAACGTAGCACTAACAAATGAGACCAGTTTTGTGTCATTTGGGCGTTGTAGGGGGGCTAGATGATGTCATAGTCTGGAAAAAACAATTGCTAATATCTTCAAAATAAAAGCATCACAAACGTAATTTTTTTGCGGCACAAAACAGCACAAACGTAGCACTAAAGAAACACACTTGAGTTTTTATTTGTGCTGATTGTAGGGGGCCCAGCTTCGCTGAGCTCACGGGCCCCGGCCAGGTAGGCCATAGTGGTGGGGTCCGTGATGTGCGCACACCCTGAAGGTGGGTGCCGCACCTGGAACCAGGAACCAGCGAAGAACCTAGAAAAATGGCGTCTGCCACAGATATACCCCTCCCCAGCATGCCCCGCGAGGGAAACGCTTGGCTGCTGGGGAAAAGTGGTTCTGCCTGAACCCCTCTGGCGCCACCTGCCGCCCAGAGATGGGATCACATCCCTGGAAAGCAGAATGACCCACAGGACAATTCAGGGCTAACAGCTGCCAAACCTGAACAAATCAACCTGGGTGAGAGCAAATAAGTCTCTCACCATACTAAATTTAGCGTAAGGCCCTTTCTGAAAGTAAGGGGGCACTACACAAGTTTAATTCCATATAGTTCTGTGCGTTACTGTAAGTTTAATGCTATATATGACATTGTGTTACTGCAAGTTTAACGCCATATAATTCTGTGCAACACACAAAACTATATGGCGTTAAACTTTCAGTAATGCAATAAAATATACTGTGTTAAATGTGCTATCCCTACACACTTTACACTAATGTAAAGATGATTGTTCGCACTACACTCACATTGAACTATCCCTAGGTGCACACTAAACTGATATTCCACACTGACAATAGAATCAGAATAGCACACTAACTATCTAATAGCACTGAACAATAGTGTTGAGCAGAATATGCCATATTCGATTTCGCGATATATCTCAAATATATAGTCGAATATTCGAGATATATTCGTTAAATGCGAATATTCGCGATATTTTTTTTAAATAAAATGATTGCGAAATTTCGCTATTGCGAATGCGAATGAAATTTCGAGAAATGCGGAATGGAGCACTCTGATTGGCTCAGAATATTCGTGATATTTTATAATACAAAATAATTGCGAAATTTCGAGAAATGCGGAATGGAGCACTCTGATTGGCTCAGAATATTCGTGATATTTTATAATACAAAATAATTGCGAAATTTCGAGAAATGCGGAATGGAGCACTCTGATTGGCTCAGAATATTCGTGATATATTACAATACAAAATAATTGCGAATATTCGGCAAATGCGGAAGGAGCACTCTGATTGGCTCAGAATATTCTTGATATTTTATCGTAATTTCGCAAAAATGCGAATGAGAAATTGATTGCGGAATTTCGACAGTAACACTCTGAAATTGAATATATGTGTTATTTTAGCTAAAAACAATATTGCGAATTTCTCGAAAATAATCGCGCGATATCGCTATTGCCGAATAATCGCATTGCGATTTTTCGGCAATATAAAATGATCGCTGCAGCTACTCGGCCCAAGGTCTCTAATCATACCAGCAATGCATTTAGACGTCGATGGGGATCTCTAGGATGTGATCTGTTCTAAAAAAAAATTGAAAAAATACGAATATTCGAAATAGCGAATATTCACCGCGAAATTCGGAATATATCGCGAATACTCGAATATGCCATATTCGAGCCGAATATTCGCAATACGAATATTCGTGAGCAACACTACTGAACAGAGACCTGTTTCCGCTATGGAAAGAATACTTTTATAACAAACGTCAGGTCCTTAGGTGGTTAAAGATTCAAAAAAAACATCCCTAAATCATCAAAAACACATCATAAAAGTATGTTGAAGTGGTAGGAGCTTTAATGTGTGTTAAAGTCAAAGCAAATGTAAATGAGCCCTTAGGCCGCGTACACACGTACGAGAACCTCGACGGGCCAAACACATCGTTCCGCCCGTCGAGGTTCTCGTCCGGCCGTCGAAATCGTCGACCAAGCCGTCGGGAAAGGCGCCGAACCATGGTTCTCAATGGGCCATCGAGCAAATAGAGAACCTGCTCTCTATTTTAGCTTGACGGCTTTCCCGACGGGATGCACGCCGAATCCGTACACACGGCCGAGGTTCTCGGCGGAATGAGGATCCCAGCGAGCTTCTGGCTGGTTTCTGCCGAGAATCTCTGCCGCGTGTACGGGGCCTTACAAGACGGATTGTAGACTCAGGTTTTTTTTTTTTTTGTGACAAATCTCAATGAACTGACATGAACAGAAATGGAAGTTCAACAGAGAAAAACAACTTTGCATGTAGTATAATTTCTCTTTATTTTTGTTACTTATGTCTTTAAATGGCTTAGTCCACCCTATACTAATCTCCATATGTTGGCTGATGCTCCAGTGTTCTACCACCAATGGTTTCTTGTATCTCCTATGGAATCCATTGGTGACAATTCTGTGTGTTCCCGGGTCTGTGGTGAAGTGAATCAAGAACAGGAGGACAAAAAAAGGGGGATCGGAATCACCTTCTGAAATATGGGGGATGTGGAACCTCCATCATGGACTGGGAAGCAAGGTGAGTATGCACGGAATGCAAGACGCTTGGCTTGATCCATCAGTATTGTGCCGATGTTCTGTCCGCTTCTTCTCACCTGCTTTCAGATCCTCCAGACGAGGACTTGAGATTGTGGTCACCTAAGGGGAATTTAACACATTACTAGGGATAGAATTACATTTTGGAAAATATTTCCATTCAAAAGACATAAGGGATTTAGTTGAGTTAGTTGCACGATACTGAAGACCAGCCTGTTCATTTTGCTTTTACTATTTATGAAACAGGTGGGCTGGTAGACATCTTAACCACTTAAGACCTGGACCATTATGCAGATTAAGGACCTTGCCCCTTTTTGCGATTCGCCACTGCGTCGCTTTAACTGACAATCGCGCGGCCGTGCGACGCGGCTCCCAAACAAAATCGGCGTCCTTTTTTCCCCCACAAATAGAGATTTCTTTTGGTGGTATTTGATCACCTCTGCGGTTTTTATTTTTTGCGCTATAAACAAAAATAGAGCGACAATTTAAAAAAAAAAATCTATATTTTTTACTTTTTGCTATAATAAATATCCCCCAAAAATATATATAAAAAAACGTTTTTTTTTCTCCTCAGTTTAGGCCGATACATATTCTTTTCCCTATTTTTGGTAAACAAATCGCAATAAGCATAACATTTATAGCGTTTACAAAATAGGGGATAGTTTTATTGCATTTTTATTAATATTTTTTTTTTTTTACTACTAATGGCGGCGATCAGCGTTTTTTTTCGTGACTGCGACATTACGGCGGACACATCGGACAATTTTGACACATTTTCGGGACCATTGTCATTTTCACAGCAAATAGTGCTATAAAAAAGCACTGATACTGTGAAAATGGCATTTGCAGATTAGTAGTTAACCACTAGGGGGCGCTGTAGGGGTTAAGTGTGACCTCATATGTGTTTCTAACTGTAGGGGGCGGGGCTGGACGTGTGACGTCATTCATCGTCTTTCCCTATATCAGGGAACAGACGATCAGTGTCACTGCCACAATGAAGAACGGGGAAGGTGTGTTTACACTCACCTCTCCCCGTTCTTCAGCTCCGGTGACTGATTGCGGGACACCGGCGGCAATCGGGTCCGCGGGTCCCACAGGTGTGCGGTCACGGAGCTTTGGACCGGGCCGCGAGCGCGCCGCCGGCGGCATGCTTGCAACCCCGCGGCTGGGCTTAAAGAGACACGTACAGGTATGTGATTGTGCCCAGCCGTGCCATTCTGCCGACGTATATCGGCGTGAAGGGGTCCATAAGTGGTTAAACACTCACCAGACCTTCAACCTAATACAGTAAATATTGTAATGGGAGAATCTCTTGGAAAGTTTGGGAAATCCTTAGTTCAGCTCCCCATGCACCTCCTATGTGCCATCCTGGTGTGACCCTGTTACTTCGTTAGGCTCTTGGTTGTATGTTATATCATCTAATAGTGCGGCACCACCAAAACCTTATATGAATCGATATAAAAATATTTGCTACAATGTTGTGTAGTGAGTGTACAGCTTGTATAACAGTGTACATTTGCTGTCCCCTCAAAATAACTCAACACACAGCCATTAATGTCTAAACTGCTCCTTAGCCATTTAAGAAATGTCAGGTGTTGGAGCAGGCAGTCGGTGGGAGTGTTTAACAAGGCCAGAGGTCTTTTATTTTTCCGGGTCCGGCGGTCATCGTTAGTAGTGAAGGACCTGGGATTTTTTTTTTTTAATAAAATAATTTTCTAAAACTTGTGTACTGTCTTTATTCTCTTTTTCGTGAATGGGTAGGGGCACTATGTACCCCATAGTCATTCACTTGCCCACAGACCCCAACCACCACCAGCCAGGGTTGTAGAGAAGAGGCCTTTTCCCCCCATCAACATAGGGACAAGGTGCTTTGGGTTGGGGGGGGGGGCAGATCAAAGCAACCCCCATGTTGAGGGCATGTGGCCCGGATTGGTTCAGGAGGCGGGGCGCTTGCTCATCCACCCCTTTCCTGGCCTGCCTGCCTGCTTGGATAAGGGTCTGGTATGGATTTGGCGTGGGGCTCGCCTCAAAATCCATACCAGACCTGAAGGGCCTAGTATGGATTGGGGGGGGGGACCCCCACGCTGTTTTTTTTAGAATTTTCTATTGTGTCCATTCTTTTTTCATTTTGATCTTTTAAGTGTACCGTAAAACCTTGGATTAAGAGCATAATTCGTTCCGGAAACTTGCTTGTAATCCAAAGCACTTGTATAGTGAATTACCCCATAAGAAATAATGGAAACTCAAATGATTCGTTCCACAACTCTTCAATTGTCAGGTGTCCCCTTCGGAAGATTTCTCCATTGTGACAACCTCAACATTTGTGATTCCCTACAACCTTCTCCCCCAGGGGAGACACAGATAGTAACATAAACCTGACAGGGCTTCCCGTCCTTCTCTACTCTATGCAAAAAAAAATAAAAAAATTGATTTTAGATACACTTTAAGCTTATACTATATCAATGTTTCAGTGTTCACCCTCCAGGCTTCTCCCTCTACCCATAATATACAGTATTACTGAATGGATAGTCCTGGCTGGAACTTACTTTGCCAAGTCCAGTACTTGAATCCGAATCCTGGGGATCCCGGAGAATCGGTGCCGCCTGAGATGCAGCCAAGAGGCAGAAGATCATGAGATAGGCAGCCCAGTTGGCCATTGTGTTCTGTCTGGTGCTGCGTGTAGAGTCCGGTGCTGCGTGTAGAGTCCGGTGCTGCGTGTAGAGTCCGGTGCTGCGCGTAGAGTGCTGCGTGTAGAGTCCGGTGCTGCGTGTAGATTCCGGTGCTGCGCGTAGAGTGCTGCGTGTAGAGTCCGGTGCTGCGTGTAAAGTCCGGTGCTGCGCGTAGAGTGCTGCGTGTAGAGTCCGGTGCTGCGTGTAGAGTCCGGTGCTGCGTGTAGAGTCCGGTGCTGCGTGTAGAGTCCGGTGCTGCGTGTAGATTCCGGTGCTGCGCGTAGAGTGCTGCGTGTAGAGTCCGGTGCTGCGTGTAGAGTCCGGTGCTGCGTGTAGATTACGGTGCTGCGTGTAGAGTCCGGTGCTGCGTGTAGAGTCCGGTGCTGCGTGTAGAGTCCGGTGCTGCGTGTAGAGTCCGGTGCTGCGTGTAGATTCCGGTGCTGCGCGTAGAGTGCTGCGCGTAGAGTGCTGCGCGTAGAGTCCGGTGCTGCGTGTAGAGTCCGGTGCTGCGTGTAGAGTCCGGTGCTGCGTGTAGAGTCCGGTGCTGCGCGTAGAGTGCTGCGTGTAGAGTCCGGTGTGTAGAGTCCGGTGCTGCGTGTAGAGTCCGGCGTGTAGAGTCCGGTGCTGCGTGTAGAGTTCGGTGCTGCGTGTAGAGTCCGGCGTGTAGAGTCCGCTACACTCTCTGAGTGAGTCCCTGATAAGTGATGCAGAATATAAGCCGGCAGATAAGGATCTGGGATCAGTTACCAGAAAGGGGCGTTGAGGTGATTTAGTAAATATTGGCTCATATAATCCATTGTGCAACAAATAATTAACCCCTGAGGAAGCCGTGTAAGGAGATCTGTGAGTGTCACATAGAGCCGAATACAAGTCTCCCTCACCCAGAAATTACTCCCCACCCTCAGGGTGTCAGAAGACAATCATAGAAACTCATTGTGTGACCCCCCTGGGGTCAGGACAGGGAGGAGTCTGTACAACGAGCTGAAAACTCTGCGATGAGCACATATTCTCTATATACATTCATTCGTATTATTCTTTATTTCTTCATCCTTCTTCCTTTATTCTTCTTCTTAATCTTTTTTTTTCCTTTTTCTGATTTTTTTCTTCTTCCTTCATATTTCTTCTATTCTTTCTCATTCTTCCCTCATGTTTTGTCTTGTAGCCTTTTTTTTCCCTTTCTTCTTTCCTTATTTTTCCTCCTTCTTCCCTTTTCCTATTTATTTTCTTCTTTTTTTGTTCTTTTCCTTTTTTTTCTTTTTTTTTCTTCTCTCTACTTCTATCTTCTTCCTTCTTTCATGTTTTTTTTCTTCTTTATTTTCTTCATCCTTTTTTCTTATTTTCCCTGCTTCTTTTTTGTCTTTCTCCTTCTTTTATTTTTCCTTCTTCTTTCTTTCTTTACTTCTTCTTCCTTCATATTTCTTCTTTCTATTCTTTCTTCTTCTTTCTGAAATTTAGCTTTTTCTTTCTTCTTTCATCTTCCTTTCTCTTCTTCTTGCTCCTTCTTGTTTTGTCTTTATTTTTTTTTCATCCTGTTTTTTTTCTTTCTGCCTCTTTCTCATCTTTTTTTTTTTTTTTTTCATTTTTCCTTCTTACTTTTTCTTTCTTCTTCCTTCATATTTCTTCTTTCTATTGTAGCGCTACCCCATTCAGGAGCCGCTGGTTGTTTTGGGTCCGGCGTATTAAAGTGGAAGTTCTCCCTATCTAACAAGTTGGCCTTAAAGAGGAGGTTCGCCCTAAATATTCTCTCTCCCATGCGATACAGCATACTCAAATGGGAAAGACAACCGCTCCAGGTGAGCTCCAGGCAATCAATGTCCGTTTAGAACCCAGGCAGGTGCCGGCAATGCACTAGGGCTAGGCAATCAGAAGAAGAGGCTTTGGACAGCCGCACTCAAAAATAGGTAAAATTTAAAAATAGCCCTTTATTGTAGTAAAATAAATGGATGCACTACAAAGAAAGCATACAGTGGGAACCAAAAACAACTGACGCGTTTCGCATTGAACTTCAATGCTTAGTCATAGCTATATTCGATACAACATACTGGCGTCAGCGCCAGTATGCTGTTTTTTTGTTTTTTTTAATTGCCCACTTACCGTGAAATCTTTAATTTTTATTTCTTTCCCCCCGTGGTGGATGGCGCTTGTATAGCGCGTCACAGCTTACGAAAATACCCGATTCAGGACTCGGGTATTTCCGGCGCAATGCGGCGCCTGCGCACAGACCTAGGAGCTGACTGCGCAGGCGCCGTATTTCTCCGAGTCCTATTTCGGCTATTTAGCCATAGGACTCGGAGAAATACGGCGCCTGCGCAGTCAGCTCCTAGGTCTGTGCGCAGGCGCAGCATTGCCCCGGAAATACCCGAGTCCTAAATCGGGTATTTTCGGAAGCTTTGACAAGCTGTATAGGCGCCAGCCACCGCGGGGGGAAGAAATAGGGATTAAAGTTTTCACAGTAAGTGGGGGATTTAAAAAAAAAAAAAAAAGCATACTGGCGCTGACGCCAGTATGCTGGATCACATGGGAGAGGGTATATTTTAGGGTGAACCTCCGCTTTAAACATAAGGGCACAGTCAGCCTAAAAAAGGTTCGTCATTTAAAACATTTTTAATAGTTTCTGTACCTTTCTTTTGGCGCTGTGTAGCAGGCACTTCCTGTTCTGTCTGATCGGGGATGGGCGTGTCGTTTTGTTCTTCCCTTGCTGCTATGCTTTTTGGGAGTGCAGCGTCACGTTTTGAGAGAGAGAGAAATCTCTACAGCATGTCTACTAATATCGCGCTATTTCCGCAAGTCACATGACTCTTGCAGCCAGTCATGTGACGAGGGCGGATACGACAGAGCGGTGAATGCTGGGACTACAGCATTCGCCGCATCCCGGAAGACAGTCGTTGGGCTTCAGACTTGCCCGCAGCTAAGATGGAAACGTCCATCGCTGTGGAATATAAACTTTTCTTTTTGGGGGAAATCTCTAGGCTCGCGCCTAGATTGCCGGGACAGGTGAGTAGATTATGACATAATGACATTGCGGGAGAGAGGATTAAAAAAAAAAATTTGGCGGAAACACCCCATTAACCACTTAAGACCCGGACCAAATGCAGGTAAAGGACCTTGCCCCTTTTTGCGATTCGGCACTGCGTCGTTTTAACTGACAATTGCGCGGTCGTGCAACGTGGCTCCCAAACAAAATTGGCGTCCTTTTTTCCCCACAAATAGAGCTTTCTTTTGGTGGTATTTGATCACCTCTGCGGTTTTTATTTTTTGCGCTATAAACAAAAATAGAGCGACAATTTTAAAAAAAATGCAATATTTTTTACTTTTTGCTGTAATAAATATCCCCCAAAAATATATAAAAAAACTTTGTTTTTCCTCAGTTTAGGCTGATACGTATTCTTCTACATATTTTTGGTAAAAAAATTCGCAATAAGCGTTTATCGGTTGGTTTTCGCAAAATTTATAGCGTTTACATAATAAGGGATAGTTTTATTGAATTTTTATTAATTATTTTTTTTTTACTACTAATAGCGACGATCAGCGATTTTTTTCGTGACTGCGACAATATGGCGGACACTTCGGACAATTTTGACACATTTTTGGGACAGCAAAAAATGCATTTAAATTGCATTGTTTACTGTGGAAATGACAGTTGCAGTTTGGGAGTTAACCACAGGTGGCCCTGTAGGGGATGTGTGACCTAATGTGTGTGTTTACATCTGTAGGGGGGTGTGGCTGTAGGTGTGACGTCATTGATCGCGTCCCCCTATTACAGGGATGACGCGATCAATGCTACGGCCACAGAGAAGCAGGGGGAAGCCGTGTGTACACACGGCTCTCCCCGTTCTTCCGCTCCAGGGACGGATCGCCGCACTCCAACGGCGATCAGGTCCGCGAATCCCGCGGTCCCGGTCCTGGAGCTTCGGACCGGGTCGCGGGCGCGCGCCCGCGACCCACGGCTGGGTACTAAAATCAACGTATATATACGTTGATGTGCCCAGCCGTGCCATTCTGCCGACGTAAATGTGCAGTAGGCGGTCCTTAAGTGGTTAATTTACCTTGTAGTGTGTCTAGGGGTAGTATCGGTGAGTAGCAGTAGTGAGCAAATGTCCAGTCATTCGATGGGTCTTTTAAATGCTTTATTCCAAGGCCCAACGGCCAACATCAACATGAGATAGGATAGAAAAGGTTGATGAAGTAGTAGAACAAGTGCGATATTAGGCCCTGGATGATAAGGAAAGCAAGCCTGCTTTCAGTAGCAATGTACCAATGCGTCGCCACTCTAGCCAGAGTGGGTGAAGTGCCTCCGGACAGACTTCTGCCACAAGCCTGCCAGCCTAAATGTCACTTTAGGTTGCTGGGAGGAACAGACCTCTGCCACAGGCCTGGCTCGGGCCTCTGCCACAGGCCTAGTATTTCAATACTCAAGTGAACAAAAACGGATTGAGCAAATCCTCCCAGTAAAGGTGATGAAGGGTCACTGGTTGACAGCGGCCATGTACCTGTCAAGGCCTTGGTGACCGGATCACCGATGGTTCGTTCAGGTCTCCTGGATAACCTGCTTTTGGGTTCTCCCTGAGCCGATCCCCCACCGTTCAGCCCTCAGCTTAGGATCCTCTCAATAAAGTTGGGGCCCAGTAAGACACTGGGACCCCTTTTTAACATCAGGATGGAGCTCCGCATAGGATGAAGCTCCGGCCAGGTGGGCCATGCCGCACACGGAACCTGGACTCCGCAAAGAGAGAGAGAACGAGCCCAGAATATTGGTGCCTGTCACAAATATACCTACCCATAGCAAGCCCCGCAAGGTCCAACTCTTCTAATTGGCTGCTGGGGAAAAGTGGCTTTGCCAGAACCCCTCTAGCGCCACCTGCCGCCCAGGGTTGGGATCGTATCCCTGGAGCGCAGTCTGACCCACAGGACAGTTCTGGAAGACAGCAGCCTAAAATTACTGAAAGTAAGGGGGCGCTACACTATTCTTTATTCTTCTCCTTTCTCCTTCTTCCTTCATGTTTTGTCTTTATTCTTTTTCTTTAGCCTTTCTTTTTTTCTTTCTTCTTCTTTCCTTATTTTTCCTTCTTCTTTCTTCATATTTCCTCTTTTTTCTTCTTTCTTTGTTCTTTTTCTTCATCCTTTTTTTCTTTTCTTCTTTCTTCTTGCCTTCTTCCTTTTTTTTTTTCTTATTTCTTCTTCTATTTTCTTCTTCTTCCTTTTTCTTTCATGATGCTTTTTTCTTCTTCTTCCTCCTTTTTTGTTTCTTCTTTCTCCTTCTTCCGTCATGTTTTGTCTTTATTTTTCTTTAGCCTCTCTTTTTTTTTCTTCTTCTTTTCAGAGAGAGACAGGGGGGGGGGGGGTCTCTGAGACATTTTTTTTTAAACGGCCCACTGAGCCATCGGCCCACCGGGAAACTCCCAGTAGTCCCGATGGCCAGTTCATCCCTGCCCACTCCCCTCCCCCCAAATAAATGACATGCCAAATGTGGAGAGGAGAGGAGGGCCCTGTCAGATTTCCAGTGCAGCAGTTCTTGGGAGTTTCTTCTTTCTCATTTGTCCTGGTGACCATTATCACAGATAGATAAAGAAATTGAAGATCTAAAATGTTACAATTGTTATTAAAAGGTGAAAAAGGTAAATTTTCTAAAGGGTGTCACCTGTTTTGGTGACAACTTTATAGGATGGGATTTTCTATCGCCGTGTAAAGATCTCCTTATTTCCTGCTGCATTTATGGGACAGGAAGTGAAGGGAAATCTCCCCAGTGGGCCACAGACACAAAAAGGGAGTTTAACCCTTCCCTATTCTTTTAAAAAGAAATATACCTACATTTATTTGGAGTCACAGACCCAGAACATACATGCTGTGAATGAGTGTCACAATTTCTTCTCTCTAAGCTCATTTCGGGTCAGTAACTCGGAACGCATTAGATTTGTTTGACGTAAATCATGGCACTTGCTGTGCTGCCAGCTAGACAGGGACATTGTTTCCTTATTCTTTTTAGACACATGTATTTGCATGAAGATCTGTTTAGCTAATCTTCTTATAATAGAACCTTCTTAAAAATTACCTTCAGATGACGTGTTTTCTTTAGGTGGGGGTGGCGGGGTGAGTAGGAAAAGGGAAGATTGACTGGCCTTAAGAAGAATCAAATGCCATTTTATATGTAGCAAAAAAATGAATTAAATCCCTTAAAGTGGAGCTCCACCCTCTTTTTCAACTTTATAGCATTTGTTTTTAAAATGCCCCCTTAAATTGAATTGGTGTGTCTTTTTTTTTTAAAACTCACTGTGCTGTGCAGATGAGTTTATTTTCCTCGGCCGCGGCCGCAGCGGCATCGCCCCGTCAATCAGTGCTGCATTGCCTCCTGGGAGATGTTTGTCATCAACCCCAGGAGGTCCTGGCCGCGTAGCATCGCGTGATTACCCCCCCCCCGCGAATGAAAAAAAAACACAGGCGCCGCGGGTTAAACATTGTGCGTTGACTGACACAGACTACAGTGCCCGAGTGCCAGAGCGGAGCAGGTAGTGGCTTGGCGGGGGTGGGGGAGAGTGCAAGCTGCTCCCCTGTCAGTCGGCACATCTGGGACCGGCGCGGCGCAATGATCCTCTTCTCTCATGTCATGTCTCTGATAAGTGTAGGGCAGCGGCCGTCAGCCGAGCAGAGAAGCCGCCTCCCCCCTTCTCCTTTATGTCTATACAGTGCTGTGCATGCAGGAGAAGGGGGGAGGCGGCTTCTCTGCTCGGCTGACGGCCGCTGCCCTACACTTATCAGAGACATGACATGAGAGAAGAGGATCATTGCGCCGCGCCGGTCCCAGATGTGCCGACTGACAGGGGAGCAGCTTGCACTCTCCCCCACCCCCGCCAAGCCACTAAGTCCCCCCCGCCAAGCCACCAAGTCCCCCCCACCCCCGCCAAGCCACTAAGTCCCCCCCACCCCCGCCAAGCCACTACCTCGGGCTCTCTGACTGATACATTGTGGGTCTAAATGGGGGGGTCTGTATTGTAGCAAGGGGGGGGTTTGTTTTGTAAGGAGGGGGGGGTCTGTATTGTAGGGGGGTCTTCACTGTAGCGGGGGTCTGTATTGTAGGAAGTGGGGTCTGTATTGTAGGAAGGGGGGTCTTCACTGTAGCGGGGGTCTGTATTGTAGCAAGGGGGGGGTTGTATTGTAAGAAGGGGGGGTTTCACAGTAGCGGGGGTCTGTATTGTAGTAAGGGGGGTCTGTATTGTAGGAAGGGAGGTCTTCACTGTAGCGGGGGTCTGTATTGTAGGAAGGGGGGTCTGTATTGTAGGAAGGGGGGTCTTCACTGTAGTGGGGGTCTGTATTGTAGGAAGGGGGGGCTGTACTGTAGGAAGGGGGGTCTTTATTGTAGGAAGGGGGGTCTGTATTGTAGGACGGGGGGTCTTTACTGTAGCGGGGGTCTGTATTGTAGGAAGGGGGGTCTTCACTGTAGTGGGGGTCTGTATTGTAGGAAGGGGGGTCTGTACTGTAGTAAGGGGGGTCTTCACTGTAGAGGGGGTCTGTATTGTAACGGGGTCTTCACTGCAGGTGGGCCTGCACTGTAGGGAGGGGGTCTGCACTGTAGAGGGGTCTGAGTAACAATTAGGGGGCCCAGAACTGTTAAGGGGGGTGCCTGTGTAACATACAGGCTTCTAGAGGTGCAGGGTACTGTGTAATGTAAAGGGGTCCAGAGATGTGGGTGGCTGTGTAATGTAAAGGGATCCAGAGGTGCAGGGTGCTGTGTAATGTTAAGGGGTCCAGAAAAACAAGGGCTGTGTAATGTAAAAGGGGTCCAAAGGTGCAGGGTACTTTGTAATGTAAAGGGGTCCAAAGGTGCAGGGTGCTGTGTAATGTAAAGGGGTCCAAAGGTGCAGGGTGCTGTGTAATGTAAAGGGGTCCAAAGGTGCAGGGTGCTGTGTAATGTAAAGGGGTCCATAGGTGCAGGGTGCTGTGTAATGTAAAGGAGTCCAGAGGTACAAGAGCTGTGTAATGTAAAGGGGTCCAAAGGTGCAGGGTGCTGTGTAATGTAAAGGGGTCCAGTGATGCAGGGTGCAGTGTAATGTAAAGGGGTCCAAAGGTGCAGGGTGCTGTGTAATGTAAAGGGGTCCAAAGGTGCAGGGTGCTGTGTAATGTAAAGGGGTCCATAGGTGCAGGGTGCTGTGTAATGTAAAGGAGTCCAGAGGTACAAGAGCTGTGTAATGTAAAGGGGTCCAAAGGTGCAGGGTGCTGTGTAATGTAAAGGGGTCCAGTGATGCAGGGTGCAGTGTAATGTAAAGGGGGTCCAGAGGTGCAGGGTGCAGTGTAATGTAAAGGGATCCAGAGTGCTGTGTAATGTAAAGGGGTCCAGAGGTACAAGGGCTGTGTAATGTGCTGGGGCGATGCGATTTGGTGGCAGTGTGATGTGATGTGCTGGGGCGATTTGATGCAATTTGGCGGGGGGGGGGGTGCTGCGATGGAGGAGATGTGATTTCGCGGGGGCAATGCGATGTGCTGGCTGGGGCGATGCAATTTTGTGGGTATTGTGATGCAATTGGGCGGGGGGTCTATGCGATGTGGGAATATTTACTAAATGTTGTGCTGTGATCGGTGCGGTGTGCTGTGCTGTGATCGGTGCGCTGTGATCGGTGCGCTGTGATCGATGCGCTGTGATCGGTGTGCTGTGCTGTGCTGTGATCGGTGCGCTGTGATCGGTGCGCTGTGCGGTGTACTGTGATCGTTGCGTTGTGATCGGTGCGCTGTGATCGGTGCGATGTGATCGGTGCATTGTGCGGTGTGCTGTGATCGGTGTGCTGTGATTGGTGCGTTGTGCTGTGCTGTGTTTGGTGCACTGTGCTGTGATCGGTGTGCTGTGATCGGTGCGCTGTGATCGGTGCGCTGTGATGTGATCGGTGTACTGTGATCGGTGCGTTGTGCTGTGATCGGTGCGCTGTGATCGGTGCGCTGTGATCGGTGCATTGTGCGGTGTGCTGTGATCGGTGCGCTGTGATCGGTGCGCTGTGCTGTGATCAGTGCACTGTGCTGTGATCGGTGTGCTGTGATCGGTGCGCTGTGAGGTGTGCTGTGATCGGTGCGCTGTGATCGGTGAGTTGTGCTGTGATCGGTGCACTGTGATCGGTGCATTGTGCGGTGTGCTGTGATCGGTGCGCTGTGATCGGTGCGCTGTGATCGGTGTGCTGTGATCGGTGCGCTGTGATCGGTGCGCTGTGATCGGTGCGCTGTGATCGGTGCGCTGTGATCGTTGCGCTGTGAGGTGTGTTGTGATCGGTGCGCTGTGATCGGTGCGCTGTGATCGGTGCGCTGTGATCGGTGCGCTGTGATCGGTGCGCTGTGATCGGTGCATTGTGCGGTGTGCTGTGATCGGTGTGCTGTGATCGGTGTGCTGTGATCGGTGCGCTGTGATCGGTGCGCTGTGATGTGATCGGTGTACTGTGATCGGTGCGTTGTGCTGTGATCGGTGCGCTGTGATCGGTGCGCTGTGATCGGTGCATTGTGCTGTGATCGGTGTGCTGTGATCGGTGCGCTGTGATCGGTGCGCTGTGATCGGTGCGCTGTGATCGTTGCGCTGTGAGGTGTGTTGTGATCGGTGCGCTGTGATCGGTGCGCTGTGATCGGTGCGCTGTGATCGGTGCGCTGTGATCGGTGCATTGTGCGGTGTGCTGTGATCGGTGTGCTGTGATTGGTGCGCTGTGATCGGTGCGCTGTGATCGGTGCGCTGTGATCGGTGCGCTGTGATCGGTGCATTGTGCGGTGTGCTGTGATCGGTGTGCTGTGATTGGTGCGTTGTGCTGTGCTGTGATCGGTGCACTGTGCTGTGATCGGTGTGCTGTGATCGGTGCGCTGTGATCGGTGCGCTGTGATGTGATCGGTGTACTGTGATCGGTGCGCTGTGATCGGTGCGCTGTGATCGGTGCATTGTGCTGTGATCGGTGCGCTGTGATCGGTGCGCTGTGATCGGTGCGCTGTGATCGTTGCGCTGTGAGGTGTGTTGTGATCGGTGCGCTGTGATCGGTGCGCTGTGATCGGTGCGCTGTGATCGGTGCATTGTGCGGTGTGCTGTGATCGCTGTGATGTGATCGGTGTACTGTGATCGGTGCGTTGTGCTGTGATCGGTGCGCTGTGATCGGTGCGCTGTGATCGGTGCATTGTGCTGTGATCGGTGTGCTGTGATCGGTGCGTTGTGCTGCGCTGTGATCGGTGCGTTGTGCGGTGTGCTGTGATCGGTGCACTGTGATCGGTGCGATGTGCGGTGTGCTGTGATCGGTGCGTTGTGCGGTGTGCTGTGATCGGTGCATTGTGCGGTGTGCTGTGATCGGTGTGCTGTGATTGGTGCGTTGTGCTGTGCTGTGATCGGTGCACTGTGCTGTGATCGGTGTGCTGTGATCGGTGCGCTGTGATCGGTGCGCTGTGATGTGATCGGTGTACTGTGATCGGTGCGTTGTGCTGTGATCGGTGCGCTGTGATCGGTGTGCTGTGATCGGTGTGCTGTGATCGGTGCGTTGTGCTGCGCTGTGATCGGTGCGTTGTGCGGTGTGCTGTGATCGGTGCGCTGTGATCGGTGCGTTGTGCGGTGTGCTGTGATCGGTGCGTTGTGCGGTGTGCTGTGATCGGTGCATTGTGTGGTGCGCTGTGATCGGTGTGGTGTGCGGTGCAGATATATCTACATAACAAATTATTTCGTATATTTCCTGGTTCCTGGAAGGAGGAGGGGAGGAGAGATTTTGCTATTGAAACCTGATCTGTAACATATTACATTGCTTGTGCAGCACTGAGCATGTGCGAGATATGCAAAGCTGAAATCCAGGAAGTCATACAGTCTGGCTTCATGGATTCCCACACTTAAGATGGCCACGGTCAATTCCTGTTTTATAAAGTATCTAAATGCTGTAACAACCTAACAAAACGGACCTTAGTTTACAGACTAACTTTACTAGAATAGATTAAGCTTGTGTATTACAGGGGTATTTATATTTAAAAAGTTAAATTGTGGCCGGAACTCCTCTTTAAGGTCAAACTTAATAAAACAGAAATTCTTCCATGTCATAATTTGTCCTCTTCAGATATCATGTTTTCCAACAATTTTCCTGGAAGCCAGTGACACGGAACACAACCTCTTGGACATCCACATCATCCCTAAAACATCTTAGAAACAGAACCCTCTGGTCCTGGACAACCACGCCAACCATGAGAGATTTAGGAGCCGAACCTCCTGGACACTCAAACCAACCCCGAGAGATGTTAGGAACACAACCTTCTGGTCACCCAAACCAACCCTGAGAGATGTTAGGAACACAACCTTCTGGACACCCAAACCAACCCCGAGAGATGTTAGGAACACAACCTTCTGGACACCCAAACCAACCCCGAGAGATGTTAGGAACACAACCTTCTGGACACCCAAACCAACCCCGAGAGATGTTAGGAACACAACCTTCTGGACACCCAAACCAACCCCGAGAGATGTTAGGAACACAACCTTCTGGACACCCAAACCAACCCCGAGAGATGTTAGGAACACAACCTTCTGGACACCCAAACCAACCCCGAGAGATGTTAGGAACACAACCTTCTGGACACCCAAACCAACCCCGAGAGATGTTAGGAACACAACCTTCTGGACACCCAAACCAACCCCGAGAGATGTTAGGAACACAACCTTCTGGACACCCAAACCAACCCCGAGAGATGTTAGGAACACAACCTTCTGGACACCCACACCAACCCTGAGAGATCTTAGGAACACAACCTTCTGGTCACCCAAACCAACCCTGAGAGATCTTAGGAACACAACCTTCTGGTCACCCAAACCAACCCTGAGAGATCTTTGGAACACAACTAGATATGTGCATTCCCGTTCGTACGAATGTTATTTTCGTACGAAAATTTTAATTTTCGTACCCGCGGGACAATGTGTACATACGAAAAAATTAAAGCACCAAAATACGAAAACGACGGGATTACGAATGAGCCGCATAACGAACAACCGCAAATACGAAAGAACGATCCGACGAAAAAAAACGACAAAACGAAAACGGCAAAAGAACGAAAATGACATCTATAACAAAAGATTTGCATTATGTATTTTGTTTGAATCCTTTTTCTGTTTGTTTTCAGTCGTATGTTCATTGTTCATATGACATCTATAACAAAAGATTTGCATGCTGTATTTTGAATTCCTATTTTCTGTTCGTATTTTGTATTCAAAATACAGAATGCAAATCTTTTGTTATAGATGTCACATGAACATACGACTGAAAATAGCAAAAGAAAAGGGTTTCAAGATACAGAATGCAAATCTTTTGTTATAGATGTCATTTTCGTTTTTTTGAATGGGCAGTGAGTGAGTGTAGTTAGTGAAGCAGCTTCTCTTTTGTGCTGAGTACACTAGTACAGTGAGTAGTACAGTAAAGCCAAATTAACTTTTCTGTGGATTTTCATCTGAAGGGAGATCAGTTGGCCAGACATTTGAACCCAAAAATGGTTTTCTGATGTAGTTTGAAAACGAACGAATTTTCTGAGAAAGAACGGAAAACGATCGTTTTTATGTTTGTGGTTAAAAAAGTCTGACCAAGTGTATGGGGCTTAACAATAGTTAATATGGATGAGCCGCGTGTTGAAAGTGCCGCGAATCCCGCAATATATTTACGAAAGTACAAAATGACGAAAATCCTTTTTCTGTTCATATTTTCAGTCGCATGTTCATATGACATCTATAACAAAAGATTTGCATTCTGTATTTTGAATACAAAATACGAACAGAAAATAGGAATTCAAAATACAGAATGCAAATCTTTTGTTATAGATGTCATATGAACATACGACTGAAAATAGCAAAAGAAAAGGGTTTCAAGATACAGAATGCAAATCATTGACGAAAATTATTGTCTAACAAGTAACGAACATGAATTAAACAGAATAACGAACCATCCCGCATGTACGAAAATAAAACAGTACCGAAAATACGAAACGATCGGAATCCGAAAAAAATCGCGTTGTACGAAAAACGAACGGAAACAAAAAAACGGAACAAAACGATTTTTTTTTCTGTGCACATGTCTAAACACAACCTTCTGGACACCCAAAGCAACCCCGAGAGATCTTAGGAACACAACCTCCTGGACATCCAAACCAACCCTGAAAAATCTTAGGAACACAACCTCCTATACACCCAAACGAACCTTGAGAGATCTTAGGAACACAACCTCCTATAACACCCAAACCAACCCTGGGAGATCTTAGGAACACAACCTTCTGGACATCCAAACCAACCCTGAGAGATCTTAGGAACACAACCTTCTGGACATCCAAACCAACCCTGAGAGATCTTAGGAACACAACCTCCTATAACACCCAAACCAACCCTGGGAGATCTTAGGAACACAACCTTCTGGACATCCAAACCAACCCTGAGAGATCTTAGGAACACAACCTTCTGGACATCCAAACCAACCCTGAGAGATCTTAGGAACTCAACCTTCTGGACACCCAAACCAACCTTGAAAAATCTTAGCAACACAACCTTCTGGACACCCAAACCAACCCTGAGAGATCTTAGGAACCCAACCTCCTATACACCCAAACCAACCCTGAGAGATCTTAGGAACTCAACCTTCTAGACACCCAAACCAACCCTGAAAAATCTTAGGAACACAACCTCCTATACACCCAAACCAACCCTGAGAGATCTTAGGAACTCAACCTTCTGGGCACCCAAACCAACCTTGACAGATCTTAGGAACCCAACCTCCTATACACCCAAACCAACCCTGAGAGATCTTAGGAACACAACCTTCTGGACACCCAAACCAACCCTGAAAAATCTTAGGAACACAACCTCCTATACACCCAAACCAACCCTGAAAGATCTTAGGAACACAACCTCCTGGACACCCAAACCAACCCTGAGAGATCTTAGGAACACAACCTCCTGGACACCCAAACCAACCCTGAGAGATCTTAGGAAAACAACCTTCCGGACGCCCAAACCAACCCTGAGAGGTCTTAGGAACACAACCTTCTGGACACCCAAACCAAAGATGTCATATGAACATACGACTGAAAATAGCAAAAGAAAAGGGTTTCAAGATACAGAATGCAAATCTTTTGTTATAGATGTCATTTTCGATTTTTTCGGATCGGATTCCGAAAAAATCGCGTTGTACGAAAAACGAACGGGAATGAACAGGAAAACGGGCGTTTTACGAAAAACTAACGGAAACGAAAAAACGGAACAATGCGAAACAAAAAAAAAAAATTTTTGTTTTTCTGTGCACATGTCTAAACACAACCTCCTGGACACCCAAACCAACCCCGAGGGATCTTAGGAACACAACCTTCTGGACATCCAAACCAACCCTGAGAGATCTTAGGAACACAACCTCCTATAACACCCAAACCAACCCTGGGAGATCTTAGGAACACAACCTTCTGGACATCCAAACCAACCCTGAGAGATCTTAGGAACACAACCGTTGGAGACGTCCTTTTCCTGGCAAGTTGCTATGCAAGTAAGTCCAGTATAAGCAGGAATATCCCCTCGCATTTCCTCCTAAGAACGAGACGGTGCTGCGTTTGGAAGGGTCAAGTAACACAACGAACAACCGCAAATACGAAAGAACGATCCGACGAAAAAAAACGACAAAACGAAAACGGCAAAAGAACGAAAATGACATCTATAACAAAAGATTTGCATTCTGTATTTTGTTTGAATCCTTTTTCTGTTTGTTTTCAGTCGTATGTTCATTGTTCATATGACATCTATAACAAATGATTTGCATGCTGCATTTTGAATTCCTATTTTCTGTTCGTATTTTGTATTCAAAATACAGAATGCAAATCTTTTGTTATAGATGTCATATGAACATACACTGAAAATAGCAAAAGAAAAGGGTTTCAAGATACAGAATGCAAATCTTTTGTTATAGATGTAATTTTTGTTTTTTTGAATGGGCAGTGAGTGAGTGCAGTTAGTGAAGCAGCTTCTTTTTTGTGCTGAGTACACTAGTACAGTGAGTAGTATATTAAAGCCAAATAAACTTTTCTGTGGATTTTCATCTGAAGGGAGATCAGTTGGCCAGACTTTTGAACCCAAAAATGGTTTTCTGATGTAGTTTGAAAACGAACAAATTTTCTGAGAACAAACGGAAAACGATTGTTTTTATGTTTGTGGTTAAAAAAGTCTGACCAAGTGTATGGGGCTTAACAATAGTTAATATGGATGAGCCGCTTGTTGAAAGTGCCGCGAATCCCGCGATATATTTACGAAAGTACAAAATGACAAAAATCCTTTTTCTGTTCATATTTTCAGTCGCATGTTCATATGACATCTATAACTATCTTTTGAATACAAAATACGAACAGAAAATAGGAATTCAAAATACAGAATGCAAATCTTTTGTTATAGATGTCATATGAACATACGAATAAGATTTAGTAAAAGAAAAGGGTTTCAAGATACAGAATGCAAATCATTGACGAAAATTCACGAAAATTATTGTCTAACAAGTAACGAACATGAATTAAACAGAATAACGAACCATCACGCATGTACGAAAATAAAACGGTAACGAAAATACGAAACAATCGGAATCCAAAAAAATCGCGTCGTACAAAAAACGAATGGGAATAAACAGGAAAACGGGCGTCTTACGAACAACGAACAGAAACGAAAAAACGGAGCGATACGAAATGGAACAAAAAAAACTAAAAAAAAATCTGTGCACATGTCTAAACACAACTTTCTGGACATCCAAAGCAACCCCGAGAGATCTTAGGAACACAACCTCCTATAACACCCAAACCAACCCCAAGAGATCTTAGGAACACAACCTTCTGGACATCCAAACCAACCCTGAGAGATCTTAGGAACACAACCTCCTATAACACCCAAACCAACCCCGAGAGATCTTAGGAACACAGCCTTTTGGACATCCAAACCAACCCTGAGAGATCTTAGGAACACAACCTCCTATAACACTCAAACCAACCCTGGGAGATCTTAGGAACACAACCTTCTGGACATCCAAACCAACCCTGAGAGATCTTAGGAACACAACCTTTTGGACACCCAAACCAACCCTGAGAGATCTTAGGAACACAACCTTTTGGACATCCAAACCACAACCTTCTGGACACCGACACCAACCCTGAAAGATCTTAGGAACACAATTTCCTAGACACCCAGAAATTAAGGAATTTGTCGAATTTCGTTGAAAAAAACTAAATGGAACAAACATTTTTTGTACATGTCTACTTAGGAATACAACATCTTGGACACCACACCAACCCTGAAAGGTCTTGGGAACACAACCTCCTGGACACCCAAACCAACCCTGAGAGATCTTAGGAACTCAACCTTCTGGACACCCAAACCAACCCTGAGAGATCTTAGGAACACAACCTTCTGGACACCCAAACCAACCCTGAATGATTTTAGGAACTCAACCTTCTGAAAACCAAACCTGAAGGAACTTAGGAGCATAACCCTCTGGACACCCAAACCAACCCTGAAAAATCTTAGGAACACAACCTCCTATACACCCAAACCAACCCTGAAAGATCTTAGGAACCCAACCTTCTGGACACCCAAACCAACCCTGAAAGATCTTAGGAACCCAACCTTCTGGACACTCAAACCAACCTTGAGAGATCTTAGGAACCCAACCTCCTATACACCCAAACCAACCCTGAAAGATCTTAGTAACACAACCTCCTGGACAAGCAAACCTAAAGGAACTTAGGAACACGAATAATAATAAAATACTGCACACCGTACATAGCTCACCCCTAAATTTTGCACACCGTGCATAGCTCACTCCTCAATCCTACACACCATTCACAGCTCACCCCTAAATCCTTCACTTTGTAAATAGCTCATCGCTCAATCCTGCACACCGTACATAGCTCACCCCTAAATCCTGGACTCTGTACACAGCTCACCCCTAAATCTTGCACTCCATACGTAGCTCACCCCTAAATCCTGCACTCCGTACACAGCTCACCCCTCAATCCTGCACTCTGTACACAGATCACCCCTAAATCTTGCACTACACTGGCTCCCAGTTGATGGTGCTGGCATACATGTGAATTTCTAAACAGAAGTGTGATTTTTAAACACAAGTGGGAAGAGTTAAAAAACAGGAGTTTGCTTTTAACTGTTTCTGCTTGCAAGTGTCATTTGTTTCTCTGACACTTTTTAAACAGGTTTTTATTTCTCTCTGCTAAGGAAAGTGTTAATTTGTGATCAGGTGAACAGGTTTTTTTTCTCTGCTAATCAATGGGGAGTGTTTAATTGTAAACAGGTGAACAGGTGAGTATAAAGTCTCAGTCAAACTCCCATAAGGAGCTGGCTCCCAGTTAATGGTGCTGGCATACATGTGATTTTCTAAACAGAAGTGTAATTTTTAAACACAAGTGGGAAGAGTTAAAAAACAGGAGTTGAAAACAGTAGTTAAGACAGGAGTCTTCTAAACTGTAAGTAACATCTTAAACTTCCTACAAGTAATTATATTGTTACTGGGAAATGTGTGCTAGCAGGGTTAAAGGTTTTGCTCAGTGCACAGTGTGTCACATGTATGCAAAATTGGTGCAACAGCTCCAGGATGGATACCGCTGTGACAGATGTGAGCAGGTTGCCCTTCTGGAAGCTCGCATTAGAGATCTGGAGGAGCAAGTTGCAACACTGGGCAGAAAGGACAACCTTGAAAGGGGTCCTCTGCTCGCTGAGAAGGTGGTCAGTAGGGTTGATGTGGAGGGTGGAGGGGCAAGTCAGGATTATCAGATAGGAAGATGGATTAATGTAGTTAGAGGGAGTGGAAGGGGCTTGCAGACAAGGAAGGCCAATCCTGTATTTGTGCATCAAAACAAATTTGCCAAGTTGGGTGAAGATGTGGAGGTGGCTAACACAGAGGTGGCAGCTCTAGATGTTACTGCTACCCCTAACAGCCGGGAGAGCAACCCATCTAGTAGAAGTGGTGAGGGGAGTGCAGGTAGGCCTAGACAGTTGGTGGTAATAGGGGATTCTATAATCAGAAGGACTGATAGAATAATTTGTCGCCAGGATCGCCTCAACCGAATGGTTTGCTGTCTCCCTGGTGCCAGGGTTCGGCATGTGGTGGACCGGGTGGATAAATTACTGGGAGGGGCCGGGCATGACCCAGCTGTCTTGGTCCACGTTGGAACCAATGACAGTATACATGGAAGGTGGAGGCTCCTAAAGAATCAATTTAAAGAACTAGGCTGCAAGATGAAGGGAAGGACCTCCAAGGTGATAGTCTCTGAAATATTGCCTGTGCCATGCGCAAGACAGGAAAGGCAGGGGGAGATTAGAGAGCTGAATGCATGGCTAAAGACCTGGTGTAGGAAGGAGGGATTTGGGTTTCTAGAGCACTGGAATGACTTTTCATTGGGGTGCAACCTATATGCTAAAGATGGTTTGCACTTGAATGGAAGGGGGTCTGCTGTGCTGGGGGAGAGGTTTAGGGGAATGCTGGAGGAGTATTTAAACTAGACTTGAGGGGGGAGGGTGAACTCGAATTACATCGGGCACACAGGTCAGTTAGGGGTCAGACATTAATGGAGAGTGGAATGGGGATAGATGGAGGTGGGGTTATGGCAGGTGACAAGAAAGTTTCCATGTTGCAAACAGCCATTGGAAATTATAGTGCCATTTGCACTACTAAAAATCATATGAAAAGCACCAGCAAAAAATGTAACAATACATTTAAGTGTTTGTTCACCAATGCCAGAAGCCTTCCAAGCAAAACAGGTGAGTTGGAAGCTCTGGTGCATGAGGAGAGCTATGATGTAATCGGTATTGCTGAAACTTGGCTTCAATCCTCACATGACTGGGCTATTAATATTCCTGGCTATGCTCTCTTTCGGAAAGACAGGGTAAAAAGGAAAGGTGGAGGGGTCTGTCTCTATGTGAGAAGTGACCTCAAAGCAAGCGTGAAAGTGGACCTGGTTGATGGAGAGTGTGATGAAGTTGAAGCATTATGGGTGGAACTGCATACAGATGTGCGTAGTTCAAAGTTAATCATTGGAGTTTGTTATAGACCACCCGATGTTAATGAGGAGGTAGAGACTCGGCTCCTTGCACAGATGGAAAGGGCTGCAAGGGCTGGGACGGTGATAATAATGGGGGATTTTAACTACCCAGAAATTGACTGGAATAATAGAATTTCTGGGACAGTTAAAGGACAAAAATTTAATAACCTATTGCAGGACAATTTTATGGTCCAGTTTATTGAGGCCCCAACTAGGAATGATGCTCTGTTGGACTTGGTAATCTCAAACCATGCAGAGCTTATTGCTAATGTTCAGATAAAGGAGCACCTGGGTAGCAGTAATCATAACATGATTTCGTTTAATGTAAACTATAAGCAAGAAATACATACAGGAAAGATAAAAACACTTAATTTCAAGAGAGCAAATTTTCAAAGCATGAGGACTGCTCTCCAGGGCTTGGACTGGGAGGGAATATTGGCACCGATGAACACAGAACAGAAATGGGAATTCTTCAAAAAGACTCTTTGGAACCTCACTGCAAAGTATATTCCCATGGGCAATAAGTTTAAAAGGCTAAGGATAAAACCTATGTGGCTCACGGTCAAAGTTAAAAAAGCTATAAACAATAAGAAAATAGCTTTTAAAAAATATAAAAATGAAGGAACACTAGTGTCGTTTAAATGTTACAAAGAATATAATAGAATATGTAAAAAGGAAATCAAGGATGCAAAAATTCAAAATGAACGACCGATTGCAGAAGATAGTAGGACAAACCCCAAAAAATTCTTTAAATATATTAATAGTAAAAAGGTCAAGTCTGAGCATGTAGGCCCTTTACAAAATAATCTAGAGTGGGTGACTGAGGACATAGAGAAGGCAAATTTATTAAATGCTTTCTTCAGCTCTGTGTATACAATGGAGCATGGGGGAGCTCATGTCCATAATGGGGGTGGGAGTGACACAGCCCCAAATCCACAATGGCTCAAAAGTGATATGGTCCAGAAATATTTAGACAGAATAAAGGTGGATAAAGCACCTGGACCAGATGGCATCCACCCACGGATCCTAAAAGAATTGAGCTCTGAAATTTCAAAGCCACTGTATCTAATATTTAGGGCCTATATTTAAAAAGGGAACAAAGTCTTAAAGACAGAATTCAGAGAGTTGTGGTTAATGATTCTTACTCTGAATGGTCCAAGGTTATCAGCGGTGTACCCCAAGGTTCAGTGTTGGGTCCCTTACTTTTCAATATATTTATAAATGATATTGGGTCTGAGATCAAAAGTAACATTTCTGTTTTTGCAGATGACACCAAGCTATGCAGGGGAATAATGTCCTTACAGGATGTCTCCAATTTACAAGCCGACCTCAATGCTCTGTCTAATTGGGCGACTAAGTGGCAGATGAGGTTTAATGTTGATAAATGTAAAGTTATGCACTTGGGGGCTAAGAATATTCATGCATCATACATGCTAGGGGGAGTACAAGTGGGGGGATCTGTAGTGGAGAAGGATCTGGGGGTTTTAGTTGATCATAAGCTCAATAATAACATGCAATGCCAAGCTGCGGTTTCCAAAGCGAGGAAAGTCCTTTCTTGTATAGAGAGGTATGGACTCCAGAGATAGAGATATCATTCCCCCCCCCCCCTGTACAAATCATTAGTAAGACCTCATCTGGAATATGCAGTCCAGTTTTGGGCACCAGTTCTCAAAAAGGATATCGGAGAACTGGAGAAAGTGCAGAGAAGGGCAACCAAACTGATAAGAGGCATGAAGGAGCTCAGCTATGAGGAAAGATTAGAAGAACTGAATTTATTCTCTCCTGAGAAGAGGAGAATAAGGGGGGATATGATCACCATGTACAAATACATAAGAGGTCCATATAGTGAACTTGGTGTTGAGTTATTCACTTTAAGGTCATCACTGAGGACAAGGGGGCACTCTTTACGTCTGGAGGAAAGGAGATTTCACCTCCAAATACGGAAAGGTTTCTTCACAGTAAGAGCTGTGAAAATGTGGAACAGACTCCCTCCAGAGGTGGTTCTGGCCAGCTCAGTAGATTGCTTTAAGAGAGGCCTGGATACTTTCCTAAATGCACATAATATAACTGAGTACTAAGTTTTGTAGGTAAAGTTGATCCGGGGAAAATCCGATTGCCTCTCGGGGGATCAGGAAGGAATTTTTTCCCCTCCAGCAGCAAATTGGATCTCATGCTCTGCTGGGTTTTTTTTGCCTTCCTCTGGATCAACTGTGGGTATGGAGTTGGGTGTATGGGATTGTACTGTGTTTTATTTTGTTTGTTTATTTTTTTTATGGTTGAACTGGATGGACTTGTGTCTTTTTTTAACCTGACTAACTATGTAACTATGTAACTACGTACACAGCTCACCCCTAAATCCTGCACACCGTACACAGCTCACCCTGAATCCTGCACTCTGTACTTAGCTCACTCCTAAATCCTACACTCCTAACACAGCTCACCCCTAAATCCTGCACTCTGTACACAGCTCACCCCTAAATCCTGCGCTCTGTACACAGCTCACCCCTAAATCCTGCACTCTGTACACTGCTCACCCCTAAATCCTGCACTCCATACACAGCTCACCCCTAAATCCTGCACACCGTACACAGCTCACCCCTAAATCCTGCACTCTGTACACATCTCGCCCCTCAATCCAACACTCTGTACACAGCTCACCCCTAAATCCTGCTCTATTGTTTAGGCTAGTTCTTATGCATAGAGTGGACTCTCAGGAGGGGCTTCTGATGTTGTGAGTGTATTTTGTGATGGAGACTCTGATGTTATGGGAGGGGGGGTGGGCTTTAATGTTGGGGTGGTTGTGTGCATCATCCAAGTCTCAGGCTTCTCATTGATGAGGATTATTTACATTTTCTACTTATAATTTAGGGTGCCGTGACTTAAATTTGTTGATCTAGTATTCTAGTATACAGACTCGGGAACTCAGCACAGGGATAGTGGGAACCCCTCATAATGGGCACAGCGGGTGTACAGACTCGGGAACTCAGCACAGGGATAGTGGGAACCCCTCATAATGGGCACAGCGGGTATACAGACTCGGGAACTCAGCACAGGGATGGTGGGAACCCCTCATAATGGGCATAGCAGGTGTACAGACCCGGGAACTCAGCACAGGGATGGTGGGAACACCTCATAATGGGCACATCGGGTGTACAGACCCGGGAACTCAGCACAGGGATGGTGGGAACCCCTCATAATGGGGCACAGCAGGTGTACAGACCCGGGAACTCGGCACAGGGGTGGTGGGAACACCTCATAATGGGGCACAGCAGGTGTACAGACCCTGGAACTCGGCACAGGGATGTTGGGAACCCCTCATAATGGGCACAACAGGGGTACAGACCTGGGAACTCAGTACAGGGATGGTGGGAACCCCTCATAATGGACACAGCGGGTGTACAGACCCGGGAACTCAGCACAGGGATGGTGGGAACTCCTCATAATGGACACAGCGGGTGTACAGACCCGGGAACTCAGCACAGGGATGATGGGAACTCCTCATAATGGGGCACAGCGGGTGTACAGACCCTGGAACTCGGCACAGGGATGTTGGGAACCCCTCATAATGGGCACAACAGGGGTACAGACCTGGGAACTCAGTACAGGGATGGTGGGAACCCCTCATAATGGACACAGCGGGTGTACAGACCCGGGAACTCAGCACAGGGATGGTGGGAACTCCTCATAATGGGGCACAGCAGGTGTACAGACCCTGGAACTCGGCACAGGGATGTTGGGAACCCCTCATAATGGGCACAACAGGGGTACAGACCTGGGAACTCAGCACAGGGATGGTGGAAACTCCTCATAATGGGCACAGCGGGTGTACAGACCCGGGAACTCAGCACAGGAATGGTGGGAACTCCTCATAATGGGCACAGTGGGTGTACAGACCCGGCAATTAAGGTTTACAGAGGTTCAAAAACTTCTACAATCTCCCTTTAAACGAAATACAAAGTCTCTGCAGGTTGATGTAACGGTTGTATGTTGGTGGTGATGACGGCGGTTCTGTTATCTCACATCTCTGACCTATAAATGGAGACATCAGTCCCGCGGGATGTGAATGGGTCGCGACATTCAGTTCTCCGCTAATTACAGCTTGTTCCTATTCTGATTGTTCCTTCCAGTAAGGACTTGTAATGTTATTCCTCTCCAGGATCGTTCTGATTGCAGGTTTATTATAGAGAGGGAATAATAATTGAACATTGTTCACTGAAAGATATAATCAGCTGTAATGACGGCGGTGGGGCAATATTGTGTGTAATTTCTTTTACACATCGGGAAGTGGCAGCACGCTGTCCGCAGAAAAAAAGTAGAGTTCTGTGTAATGTGAAGTAAAAATTCAGCACAGGGATGGTAGGAACCCCTCATAATGGGCACAGCGGGTGTACAGACCCAGGAACTCAGCACAGGGATGGTGGGAACCCCCTCATAATGGGCACAGCGGGTGTACAGACCTGGGAACTCAGCACAGGGATGGTGGGAACCCCTCATAATGGGCACAGCGGGTGTACAGACCCAGGAACTCAGCACAGGGATGGTGGGAACCCCTCATAATGGGCACAGCAGGTGTACAGACCCGGGAACTCAGCACAGGGATGGTGGGAACCCCTCATAATGGGCACAGCAGGTGTACAGATCCGGGAACTCAGCACAGGGATGGTGGGAACCCCTCATAATGGGCACAGCGGGTGTACAGACCCGGGAACTCAGCACAGGGATGGTGGGAACCCCTCATAGTGGGGCACATCGGGTGTACAGACCTGGGAACTCAGCACAGGGATGGTGGGAACCCCACATAATGGGCACAGCGGGTGTACAGACCCGGGAACTCAGCACAGGGATGGTGGGAACCCCTCATAGTGGGGCACATCGGGTGTACAGACCCGGGAACTCAGCACAGGGATGGTGGGAACCCCTCATAATGGGGTATAGCGGGTGTACAGACCCGGGAACTCAGCACAGGGATGATTTTCCCTGCCAAGGGGCCACAGAGGCAGGGTGGCTACATTAAGGAGACAGGATGACATAATGCAGAAAATTGGGGTCAAGGCAGTTGGTAGGCACAAGAGCAGCCAATGCCCGGGCATCAGGCAAGAGAATAGTTGATTTAAACTAAACACATACCTCCCAACTTTCTGAGATGGGAATGAGGGACACCTATCAGCAAAAGTATGCAGGCATAGGACACACCCCTTGCCACTCCCCCTTAAAGGAGAATTGAAAAAAAAATTAATAAGGATTGGTTAACCACTTAAGACCCGGACCATTATGCAGGTAAAGGACCTGGCCAGTTTTTGAGACAATTGCGCGGTCGTGCGACGTGGCTCCCAAACACAATTGGAGTCCTTTTTTTCCCCACAAGTAAAGATTTCTTTTGGTGGTATGTGATCACCTCTGCGGTTTTTTTTTTCCCCTATAAACAAAAATAGAGGGACAATTTTGAAAAAAAATCAATATTTTTTACTTTTTTCGATAATTTTTTTATATTTTGGGGATATTTATTATTTTTCCCCAGTTTAGGCCGATACGTATTCTTCTACATATTTTGGGGAAAAAAAAATCGCAATAAGCGTTTATCGATTGGTTTGCGCAAAATTTATAGCGTTTAGCGTTGGCATTTTTATTATTTTTTTTTTTTACTAGTAATGGCGGCGATCAGCGAATTTTTTCATGACTGCGACATTACGGCGGACACATCGGACAATTTTGACACATTTTTGGGACCATTGTCATTTTCACAGCGAAAAGTGCCAAAAAAATGCACTGATTACTGTGAAAATGACAATTGCAGTTCAGGGGTTAACCACTAGGGGGCGCTGTAGAGGTTTAAGTGTGACCTCATGTGTGTTTCTAACTGTAAGGGGGCGTGGCTGGATGTGTGTTGTCAGTAATCGTCTTTCCCTATATCAGGGAACAGACGATCACTGACACTGCCACAGTGAAGAACGGGGAAGCTGTGTTTACACTCACCTCTCCCCGTTCTTCAGCTCCTGTGACCGATCGCGGGACACCGGCGGCGATTGGGTCCGCGGGTCCTGCATCCGCGGAGCTTAGGACAGGGTTGCGTGCGCGCGACACACGGCTGGGCACTTAAAGGCGACGTACAGGTAGGTGCCTGTGCCCAGCTGTGCCATTCTGCCGACGTATATGTGCAGGAGGCGGTCCTTAAGTCCCCTTTCACACTTATACGACTTGTCTCACGATTTTGGACTGCAAAATCGTATGACAAGTCATTCTCCATTATTTTCAATGACTACCATTCATACTGGCATGACTTTAAGTAGTGCCGACTTCAAAGTAGTCCCTGCACTACTTTGGTCCGATTTTGATGCCACTTACACAGGCATTCATTGAAATCGCGGCCGCGAATCGCGGTAAAATCGCGGCCGCGAATCGCGGCAAAATCGCGGTACAATCGCGGCCGCGAAATCGCGGTAAAATCGCGCGACTTTGAAGTCGTACAAGTGTGAAAAAAAATATATATATATAATGTGGGGGGTTCTAAGTAATTTTCTAGCAAAAAATAAATTAAAATTCATGTAAACAAAAAGGACATTGTCTTCAAGCAGTTAGAAGAATTGGGTGACGTGCGGCATAAGCTTCTAATGTTGGGCATAAAATGCCAGGACAGTTCAGACCCTCCCCCAAATGACCCCTTTTTGGAAAGTAGACACCCCAAGCTATTTGCTGAGAGGCATGTCGGGTCCATGGAATATTTTGTGAACGGGGAGCAGGTGTGATAAATTCGGTGTTATCGCTCTCACTCCCTCATACCGGTCACTGGAAGGACAACATGGCACCTCATGGCAAAGACCTCTCTGAGGATCTGATATAAAGAATTGTGTCTCTACATAAAGATGGCCGAGGAGATAAGAAGATCGCCGAGACCCTGAAACTGATCTGCAGCACGGGGGGCCGACACCATCCAGCGGTATAACAGGACGGGTTCCCCTCCCCCCGCCTCGCCATGGTCCACCAAAGAAGTTGAGGTCACGTGATGAGCGTCACATCCAGAGGTTGTCTTTGGGAAATAGACGTATGAGTGCTGCCGGCATTGCTGCAGGGGGTGAAGGGGTGGGGGAGGGGTCAGCCTGTCGGTGCTCAGACCATACGCCGCACACTGCATCAAATTGGTCTCCAGAAGGAAGTCTCTTCTAAAGATGAGGCACAAGAAAGAGCCGCAAACTGTTTTCTGAAGACGAGCAGACTAAAGACATGGATTACTGTAACCGCGTCCTGTGGTATGATGAGACAAGATAAAGGCATTTGGTTTCTGGGGTGTGTGGGGGGCGGGGCCAGGTGAGGAGGACAAAGACAAGTGTGTATTGCCTACAGTCAGGCATGGTGGGGGGAGTGTCAGGGTCTGGGGGCTGCACGAGTGCTGCCGGCACTGGGGGGCTACAGATCACTGAGGGGACCATGAATGCTGACATGTACTGTGACATACTGAAGCAGAGCATGAGCCCCTCCCTTCAGAGACTGGACCGCAGGGTAGTATTCCAACATGATAACGTCCCCAAACACACCTCCAAGACCACCACTGCCTTGCTAAAGAAGCTGATGGTGAAGGTGATGGACTGGCCAAGCATGTCTCCAGACCTAAACCCTATTGGTCATCTGTGGGGGATCCTCAAAACGGAAGGTGGAGGAGCGCAAGGTCTCCAACATCCACCAGCTCCGTGATGTCGTCATGGAGGAGGGGAAAAGGACTGCGGTGACAACCTGCGAGCAGCTTCCAGAAATACGTTGATTTCCACTTTGTCTGGAATCCTCCTTTCAGTGCACGTTTCGGATGTTTTGTATGAAGCCCTCTGCCGCCCTCTTGTGGCTAAAACAGGAACATTCGCTTCACTTTGCTGGAAAATGCTGCCAGTGAGGGAGAAGAAGATATTTGATTGATTGGCTGCTGACAAAAAAACGATCAGTCTATAATTTTATTGGTCGGTTTATAATAACAGCGAGAGACAGAATAACAAAATAAATAAATAATCCATTTCAAAAAAGTTATAAATTGATTTGCATTTTACGGGGGGGGCACTTCCATATCGGGGGGCACTTATGCACCTTCCCGCCCAGGCCAATTTTCAGCCTTCAGCGCTGTCGCAATTTGAATGACAATTGCGCGGTCATGCTACGCTGTACACAAACAAAATCGGCGTCCTTTTCTTCCCCACAAATAGAGCTTTCTTTTGGTGGTATTTGATCACCTCTGCGGTTTTTTATTTTTTTGCCCAAGACTGAAAATTTTACCAAAAAAATAAAGTTTTTTTTTCTGTATTTTTTTTTGTAAATAAGTACGTTTTCTCTTTCAATTACAGGCACTGATATGGTGGCACTGATGGCCACCGATAAGGTGGCACTGATGGGCACTGATAGGTGGCACTGGTATGCGGCACTGATGGACACTCATAGGCGGCACTGATGGGCACTCATAGGCGGCACTGATGGGCACTCATAGGCTACACTGATGGGCGGCACTGGGCACTCATAGGTGGCACTGGGCACTCATGGGCGGCACTTATGGGTGGCACTGATGGGTACTTATGGGTGGCACAGATGGGCACTAATAGGTGGGCACTGGGCATGGATTGGCACTGTGGGGTGGCACTGATGGACACTGTGGGGTGGCACTGATGGACACTGAGGGGTGGCACTGATGGATCCATGTTGCCAATCAGTGCCCATTTGTGGGCACTGATTGGCATTTTTTTTTTTTTACTGACCTTTTTTTAATGTATTTACTTTTACTGACTTTGTATTTAAAATTTTTTGAAGTTCCCTGGTGGTCTAGTGTGGCGATCCGAGGGGGGGGGGGCTGCGCTGATAAACAATCAGTGCGAACCCCCCCTGTCAGCAGAGCCGCCGATCGGCTCTCCTCTACTCGCGTCTGTCAGGCGCGAGTAGAGGAGAGCCATCAACGGCTCTTCCTGTTTACATCGTGATTGGACACCGCTGATCACGTGGTAACGGGGCTCCGCCCGAGACTCGTTACCGACGTTCTTTACGTAAGTCGTACGTGAATGGGGCTGTGACGTTCACGTCGTAGGCAGTGTTCGACGTGTATCTTAGTCATTCTATTCGACGTGATTCTGAGCATGCGCACTGGGATACGTCCACGGACAGCACATGCGCCATTCGTTCGGCACCGCATTTACATGGGATCATGATTCATTTTACTACAACACGCCCACTGCCTGGCTACTTTGAATTACGCGGGCTTACGCCGTCCCATTTACGCTACGCCGCCGTAACTTAGGGAGCAAGTGCTTTGTGAATACAGCACTTGCCTCTCTAACTTGCAGCGGCGTAGCGTAAAGACGATGCGCTACGCCGCTCTAAAGATCCTTCGCTCTACCTGAATCCGGCCCATAGTGTTTACAAAATATGGGATAGTTTTGTGGAATTTGTATTAATATTTTATTTTTTACTACTAATGGTGCTGATCTGCGATTTCTGTTGTGACTGCGACATTACGGCGGACACATCGAACACTTTTGATACATTTTTGAGACCATTGTCATTTATACAGCGATCAGTGCTATAAAAATACCACTGATTACTGTGAAAATGACACTGGCAGTGAAGGGGTTAACCTCTAGGGAGCGCTGCAGGGGTTGAGTGTTCCCTAGTTTGTGATTCTTACTGAGGGGGGGGCGTGGCTGAGCGTGTGACGTCACTGATCATCAGGCGATCAGTAACAGCGCCACAGTGAAGAACGGAGAAGGTTTGTTTACATTCACCTCTCCCCGTTCTTCAGCTCCTGTGACCGATCGCGGGACACCGGCGGCGATCAGGTCCGCGGGTCCCACGGGCGCGGTCACAGAGCTTCGGACCGGGTTGCGAGCGTGCCGCCGGATGGGTTCTTAAAGGGGACGTAGATGTACGCCCTTGTGCCCAGCCGTGCCCTTCTGACGACGTATATCGTCGTGCAGCGGTCTACAAGCGATTAAAGAGCTGCCTCTGCTGAGGGGGGGGGGGGTGACAGTTATTTTGTGTTTCTTCCATTTGTGAATAATCCCACCAACTCCTTGGCGATGGTCTTGTATCCCGTTCCAGCCTTGTGTAGGTCTACAATCTTCTCACCGACATCCTTGGACAGATCTTTGGTCTTGGGGCCATGGTGGAGTGATCGGAATGTGATCGATTGATTGCTTCTGTGGACAGGTGCCTTTTACACAGGTAACAAGCTGAGATTGGGAGCACTCCTATAACAGACTCCTACCAGGGACGTGACACCCCCAAAATAAGGAGGGTCTCTATTGTGTTTATGCCTGAAATGTAGGGAAACGCTCTGGTCTTTGAGACCAATCCAAATGTTGTGTATGTGCTCGGGAACACGTTCAGACCGGGTTATGTGAGTTCTCCCGATGTAAATTAATCCACAAGGACACTGTAAAGGACGTTGTAAAAGATATACGACATGAGTAGAGTTACAAGATATAAACTCTTTTATTGCAAACTCACATCCATTGGAGGTTTATACAAAAGTGGTCACTCCCATCGCTATCCCAAAACATACGTGGTTGTCTTGGGGTCTAACACCTTTTTTTTTTTTTTTACAATACTGTCACCGAACGATGGTGACTTCCTGTAGATGAACTTGGGTTCCTTAGGCAACGATTGAGCGAGTGCCTTGCTCATACCTAAAATACCCAAATGGGCCAGATTCAGGTAGAGATAGGCGGGGGTATCAGTGATACTCCAGCCTAACTGTCACTTTAAGCCGGCGTTTCTGTTTTCTGTAACCAGAAAACAAGAAACGCCGGGTTGGAGTTCCGATGCGATCAGCGCAATTGAATTTCGCCATCGCATCGCAACTTTAATTTAAAAATGGCGCCGGGGGCGTTTCCGCTGATTTCCGCTGAAAAAATATGTTAATCAGCGGGAATCGTCAATTCACGATCGTATTCGGGCGCGACGCAGTGACTTTCCGACGTTTCCGGAAGCGATACGCGGCGTAAAGATAAAGCAGCCCCCTAGTGGAGTATCCTATGTTAAGTATAGGCGTCGTCATCGCGTCGGAAAAAAAACAAATCGCGTCGCTTGCGTAAAAATTTCATGAATGGGGATGTGACGTCATTGACGTTCACTGACAGAATTTGGAGCGTGCGCACTGGGATGCATTGACACTCGACGCATGCGCAGTACGTTCGCCGCGGGATCGCGCTTAGTTTAAATAATACACGCCCCGTACCCGCCCAATTTGAATTCCGCTGGCTCATTTGCGATGCGCTGCCGCAACTTTAGGAGCAAGTGCTTCATGAATAACAGCACTTGCTCCTAAAATTTCGCCAGAGTAACGTAAATGAGAAGCGTTACTCCAGAGCAAAGATGCTCCCATCTACCTGAATCTGGCCCATAGTCTTTTAAATATCTCCTCCACTTCTCTAAATTTGAGAATGGAAATTACTAATGGAACCCCCACTCTTGTTTAGGATCTTTGTTTTTTTCTTTATTCTTCAAACACACAGCTTGGAGCACCTGTTGAATGGTGGACTCTATTTTTCAAGATCCTCTACTTGCTCCTGAAAATCGGTGTCAAAGATACAATTCCTCCTTAACCCGCGTGAACTGTCCTTCGGGGATGTCACTCAAATCATACAGGGTGATTGATGGCCACTAGACATGTGCATTCGTTTTCGTTAGAATTTCAGGTATTTTCGTTATCGCTGTAACAAACTAAAACGAACGTGCAGAATCCGAAAAACCGAAAGATCCGACATAAAAAAATGCTTTATTTTCGTTTTTGTTGCTACAACAGTTGGATATAGATAGGAGATTCGACATGACGCTGACAATAGCGATCTGTGTCTATCGAATCTGCGGTCAAATGTGTCTAACCCTAACTCTATTAGTCCGAGATTATTCTACATAGAGAGAAAAGATTCGACATAATAGAGAGAAAATATTTAACATTATAGAGAGAAAAGATTCAACATCATAGAGAGAAAAGATCCGACATTATAGAGAGAAAAGATCCGACATTATAGAGAGAAAAGATCCGACATTATAGAGAGAAAAGATCCGACATTATAGAGAGAAAATATCCAACATTATAGAGAGAAAAGATCCGACATTATAGAGAGAAAATATCCAACATTATAGAGAGAAAAGGTCCGACATTATAGAGAGAAAAGATCCGACATTATAGAGAGAAAATATCCAACATTATAGAGAGACAGGTTCGACATCATAGAGAGAAAAGATTCAACATCATAGAGAGAAAAGATTGGACATTATAGAGAGAAAAGATTGGACATTATAGAGAGAAAAGATTCAACATTATAGAGAGAAAAGATTGGACATTATAGAGAGAAAAGATCCGACATTATAGAGAGAAAATATCCAACATTATAGAGAGACAGGTTCGACATCATAGAGAGAAAAGATTGGACATTATAGAGAGCTGTCGTTCCCGATGACAGGGAACAGACGATCAGTGACAGGCTCACTAGGAAGAACGGGGAGACGTTGTGTTTACACTTACCTCTCCCCGTTCTTCCTCTCTGTGACCTGATTGCGGGACACAGGCGGCGGCTGCACGCTCGCGACCCACAACTGGGCTTCTTAAAGGGGGACGTACCTGTACGTCCATGTGCCCAGCCGTGCCATTCTGCCGACGTATTTAGTTGTGCATCGGTCCTTAAGCAGGACTAACGAAATAAATAAATTTTTTGGACGAAAACGAAATTCCCGTAACAAAATATTTCAGTGTGCGCATGTCTAAGCCACCATGAATAGACAAATACAGGGAGTGCAGAATTATTAGGCAAGTTGTATTTTTGAGGATTAATTTTATTATTGAACAACAACCATGTTCTCAATGAACCCAAAAAACTCATTAATATCAAAGCTGAATATTTTTGTAGTAGTAGTTTTTAGTTTGTTTTTAGTTTTAGCTATTTTAGGGGGATATCTGTGTGTGCAGGTGACTATTACTGTGCATAATTATTAGGCAACTTAACAAAAAACAAATATATACCCATTTCAATTATTTATTTTTACCAGTGAAACCAATATAACATCTCAACATTCACAAATATACATTTCTGACATTCAAAAACAAATCAGTGACCAATATAGCCACCTTTCTTTGCAAGGACCCTCATGCAGCCTGCCATCCATTGATTCTGTCAGTGTTTTGATCTGTTCACCATCAACATTGCGTGCAGCAGCAACCACAGCCTCCCAGACACTGTTCAGAGAGGTGTACTGTTTTCCCTCCTTGTAAATCTCACATTTGATGATGGACCACAGGTTCTCAATGGGGTTCAGATCAGGTGAACAAGGAGGCCATGTCATTAGTTTTTCTTCTTTTATACCCTTTCTTGCCAGCCACGCTGTGGAGTACTTGGACGCGTGTGATGGAGCATTGTCCTGCATGAAAATCATGTTTTTCTTGAAGGATGCAGACTTCTTCCTGTACCACTGCTTGAAGAAGGGGTCTTCCAGAAACTGGCAGTAGGACTGGGAGTTGAGCTTGATTCCATCCTCAACCCGAAAAGGCCCCACAAGCTCATCTTTGATGATACCAGCCCAAACCAGTACTCCACCTCCACCTTGCTGGCGTCTGAGTCGGACTGGAGCTCTCTGCCCTTTACCAATCCAGCCACGGGCCCATCCATCTGGCCCAATAAGACTCACTCTCATTTCATCAGTCCATAAAACCTTAGAAAAATCATTCTTGAGATATTTCTTGGCCCAGTCTTGACGTTTCAGCTTGTGGGTCTTGTTCAGTGGTGGTCGTCTTTCAGCCTTTCTTACCTTGGCCATGTCTCTGAGTATTGCACACCTTGTGCTTTTGGGCACTCCAGTGATGTTGCAGCTCTGAAATATGGCCAAACTGGTGGCAAGTGGCATCTTGGCATCTGCACGCTTGACTTTTCACAGTTCATGGGCATTTATTTTGCCCCTTGGTTTTTCCACACGCTTCTTGCGACCCTGTTAACTATTTTGAATGAAACGCTTGATTGTTCGATGATCACGCTTCAGAAGCTTTGCAATTTAAGAGTGCTGCATCCCTCTGCAAGATATCTCACTATTTTTGACTTTTCTGAGCCTGTCAAGTCCTTCTTTTGACCCATTTTGCCAAAGGAAAGGAAGTTGACCAATAATTATGCACACCTGATATAGGGTGTTGATGTCATTAGACCACACCCCTTCTCATTACAGAGATGCACATCACCTAATATGCCTAATTGGTAGTAGGCTTTCAAGCCTATACAGCTTGGAGTAAGACAACATGAATAAAGAGGATGATGTGGTCAAAATACTCATTTGCCTAATAATTCTGCACTCCCTGTAGATATTTCTATCTGAAGATTTGAAATATACTTTGGTGATCAATTTGTTGTCCTGCAGAGATGCATCTTGGCCTAGGCCGACAAGGCCTAGGCCTAGGATGGCACTTTGTGTGGGGCGCCGTTTCGCCGCCCCACCCCCGCACGAAACCCCCCCCCCCCCCACCCGTCCTCCCGATTCAGATACAGCTTATCACGGCCGCCTCCCTCTGGCTTGCCTTGCTGTGTGTCATGGGCACATACTGTGGGGAGTGATCACTGGCCATACACCTGGTGCGCATAGTTTAGCTGGTGGAGCCTACCAGCCTCCGCGCGGCATCATTGAATCTGCTCTCCAGTTCTGGGCGGGGGTGGGTCTCTCTGTAAACTGAGGAAAAGGAGCGAGAGGAAGACAATGGTGGAGGAAACCTTCAGGCAGCACTGCAGCAGGTAAAAATTGATGAGAGGCTGAGAGAGGGAATATAGTGGGGGCTGAGAAATGGCAGCCCCGTTTTTGCTGGAACTTGTAGTGCACTGTGTGGGGACTAAAATATGGTAGCCCTGTTTTTGCTGGGACTTGAAGTGCACTGTGGGGGCTGATATATAGCAGCCTCGTATGCTGGGACTTGTAGTGCCTTAGACTGTGGGGGGACAATTCCGAGCATAGGAGGCTGCCATATCTCAGCCCCCCCCCCCAAAGTGCACTACAATTCCCAGCATAGGAGGCTGCCATATCTCAGCTCCCCCAGAGTGCACTACAATTCCCAGCATAGGAGGATGCCATATCTCTGCCCCCCCCAGAGTGCACTACAATTCCCAGCATAGGAGGCTGCCATATCTCAGCCCCCCCCCCAGAGTGCACTACAATTCCCAGCATAGGAGGCTGACATATCTCAGCCCCCCCCAGAGTGCACTACAATTCCCAGCACAGGAGGCTGCCATATCTCAGCCCTCCCAGAGTGCACTACAATTCCCAGCATAGGAGGCTGCCATATCTCAGCCCCCCCCCAGAGTGCACTACAATTCCCAGCATAGGAGGCTGCCATATCTCAGCCCCCCCCAGAGTGCACTACAATTCCGAGCATAGGAGGCTGCCATATCTCAGCCCCCCCCCCAAAGTGCACTACAATTCCCAGCATAGGAGGCTGCCATATCTCAGCCCCCCCCCCAGAGTGCACTACAATTCCCAGCATAGAAGGCTGCCATATCTCAGCCCCCCCAGAGTGCACTACAAGTCCCAGCATAAAAGGCTGCGCTTACAGAACAGGAGAAAGAGCTGGGGGGGGGGGGGACTGGGAGGGGAGAGAAGGAGGCACAGGTTTGAGATGAGGGGGGATTTTTTTTCTGAACGTGAGGATTTATGCTGGAAGGGGGAGATGGGGGAGGATTTGTGCTGAAAGGGGGTATTTTTGATGCTAGGGGGAGATGGAGGGGGCGGGGATCTGGAAGGGGTGTGGTTTACAGATGATAGGGCGTGTCTTAAATAGGAAGGGGTGTGGCTTTGACAGGAAGTGTGGGTCGTATTTAAATTAGGGGTGCATGAAATTAGTCAGGCCTAGGGCAGCACAAAACCTAAATACACCTCTGTTGTCCTGTCGGAAAAATGTCACATCAAGGAAATGAACCAAATTAGAACTGGAGTGAGAATCTAATTTAATATTGTTTGCATTGGTGTTAAGATGCTTCATGTATTCAATCAATGATTTGTTCAGAACCAGAACCAACCAAGAACAAATCGTCAATAAACCTGTTGTAAAATAATAATTCAGATGAATTTGTCCCCCCACTCACTCATGAAGAGGTTGGCTAAACTGGGGGCAAATTTAGCACCCATCACAACCCCTCTCTTTTGAGCAGGGCCACCATCAGGGGGGTACAGGCATTACACCTGTAAGGGGCCTGATGATCCCCAAGGGCCTGGCTGGCCCCCTCCCATTTTTTTTGCATTACACCTGTAAGGGGCCCAATGGTCCCCAGAGCCCCTTACAGGCCCAGCTGGCCCCCTCACGTTTTTTATTTTATTTATGCATTACACCTGTAAGGGACCCGATGGTGCCCAGGGCCCCTTACAGGCCCAGCCGGCCCCCTCACGTTTTTATTTTTTATTTTTGCATTACACCTGTAAGGGACCCGATGGTGCCCAGGGCCCCTTACAGGCCCAGCCGGCCCCCTCACGTTTTTATTTTTTATTTTTGCATTACACTTGTAAGGGACCCGATGGTCCCCAGGGCCCCTTACAGGCCTGACCGCCCCCCACAGGTGTTTTTTTGCATTACACCTCTAAGGCGCCCAATGGTCCCCAGGGCCCCTTACATGCCCAGCCGGCCCCCTCATGTTTTTTCTGCATTACACCTTTAAGGGGCCCAATGGTTCCCAAAGCCCCTTGCAGGCCCAGCTGGCCACCCTCTTTTTTCAATTTATTTTTTTCATTACACCCCAGGGCCCCTTAAAGGCTTGCCCCCCTCCAGTTTTTATTGCATTACACCTGTAAGGGGCCCGATGGTCCCCAGGGCCCCTTACAGGCCCAGCAAGCCCCCCTCCCGGTTTTTTAATCTATTTTTGCATTGCACCTGTAAGAGGCCCAATGGTCCTCAGGGCCCCTTACAGGCCTGGCTGGCCCCCTCCCATTTTTTTATTTTATTTTTGCATTACACCTGTAAGGGACCCGATGGTGCCCAGGGCCCCTTACAGGCCCAGCCGGCCCCCTCGCGATTTTTATTTTATTTTTGCATTACACCTGTAAGGGACCCGATAGTCCCCAGGGCCCCTTACAGGCCCAGCCGGCCCCCTCATGTTTTTTTTTGCATTACACCTTTAAGGGGCCCAATGGTTCCCAAGGCCCCTTGCAGGCCCAGCTGGCCACCCTCTTTTTTGAATTTTTTTCAATATATTTTTTGCATTACACCCCAGGGCCCCTTACAGGCTTGCCCCCCTCGCATTTTTTATTGCATTACACCTGTAAGGGGCCGATGGTCCCCAGGGCCCCTTACAGGCCCAGCAAGCCCCCCTCCCGTTTTTTTATTCTATTTTTGCATTGCACCTGTAAGAGGCCCTCAGGGCCCCTTACAGGCCTGGCTGGCCCCCTCCCATTTTTTTTTGCATTACACCTGTAAGGGACCCGATGGTCCCCAGGGCCCCTTACAGGCCCAGCCGGCCCCTCACGTTTTTATTTTATTTTATTTTTGCATTACACCTGTAAGGGACCCGATGGTCCCCAGGGCCCCTTACAGGCCCAGCCGGCCCCCTCACGTTTTTATTTTATTTTATTTTTGCATTATACCTGTAAGGGACCCGATGGTCCCCAGGGCCCCTTACAGGCCTGGCCGCCCCCCCTTCCCGTTTTTTTGCATTACACTTGTAAGGGGCCCAATGGTCCCTAGGGCCCCTTACAGGCCCAGCCGGCCCCCTCATGTTTTTTTTGCATTACACCTTTAAGGGGCCCAATGGTTCCCAAGGCCCCTTGCAGGCCCAGTTGGCCTCCCGTTTTTTTTTTAATTCCATTTTTGCATTACACCTGTAAGAGGCCCAGTGGTCCTCAGGGCCCCTTGCAGACCTGGCTGGCCCCCTCCCATTTTTTTTTTGCATTACACCCTCATGTTTTTCTTTTTTGTATTACACCTGTAAGGGAGCAGATAACTGGGGTAGGGGGTTGCTGATGGGAAAAAAACAAGTGTAATCTCTTCTCTCTACGAGATAACCATCGGGTGTAATGATGGCTGCCCCCTCAGTGTAGAAATTACCCGGCTGAATCCCAGATTTCTGAATTATATGAATCTCTCTGTGTATATATATATATATATATAGATGTGTCTGACCTGCAAAGAATCTCACCATTCAGGAATGGCGGCGGATGTAACTGATTGACACATATAAAGGTGAATCGATAACTTTACACTTTAACCACTTTAGCCCAGAGCCTGTTTTTAGATTCGGTGTTTATGAGACTAAAACATTTTTTTTGCTATAAAATTACTTAAAACCCCCAAACATTATATATATATATATTTTTCTAACACCCTAGAGAATAAAATGGCAGTCATTGCAATACTTTTTGTCACACCGTATTTGCGCAGCGGTCTTACAAGCGCACTTTTTTTGGAAAAAATTCACTTTTTTAAATTAAAAAATAAGACAACAATACATTTGGCCCAATTTTTTTACATATTGTGAAAGATAATGTTACGCCGAGTAAAATGATACCCAACATGTCACGCTTAAAAACTGTGCCCGCTCGTGGCATGGCGTCAAACTTTTACCCTTAAAAATCTCGATAGGCGACGTTTAAACAATTCTACAGGTTGCATTTTTTGAGATACAGAGGAGGTCTAGGGCTAGAATTATTGCTCTCGCTCTAACGATCGCGGCGATACCTCACTTGTGTGGTTTGAACACCGTTTTCATATGCGGGCGCTACTCGAGTATGCGTTCGCTTCTGCGCGCGAGCTCGTCGGGACGGGGCGATTTAAAAAAAAAAAATGTTTGTTTTAGTATTTATTTTTACTTATTTTACCAATTTTTAACACTAAAATAAAAAAAATAAAAAAATTATCACTTTTATTCCTATTACAAGGAATGTAAACATCCCTTGTAATAGAAAAAAGCATGACAGGTCCTCTTATATATGAGATCTGGGGGTCAAAAATACCTCAGATCTCATATTTAGGCTTAAATGCAAAAAAAAAATAAAAAAATAAAGTAAAATGTCATTTTTTAAATAACATTAAAAAAAAATGTCTCTTTAAGACGCTGGGCGGGACTGACTTTTTGACGTCACTTCCGCCCAGCAGAACTACGGGGATGGATGAGGGAAATTTTTCCCTCGCTCGCATCCACACTGAGCATGGGAGCGGACCCGATCGCCTCCGCCGCTACCGATGGCTCGGGAACGCAGCGGGAGGGGGGGTCCTCGCCCGCCACCGATAACGGCGATCTTGCGGCGAATCCGCCGCGGAGACCGCCATTATCGTTTACCTGACCGCCCACAGAAGAGATGGATATCTCGGTTGGGGCAGCAGCTGCTGCCGTTACCGAGATATCCATCTTTAAAGTCATGACGTATAACGGCAGTGGGCAATGTGTGTGCGACGTGTGGATAGATTTGCTCCTCTCTGATTTCATGGGGTGTGGGGAAGACAGGTTGTCTTTCTTTATTGTTTTGTGCTGTGGGATATGGAAATGAGCCTGGCTGAAGTGTCAGCGCCACGTCCCTAATGTAACTGCAAAGACCCAAGTATAGAAAGTTGGGACTTTATAGACGTCGAAGAACCTCCTCTCAGAATAAGTACTAATACATATATGTAAACAAATAAAATACTTTATTACAAAAAATAGAATATAAATAGACAAAGTAGGGGATATTATCCCCTTCCCGCCCGCCTAGGGTGCCCACGTGTCCCGGATTGCCCAGGACTGTCCCGCAATTGACATGTCTATCCCGGGTCCCAGGCACCTTCATTCCGGGACAATACAGTGTCCCAGATTGAAATAGAGATAACGGTCACCCCCTACTAACTTATAACTACATTTCCGGAACGGGTTGCTAGAGCCAGCGCTGTCCCCACCCACCCCGGCACCCCATCCTTCTCCGGCGCCCAGCGGCAGTCAGCGGGGACTGGTGTGATCTTCACTCTCCAGATAGTGACTCCACTCCTTTCCTGTGATTCACGTGGCTCATGCAGAGGGAGTGACAGCAGCGCTGCATCTGGTGGCAGGCTATGGGAGGCAAGCGGCACTGCATCTGGTGGCAGGCTATGGGAGGCAAGCGGCAGTGCATCTGGTGGCAGGCTATGGGAGACAAGCGGCACTGCATCTGGTGGCAGGCTATGGGAGACAAGCGGCACTGCATCTGGTGGCAGGCTATGGGAGGCAAGCGGCACTGCATCTGGTGGCAGGCTATGGGAGACAAGCGGCACTGCATCTGGTGGCAGGCTATGGGAGGCAAGCGGCACTGCATCTGGTGGCAGGCTATGGGAGGCAAGCGGCACTGCATCTGGTGGCAGGCTATGGGAGGCAAGCGGCACTGCATCTGGTGGCAGGCTATGGGAGACAAGCAGCACTGCATCTGGTGACAGGCTATGGGAGGCAAGCGGCACTGCATCTGGTGGCAGGCTATGGGAGACAAGCGGCACTGCATCTGGTGGCAGGCTATGGGAGGCAAGCGGCACTGCATCTGGTGGCAGGCTATGGGAGGCAAGCGGCACTGCATCTGGTGGCAGGCTATGGGAGGCAATCGGCACTGCATCTGGTGGCAGGCTATGGGAGACAAGCAGCACTGCATCTGGTGGCAGGCTATGGGAGACAAGCAGCACTGCATCTGGTGGCAGGCTATGGGAGGCAAGCGGCACTGCATCTGGTGGCAGGCTATGGGAGGCAATCGGCACTGCATCTGGTGGCAGGCTATGGGAGACAAGCGGCACTGCATCTGGTGGCAGGCTATGGGAGGCAAGCGGCACTGCATCTGGTGGCAGGCTATGGGAGACAAGCGGCACTGCATCTGGTGGCAGGCTATGGGACACAAGCGGCACTGCATCTGGTGGCAGGCTATGGGAGACAAGCGGCACTGCATCTGGTGGCAGGCTATGGGAGGCAAGCGGCACTGCATCTGGTGGCAGGCTATGGGAGGCAAGCGGCACTGCATCTGGTGGCAGGCTATGGGAGACAAGCGGCACTGCATCTGGTGGCAGGCTATGGGAGACAAGCGGCACTGCATCTGGTGGCAGGCTATGGGAGGCAAGCGGCACTGCATCTGGTGGCAGGCTATGGGAGACAAGCGGCACTGCATCTGGTGGCAGGCTATGGGACACAAGCGGCACTGCATCTAGTGGCAGAGGCTATGGGAGGCAAGCGGCACTGCATCTGGTGGCAGGCTATGGGAGGCAAGCGGCACTGCATCTGGTGGCAGGCTATGGGAGGCAAGCGGCACTGCATCTGGTGGCAGGCTATGGGAGGCAAGCGGCACTGCATCTGATAGCAAGTGGCACATTCACCTGACAAAAAACCTGCCGCCAAATTCCCCATCAACCCAGAGACTACATTTCCCCCCCGGACCCCCCATCTTTTTTTGGGGAAGGTGGAAATGTGGTCACCCTACGCCCGCAGTACATCATATGACGTACTTGACTTTCAGGGGGGATATCTGAATGATGGGTGCATCTACAGGCATTATTCAGATATCATTATTTTCTGCCATCGATTCTGTGCACTTGATCGTTCTTATAGGTGATGCCCCCCCCCCCCTCCCGCCACCATCCAGAGGTTCTCCATGCTTTCCTGTGCCATCAGGGACCCAGAGAAAGAATCGGCCGCCGCTGGATGGTGACCAGCATCTCTATGACCGTTGGATGCCCGGGCCCGACGTTATGACGTCACGTTCCGACGTCACGTTCCGAGCCGTGGATGTGAACAAAGCCGCGTTCGAGGCTGGTAAGCATGAAATCTGAGATTTTTTTTCCCGATCTCATGCTTTCCAGCCTGGAGGAGAGGTGTGAAGGTCTTATTGACTCTGCATCTCTCCACAAAGAGGACCTGTCACACACTATTCCTATTACAAGGGATGTTTACATTCCTTGTAATAGGAATAGGAATATAAGTGATAAAAAAAAAAAATATGTAAAAGAAAGTGTAAAAAATAAAAAAGTAAAACAATTTTAAAAGCCCCTGCCCCCAGGTAACTCACGCTCAGAGACGAACACATACGTAAGTCCCGCCCACTTATGTTACCGCCGTTCAAACCACACATGTGAGCTATCGCCGCGTGCGTTAGAGCGCAAGCAACAATTCTAGCATCAGACCTCCTCTGTAACTCTAAACTGGTAACCTGTAAAAGAAAATTAAGCGTCGACTGAAGGGGAGGAGCCGGTACACCTGTGCAAGACTGAAGGGGAGGAGCCGGTACACCTGTGCAAGACTGAAAGGGAGGAGCCGGTACACCTGTGCAAGACTGAAGGGGAGGAGCCGATACACCTGTGCAAGACTGAAGGGGAGGAGCCGGTACACCTGTGCGAGACTGAAGGGGAGGAGCCGGTACACCTGTGCATAACTGAAGGGGAGGAGTCGGTACACCTGTGCAAGACTAAAGGGGAGGAGCCGGTACACCTGTGCAAGACTGAAGGGGAGGAGCCGGTACACCTGTGCAAGACTGAAGGGGAGGAGCCGGTACACCTGTGCAAGACTGAAGGGGAGGAGCCGGTACACCTGTGCATGACTGAAGGGGAGGAGCCGGTACACCTGTGCAAGACTTAAGGGGAGGAGCCGGTACACCTGTGCAAGACTGAAGGGGAGGAGCCGGTACACCCGTGCAAGACTGAAGGGGAGGAGCCGGTACACCTGTGCAAGACTGAAGGGGAGGAGCCGGTACACCTGTGCGAGACTGAAGGGGAGGGGGGAGGAGCCAGTACACCTGTGCAAGACTGAAGGGGAGGAGCCGGTACACCTGTGCAAGACTGAAGGGGAGACTTTAATGAAGTTCGATGACACTCATTATAGCATTATATGACCATAGACAGGACAATAAGGACAATACAAGGACATGTTTCTTTTAATGTATTTTTTATTTACTTCATTTCTCCCCTATAAATTGCTGTCAGCTTCAACAACTAAACATAAAAGTATCAATTTTAAATGGTCAAAATTGTATTCATTTCAAATTTATTAAACTTCCATAAAATAACATGTATGTGTTTTTTTTAAAACATTATATATATATATATATATATATATATATATATATATATATATATATTACTAGCAGTGCTTTTTATCAAGTACAGATTTATTTATAATTTTATGAGAACTAAAATCCAAACACAAACTTCAAAAATAAATAGTGTAAATGGTGGAAATTCCATAATATGGCCACTAGATGGTGCTGAGTAGCTTGAGAAATGAGTACTCCCCTCAGCTCCATCTAGTGGCTGTAATATGGTATTTTTTTTTCATGTTCACACTTGTTCTTGCAAAGAATATATCCTGAGAACATAAAATTCTGCCACATTCACTCAGAATGAATCTACAAACAGCTATGTGATTATTATTATTTTTTTGATGAAGTCTCTTGGCTGGGGACGGCTTGATTAATTTAAAGCAGAGGTCCTGAACCTCGAGACCGCAGACTGGTGCCGGTTTGTGGCCTGTTGAGGGCCAGGTCATGTGGTAGGGGTGGCAGATAAGGCTTGATTTTTATTTTTTTCCAGCCTGAGCTCCCCCCAGGCCAGCCAGTCCCATACGATGTATCCCCCACTACACATGCACAGGGGGCAGGGCCGGTACTAAGGGAGGGCAGGAGGGGAAGCTGCCCTGGGCGGGGTGTGGGAGGGGGCGTCATTTTGCCAGCAGCAGCATGCAGAAGTATCTGTGCACAGAATTCTCAGGCTATCACACCACTCTATGATCCAATCTGTTGTTGCAACAGCCTGTCCAAAAACGGGGGTTTGAGGAAGCGCCCATGCCTATTTCCTGCTTCCTCTCTACACCAGCAGCTACGTGACAGGGGGTGAGGAGAGCCGTTGACATACCAGGAAGAGGGGGCCAACTGGCTTAATGTTCCAGTCCGCTCTGCGGCTGCTGAGAATTGTAGTCTGAGAACCTGAAAGACTGAGAGCCAGCCCAATACTGATCCCAGAATCCCCATGCACCAGGCCGGATCAATTGATCTAGAGAAGCCAATCAGGTTAGGTATCCTTGAGATTGGATATCAGTGGGGTATGGTTAGGTTAGTGATGTGGAAGATGTAAGGAAGGTTGGCATGGCCACATGGAAACTCCTATGGAGCTATGGAGGCCATATCGGTGAGTAGGTATCAACTGGGCTGCGCCCCATTACCTCCCCCAGTCGATGGAGGGGTTGTCTTCCGTGAGACCGGTCCCTGGTACCGGAGAGGTTGGGGCCGCTGACTTGAAGGACCTGTTGGCCCATCTGTAGGTGGACTTGCAGGCTGGCACTGCCCAGTTTCTGGAGGTAATACCAGTTCCTAGAGCCAAGAGACTTCATCAAAAAAAAAAATCACATACTGCCAGAGAGGTTGGAGACCGCTGACTTGAAGGACCTGTTGGCCCACCTGTAGTTGGACTTGCAGGCTGGAACTGCTCAGTTTCTGGAGATTATACCAGTTCCTAGGTCAATCATTGACCTGCTCTACTCCAGAAGCCCCCAACATGCCGACACCAGCCTGTGGCCCTGGGGTTGGGGACCTCTGCTTTAAATCAATCAAGCCGCCCCCAGCCAAGAGACTTCATCAAAAAAAATCACATGGTGCCAGAGAGGTTGGGGACCACAGACTTGAAGGACCTGTTGGTCCACCTGTAGGTGGACTTTGAGGTTGGCACTGCCAAGCTTCTGGAGGTTATACCAGTTCCTAAGTCTAAATAGGTCAACCGCTGACCTGCTCTACTTCAGTAGCCCCAACATGCCGGCACCAGCCCATGGCCCTGGGGTTGGGGACCGATGCTTTATATCAATCAAGCCGCCCCTAGCCAAGAGATTTCATAAAAAAAATTACATGGTGCCAGAGAGGTTGGGGACCGCTGACTTGAAGGACCTGTTGGCCCACCTGTAGGTGAACTTGGAGGCACTGCCCAGCTTCTGGAGGTTATACCAGTTCCTAGGCAACGGTGGGGTTGAAGTCTCCACTGTGCCAGGGAAAGGTCCTTCTAAGAAGATCCCTTCAAAAAATTGTTTTCTATGAGGGTTCTTCAAAAAGTTTCATTTTTTTTTTTTTTTTTACTTTATTAAAGATAAAAAAAAGTGCGGAAACTTTTTTATGACCCCTCATAATGACCTTTGAAATTCAGCTCTGTAGACGTCCCCCACCCAAAGCTGACACTACATCGTCACCTGCTCAAGCACACATGATTTTGACCACCAATAAAGTAATTTCTTCAGATATTAAAAAATAAAAAACAAACAATACGGGTGATAGTAATCTGTACAACCTGAGTAAAGCAAATGTCACATGACTGTAATTATTCCATACAGACGCCATCGGTGAGTGCCCGTCCTGTCATTGAAGTTGCTATTACAAAGTCATCGGCCTAAATTGATTCCAGTTTTATCGTCCACAATGATCTTTTACCACCCAAATGTGGGTTTTCTCATGGTTTTCCCCAGTCGGTGTCCAAAGACATTGATTATCCTTGAAGTGTAAATGATAACTTTATGTGTCTGTTATGTATGTAGTTTCATATCCGTTACAGCAAATTGTACAAAATTGGAACAATATGGAGGCAATTTGATTTGGTGACACACAATGGCCCCTCCTAGAGGTGTCCCAAGATCAAAGGGAGGAAATCATTCAACACCCTGGTGGTGTGAACCTGAGATGACTGCAGAAAGATCATATCTACCAGTTGGCCCCCGAAACTCTTTAGAACCCCCCAGAACAAAAGAAAATTTGGCTAAGCAAAGGAAAGTTTGAGAAGGTTAGGAGTTAGGGTAAATGGTTAGGGTTAAAACTAGGGTTTAGGGTTGGGGTTAGGATTAGAGTTGCAGTTGGAGTTAGAGTTGGGGTTCAAATTAGGGTTGGGGTTGGAGTTAGGGTTTGGGTTTGGGTTAGGGATTTCCCTTGAAGAATAAGGCTAGGACTCAGGAATTGGAACAGGGACCCGCCCCCAGAGGTCAAAGGTCAGAAGGCTGGTTCCCAGCGGTCAAAGGTCACCAGACGTAGCTGACCCACCCCCACCAAAGTGTATCGCCTACCCCAACTAAGTCGGAGAGTGAACAAGTCGGGGAAAGATTTACTCGAAAAAAAGGTTTTGAACAAATCTCTGTGAAGCCTCTTGGTCACCTCAGTTGGCTCAAGTCCTGGTTGACTTCAAAGTTAATGACTTATTTTTTTTTTTAAAGATTCTTTATATGGGAAGACATTTTTTGGATCGTCCAGCTTGGCTCCATCCTATAGGGCAAATAAAAGGTTATGTTCGAGACTACAATGATGGACTTTAGAAGATTCATATTTTGGGCTATATGGTCCACCAGTCATCTCATGCTCGCCAATTGTAACAGAAGTCAGTAGACCAGATTTGGTAACTGTTGGTGTCCCATAATCCTTTGTTCTTACTGCGCATATGACCTGAAGTTGCGGTATTTAGCGGTTCTGGGCATGTCTTTATCAACCACAACCATCTTGTGGATAATTTCTCTGATATCGCCCTCTTCAGGTTTCTCTCACCTCGGTTGGCTCAAGTCCTGGTTGACGTCAAAGTTAATGACTTATTTTTTTTTAAAGATTCTTGATTTAGGAAGACTTTTTTTGGATCTTCCAGCTTGGCTCCATCCTATAGGGCAGATAAAGGGTTATGGACTACAATGATGGACTCCAGAAAATTCATATTTTCGGTTATATGGTCCACCAGTCATCTCATGCTCGCCAATTGTAACAGAAGTCAGTAGACCAGTTTTGGTAACTGTTTCGTGTGTCTTTATCAAGCACAACCATCTTGTGGAGAATTTCTCTGATGTCCCCCTCTTCAGGTTTCTCTCACCTCGGTTGGCTCAAGTCCTGGTTGACGTCAAAGTTAATGACTTATTTATTTTTTAAAGATTCTTGATTTGGGAAGACTTTTTTTTTGGATCACACATCTTGGCTCCATCCTATAGGGAAGATAAAGGGTTATGTTCGAGTCTACAATGATGGACTCCAGAAGATATATTTTGGGCTATTTGGTCCACTAATCATCTCATGCTCGCCAATTGTAAGAGAAGTCAGTGGACCAGATTTGGTAATTGTTTTGTGTGTCCCATAATCCTTTGTTCTTACAGCGCATATGACCTGAAGTTGCGGTATTTAGCGGTTCTGGGCATGTCTTTATTAACCACAACCATCCTGTGGAGAATTTCTCTGATGTCCCCCTCTTCAGGATTTTCTGTGCGGTTTTTAGTTATAATTTTAAAGTATACGTAGTAGGGTGAGGTCTCTATGATGGCTGGAAACTCCTTAGAACCCTCCAGAACTAAAGAAAATTTGGCTAAGCAAAGGAAAGTTTGAGAAGGTCTTGTCAACCTCTACTAGAAGAGAAGTTTTTATGAACGAATCTCTGTGAAGTCTCTTGGTCACCTGGGTTGGCTCAAGTCCTGGTTGACGTCAAAGTTAATGACTTAATTTTTTTAAAGATGCTTGATCTGGTAAGACTTTTTTTGGATCTTCCAGCTTGGCTCCATCCTATGGGGCAAATAAAAGGTTATGTTCGAGACTACAATGATGGACTCCAGAAGTTTCATATTTTGGGTTATATGGTCCACTAGTCATCTCATGCTCGCCAATTGTAACAGAAGTTCAGTAGACCAGATTTGGTAACTGTTTGTATGTCCCACAATCCTTTGTTCTTACTGCGCACATGACCTGAAGTTGCGGTATTTAGCGGTTCTGGGCATGTCTTTATCAACCACAACCATCCTGTGGAGAATTTCTCTGATGTCCCCCTCGTCAGGTTTCTCTGTGCCGTTTTTAGTTACGATTTTAAAGTAGACGTAGTAGGGTGAGGTCTCTATGATGGCCTTGCAGGGGTCAAATGGTGACATTTTGTTTTTGTTCTGTGCCGGTGGCGGCGCTGTTGGTAGAACTTGGTGATCCTTAGGTTTGGGAGGCACTGGTGGAGGTGGTCGTTTGTCTTCACGTGGCTGTCCATTGGCTGGTGCCGAGTCCGGCTGTAAAGAAGGGAACATGAAAAATGTTAAGTAAGCTTCAAATGTACAACATACAGCCAGATGTTTATAGATGCCTGACCACTGCAACTCCTGTATATATGAGCTTGTTGGACCTCCTAATCCAAACCGCCTAACATTTTTTTTTTTACAAGCCAGCAGCTACAAATACTGCAGCTGCTGACTTTTAAATGGACACTTACCTGTCCAGGGTGCCCGCGATGTCGGCAGCCGAAGCCGATCAATTGTTCGTCTCTCGGCTGCACCTGCCGCCATCCTCGGTGAGGGAATCAGGAAGTGTTGCGGTTTCACTGCCCGACTCCCTCCTGTTTATGCGCGAGTCGCATCCTCACTGGTCCTCGCTGTCTTCTGGGACTCGTGTTTTTCCCAGAAGACAGCGGGGGGGGGGGGGTAAGTGGCGTAACCCTGGAAGTGGGTGCAAATACCTGTATTATAGAGGTATCTGTACCCCCTGAAAGGTGCCAAATGTGACACCGGAGGGGGGATGGTTTCGAAAAGCAGAGGTTCCATTTTTGTGTGGACATGCGCTTTAACCACTTCAGCCCCGGACCACTTGGCTGCCCAAAGACCAGAGCACTTTATGCGATTCGGCACTGCGTTGTTTTAACTGACAATTGCGCGGTCGTGCGACGTGGCTCCCAAACACAATTGGCGTCCTTTTTTCCTCACAAATAGAGATGTCTTTTGGTGGTATTTGATCACCTCTGCGGTTTTTATTTTTTGCGCTATAAACAAAAATAGAGGGACAATTTTGAAAAAAACGCAACATTGTTTCCTTTTTGCTATAACTATCCTTAAAAATATATATTAAAAAAAAATTCCCTTAGTTTAGGCCGATACGTATGCTTCTACATATTTTTGGTTAAAAAAATCGCAATAAGCGTTTATTGATTGGTTTGCGCAAAAGTTATAGCGTTTTACAAAATAGGGGGTTGTTTTATGGCATTTTTGTAAATTTTTTTTTTTTACTAGTAATGGTGGGCGATCTGTGATTTTTATCGTGACTGCAACATTATGGCGGACACATCGGACACTTTTGGTGCTATTTTGGAACCGTTCACATTTATACAGCGATCAGTGCTAAAAAAATGCGCAGATTACTGTGTAAATGTGACTGGCAGTGAAGGGGGTTAACCACTAGGGGGCTAGGAAAGGGGTTAAGTGCGTCTGTGACAGACTCACCCGGGACAGAGGCTTTTTGGAGGGGACTGAATGCTAGCCACTTGCCTTGCGATCATGGGCCCTGGCATTTGGGGGAACGGTGCTCTTTGTAAGCTGTATGCCTGGGGACCCTGTATATGCCATTAGAGTGACTGAGTCATTCTGTTGGGACATACAGTGTAAGGAGATGCTAATGTCGTTACCTCCAGCCATCTGTCTGTTCTCTGTGATAATTGACCCTGCTATTGTGTGAAGATGTCCCGTGTTTACACTTATGACAATGTGTATTGTATAGCAGGTGAGCAAGGAGACGTGACGTCTACCCTGAAAGGTCATATCTATGAGTCGCCTAGTCTGGGTAAATGATTAGTTAATTAGCTCATGTTAATTTATGTTCTGGTTACCTCCTCTTTAACTGTATATAAGGTTGTATTCTTGGTTCTAATAAACTCTTCATGTTCAGCACACAAACAAGTCTCGTCTCGTTGTGTGCCTGTGAGCAGCTGGAATATCTGATATCTATATCCAGACTGATAGGAAGCGGTATCTGACGGAAGCACTCAAGCGGAGTGTGGGACGTTCCGTTTCAGTGTCCTAGGGAGTGATTCTAACTGTTAGGAGCGTGGCTCTCTGTGACATGTCACTGATTGCTGCTCCCGATGAGAGGGAGCAGTGGATGAGTGTCCTGTCACTAGGCAGAACAGGGTGATGCCTTGCTTACACGGGCATCCAGGGCCTAACCGCCCTATAGGCTCACTATGCAAGCTTCTTAGGGCCCGCAAAGCTGCGGAGGGCCCCCCAAATTACTAGAGGCCCTGAATGGTGAGAAGTTATTTTCGGGCCCTCACCCCCGCTTCTCAACTCGCTGGCTGCATGGAGGTAAGAAGTCAGCACCCCCCGCTTCTCACTTTTTAATGTCATTTCCGACAGCAGAACACCCCCTCCCCCCAGTCTCAACTTTAATGTGACATGTCATTTTGCTTAGGGCCCCAGGGAGGTCAGGATCGGCACTGCAGGTACCCCCCCCCCCGTTCTGCAACTCCGTGACGCGATTGTGGGACACCAGCGGACATCGAGTCCCAGAGCTCGTGGCAGGGGTATATGTCAGAGGACATTAGAGTGTAAGCTCCTTTGGTACAGAGACTGATGTGGGTGGCTCAGTGTTCTCTGTACAGCGCTGCCGTATATAAATTGTATAATAGTGTGTGACTGTGACATTAGAGTGTAAGCTCCTCTGGTACAGAGACCTGGGACTGTGGGGGAGGGGACATTAGAGTGTAAGCTCCTCTGGTACAGAGACCTGGGACTGTGGGGGAGGGGACATTAGAGTGTAAGCTCCTCTGGTACAGAGACCTGGGACTGTGGGGGAGCTGACATTAGTGTGTAAGCTCCTCTGGTACAGAGACCTGGGACTGTGGGGGAGGGGACATTAGAGTGTAAGCTCCTCTGGTACAGAGACTGATGTGGGTGATTCAGTGTTCTCTGTACAGCACTGTGGTATATTTTAGAGCTATAATAGTGTGTGACTGTGGGAGTACATTAGAGTGTAAGCTCCTCTGGTTCAGAGACTGATGTGGGTGATTCAGTGTTCTCTGTACAGCACTGTGGTATATGTCAGAGCTATAATAGTGTGTGACTGTGGGAGTACATTAGAGTGTAAGCTCCTCTGGTACAGAGACTGATGTGGGTGGCTCAGTGTTCTCTGTACAGCGCCATAGTATACGTCAGAGCTATGCAGGTGAGTAAGATCATTTTCTTTCCGACTTCTGTCACTACTATAGTTTCATGCTGCATTCTTGGAATTCTTGGTGTCAGTCAGGGGGGGGGGGGGTCAGGGCTCTCGGTGTGACATGATTGCACACAGGTGAAGTATGTAGAGGATTAGTGACTCAGGGAGGGTCGCACCCCGATCCGGGGACTGAGAATCGGAGATCACACACCTGCTCGCGGCAGACGATGAGTACAGTCAGGTTATAACAGTAATATAATTATACAAGATTGTCTACTAATGTATATGGTTTAGATCAATTACAGGGACAGATGGAGATGGAGGGGTTCAAGGTTCAACATGAGCAGTTAAATTGTTATCTCCTGGGTGGGCCGTGTACAGAGAACATCTGGAAGAATGAACACAATCGGGGGGGGGGGGGGGGGGGGGGGGGTCTACATCCATCACATGCCCGATCCAAGTCAACAATTGCTGTGGAGTGTTCCCTGAACCCACAAGAATATTGATTTTGCCACTTTTTTTTAATTTCGCTCTAAAAAAATCCGAGCACAGCTGTAAGGTTGACGTCGGGTGAATGTTCTCAGGCTGAAAAGTAACGAAACCCATCAAGAACTTCTGCTACCTTGAGTGTATTTATTTTACTGGGCTCCCCTCAACTGGAAATAAAGAAGCCTGGTTTAGGGTTGAGAACGTATGCCCAACCAGTGGCGGCCGGTGCTAAAATTTTTTGGGGGGGGCGCAAAATAAAAAAGAATTGAAATAAAACCCCCATGACCAGACACTAAGAAACTTGAAGAAACTGGAAGTTTTTTTGTTAGAGCGAGATAAGAGGTTGTTTCCAGGGAGCTCCTTTCTCTCGCCATGAACCGAAATGGGGACCCAATGGCCCAAGCTCTCGGCTCGGTAGGGTGGGAGCGGAGGGTGGGGGGGGAGAATGGGTCCCAATAGTGGGAATGTTGTTGCTTGGTTCCTTTTCCTTTTTTATTTTTTTCTCTCTTCCTTAATTTTTTTGTGGATGGGATAAATAGTAAAGAGAGACTGCATTGTACTAAGATAACTGAATGTATTTTGTTTTTGTTTTTTTTTAGCTAACATGAATGTTATCTCCCATGTTTTGTATAGATGTTGGAAAATTATTTGAAAAATAAAGAAATTGAAAAAAAAAAAAAAAAAACCCCATCAATTGCAGCCACTGTGCCATCAATTGCAGCCACTGTGCCCATCAATTGCAGCCACTGTGCCATCAAATGCAGCCACTGTGCCCATCAAATGCAGCCTCTGTGCCATCAATTGCAGCCACTGTGCTATCAAATGCTGCCACTGTGCCATCAATTGCAGCCACTGTGCCATCAAATGCTGCTATGTGCCATCAAAAGCTGACACTGTGTCATCAATTGCAGCCACTGTGCCATCAATTGCAGCCACTGTGCCATCAAATGCTGCCATGTGCCATCAAATGCTGCCATGTGCCATCAAAAGCTGACACTGTGCCATCAATTGCAGCCACTGTGCCATCAAATGCAGCCACTGTGCCAACAAATGCAGCCACTGTGCCCATCAAATCCAGCCTCTGTGCCATCAAATGCTGCCATGTGCCATCAAAAGCTGACACTGTGCCTTTAATTGCAGCCACTGTGCCTTCAAGTGCAGCCACTCTGCCATCAAATGCAGCCACTGTACCATTAAAAGCTGACATTGTGCCATCAAACGCAGCTACTGTGCCCATCAATTGCCGCCCTGTGCCCATCAAATGCAGCCACTGTGCCCAAACACAGCTACTGTGCCCATCAATTGTCGCCAATGTGCCCATCAAACGCAGGTACTGTGCCCATCAATTTGCGCCCTGTGCCCATCAAACGCAGCCACTGTGCCTATCAAACACAGCTACTGTGCCCATCAATTGCCACCACTGTGCCCATCAAACTCAGCCACTGTACCCATCAAACACAGCTACTGTGCCCATCAATTGCCGCCACTGCGACTGTGCCCATCAAACATGATATGTGCAAAGTGGATCTCTCGCGCCACCACGTGAACAAGATGAATAAAATAAATAAATAAGTGAATAGTGGCGGTCGCTGCTCAATCTAAAGCGTAACAAGTGCACTAAAAAACTGGATATGAATAAATAATAAGCGCGTGCCTAAGTGCCTAAATAAACAAACTAGGATAATATATCCTCTTAGCATATCCTGTGCCATCAAATGCTGCGACTGTGCCCATCAAACGCTGCCACTGTGCCATCAATTGTAGCTACTGTGCCATGATTGCCATCAAATGCTGCCACTGTGCCCATCAAATGCTGGCAGTGTGAGTGTGCCCCCCCGCCTGCTCTCCGTCTGCCTGGGACTTACCCTGTCTTGTAAGGGAACGGGTGACAGCGACGAGCGGGGGTCCTTCATGTCTCCTCCTCTCCTCCAGTCAGGCGTCCAATAGCAGCGTCTGTTGTTTCCCCAGAATTCTCCCTTACATCAGAGTCTGCAGAGTGCCCCCTTACATCAGAGTCTTCTCCGTACATCAGAATTCTTAGTTTCCCCCTTAAATCAGGGTTCCCAGAGCATCCCTTATGTTACGGTTCCCAGAGTTCTCCCTTACATCAGAGTATTCTTTGTACATCAGAGTTCTCAGTGTTCCCCCTTAAATCAGGGTTCCCAGAGCATCCCTTATGTTAGGGTCTGCAGAGTTCTCCCTTACATCAGAGTATTCTTCGTACATCAGAGTTCTCAGTGTTCCCCCTTAAATCAGGGTTCCCAGAGCATCCCTTATGTTACGGTTCCCAGAGTTCTCCCTTACATCAGAGTATTCTTCGTACATCAGAGTTCTCAGTGTTCCCCCTTAAATCAGGGTTCCCAGAGCATCCCTTATGTTACGGTTCCCAGAGTTCTCCCTTACATCAGAGTATTCTTCGTACATCAGAGTTCTCAGTGTTCCCCCTTAAATCAGGGTTCCCAGAGCATCCCTTATGTTAGGGTCTGCAGAGTTCTCCCTTACATCAGAGTCTACAGAGTCCCCACTTACAGTGTAAGGAAACTCTGCGAGTTCAGATGTAAAAGGGGAACTCTGTGGACTCTGATGTAAAGGGGAACTCTTGTTATTAACTTCATATGATTCAAAATGTTATTTAATATCAAAATATATGTATAGTTTATACTATAACATTTTTTTTTTTTGCTGTGTGCTGTTAAAGTGTTCGGGTTTGACATGAAGAAAAGGTGGCAACCCTAAGGATATCCCACGACAAGGCCGCCTCAAATATACGCCTTGGCTGGCCGATCAGGCTCCCCCCACCTTGCTACTGCTCTGTATTCCTTCCCCTGGGAAGAAGGGAGCATATATTTGGGGGCCTCTTCATTTTTAAATGGACTTCCAGGTTCTGCTACCCGGACCCGCCCAGACCCATTCGCCCCTTTCTGTTCACACTGCAATGACGCTCCTAATTATTTTGTTCACCTCCAAGCAGCACTTTTTAATTACTGAGGGATCAAAATGACGTTCCCTCACTGAGCACGCCCGGACCAGCACAAAGAGCCATTAAAAGGTCTTCAATTAGTGCTGGCAGCCACAGGGACGCGGGATAAGCCACGGAGGACAAGCTGAGTCAAATTCTGAGAAAAAAGGCTTCAAAACAGCGATCCTCCCACTAATACCACCCTGCGAGGAGGCACTGTCATCAAAATAATAATTATATTATTTTTTAATAGTCGGCTCCAGGTGTATCTTCTGTACACCTCTAAAGAGACGCAGGTGAATAGCAAATCTTCAAAAAAAATGATATAAAGTTGCGCCCTTCTGACATTATTATACATTTATAAAGACTTTTTATCATAAATGTCTCCAACCAGAAATGTATCCAAATCAGAAAGTCACGGCTTGTATGTTTCTGCACCTGCCAGGCCTCCCTATTGGCCAGTGGTGCTGCATATTACATCTCATGGCCAATAGGAAGGAACTTGGGGTGCCCTTGTACAATGAATTGTCAAGTCTACAAAAGCAATTCTGTAATTGCCCCTCCATCCGACCACAATGATTCCCTCTGCTGTCCGGGCCCCTCTGTTTGCCCGGGCCCCCTACAGGAGGGCTGGTGGCCCCCCTATCAGCGGAACTGGCTGCGTGTACAATCTCTTGTGCAGTCAGCCCACCATAGTGCAGGAGGACAGAGGAGGAGCTCCTAATACAATCTATTGTGCAGTCAGCCCACCACACTGCAGGAGGACAGGTGAGGAGCTGCTTGTACAATCCATTATGCCGTCAGCCCACCATAATGGAGGAGGACAGGTGAGGAGCTCCTAGTACAATGCACTGTGCCGTCAGCCCACCATAATGCAGAAGGACAGGTGAGGATCTCCTAGTACAATCAACCCACCATATTACAAGGGGACAGATGAAGCACTCCTAGTACAATCAGCCCACCACACTGCAGGAGGACAGGCGAGGAGCTCCTAGTACAATCAGCCCACCACACTGCAGGAGGACAGGCGAGGAGCTCCTAATACAATCTATTGTGCAGTCAGCCCACCATAATGCAGGAGGACAGGTGAGGAGCTCCTAATACAATCTATTGTGCAGTCAGCTCACCACACTGCAGGAGACAGGTAAGGATTTCCTAGTACAATCAACCCACCAAATTACAAGGAGACAGATGAGTCGCTCCTAGTACAATCAGCCCACCACACTGCAGGAGGACAGGCGAGGAGCTCCTAGTACAATTCACTGTGTCGTCAGCCCACCATAGTGCAGGAGGACAGGTGAGGAGCTGCTTGTACAAACCATTATGCCGTCAGCCCACCACACTGCAGGAGGACAGGCAAGGAGCTCCTAGTGCAGCCAGCCCAACATACTGCAGGACGACAGGTGAGGAGCTCCTAATACAATCTATTGTGCAGTCAGCCCACCATAGTGCAGGAGGACAGGCGAGGAGCTGCTTGTACAATGCATTGTGCAGTTAGCCCACCATAATGGAGGAGGACAGGCGAGGGGCTCCTTGTGCAGTCAGCCCACCACACTGCAGGAGGACAGGCGAGGGGCTCCTTGTGCAGTCAGCCCACCACACTGCAGGAGGACAGGCGAGGGGCTCCTTGTGCAGTCAGCCCACCATAATGCAGGAGGACAGGTGAGAAGCTCTTAGTACAATCTATGTTGCAGTCAGCCCACCATACTGCAGGAGGACAGGTGAGGAGCTCCTTGTACAATTCACTGTGCAGGAGGACAGGTCCTCTTTATACAACTGCATTCGGGAAGAATCAGTAAAAGACAGAGATTGATATTTTCTTTCTTTCTTTTTTTATATTGTTACATGTTAGTCTGCAGATCCTGAATTGTATCATTAGATAGTGAATTGTATCATTAGATAGTGAATTGTATCATTAGATACCGAATTGTATCATTAGATCCCGAATTGTATCATTAGATCCCGAATTGTATCATTAGATACTGAATTGTATCATTAGATAGTGAATTGTATCATTAGATACCGAATTGTATCATTAGATACCGAATTGTATCATTAGATACCGAATTGTATCATTAGATACCGAATTGTATCATTAGATACTGAATTGTATCATTAGATCCCGAATTGTATCATTAGATCCCGAATTGTATCATTAGATCCCGAATTGTATCATTAGATCCTGAATTGTATCATTAGATAGTGAATTGTATCATTAGATCCTGAATTGTATCATTAGATAGTGAATTGTATCATTAGATACCGAATTGTATCATTAGATACTGAATTGTATCATTAGATCCCGAATTGTATCATTAGATAGTGAATTGTATTTATTAGATCCAGAATTGTATCATTAGATCCTGAATTGTATCATTAGATACTGAATTGTATCATTAGATACCAAATTGTATCATTAGATCCCGAATTGTATCATTAGATCCCAAATTGTATCATTAGATACTAAATTGTATCATTAGATCCTGAATTGTATCATTAGATAGTGAATTGTATCATTAGATCCTGAATTGTATCGTTAGATCCCGAATTGTATCATTAGATAGTGAATTGTATCATTAGATCCCGAATTGTATAATTAGATCCCGAATTGTATGATTAGTGTGTCTGATGGATGGACATTCCCTCTGATGGGGGGATTAGGAGGTGTATTGGGCTTCTGGTGATTTGGTAAAGATGAAGGTGGACTTCCCTAGTTTTTGGTTCACACCTTCAGGCGCAATGCGTGAATTTCTGCCCATTTTCAGTGCGTTCCCACGCACCAAGCGTGGGACGGTTCATTGATTTCAGTAGGCTGCCCTGTGTGCGAGAAACGCCGTAAAAAAAAAATGTTCCTGACCCTTTCCCAAAAACCACGCTGCACCAGTTTGGCGCAGTTTCTGAACTCGCACAGGTTGGGCGGACATGAGAGATAAATCTCTTCTTAGAAGGAATCCTCACCCTGCTGACAAACTCTTCACCTTCAGTAGAGGAGGAAGTCAACAAGGAGTTAATTTTCCCAGACAAGATATTTAAATCTCACGCCCAACCCCGAGCTCGGCGCGTTGTGAAACAGCCGACTTCACAATCAGTTTTTTAACCACTTCAATTCCGTGCACTTTAACCCCCCCCCCCCTTCCTGCCCAGTTCAATTTTCAGCTTTCAGCGCTGTCACATTTTGAATGATAATTGCGCAGTCATGTGACGCTGTACCCAAATTAATTTCTTTTTTGTTACAGGAATGTTTTAATTTCTACCATTTTTTTTTTTGTACCCACAAATAGAGCTTTCTTTTGGTGGTATTCGACCGCCACTGGGGTATTTTTATTTTTTGCTCTACAAATAAAAGACCGGCAATTGTGAAAAAAAATGTTTTTTTCTTTCTTTTTGTTACAAAACTTTGTAGATAAGTCATTTTTTTCTGTACTGATGGGCACTGATGAGGCAGTACTGATTGGCACTGATGATGAGGCACCTATATGCAGCACTGATAGGCACTGATATACAACACTGATGGGCAATTATCGGTGGCACTGATAGGTGGCACTAATTGGCACTCATAGGTGGCACTGATGGGTACTGATAGATGGCACACATGGTCACTTATAGGCAGCACCGATGAGCACTGATAGGTAGCACTGATAGGCAGCACTGATAAGGAGGCACTGGCAGGCATCACTGATGGTCACAGAGTGCTATCCCTTAAGGGAACTGATTGGCATCCCTGGTGGGCTCAAGTAGGCTTACCTGCTGGTTATGGGTTGGCATAGCTGGTGGCCATGGGTGGGCATCCTTGATGGGTCTGAACTGATATACAGCCCTGATGGGCACTGATCGGTGGCACTGATAGCCACTCATAGGCGCCACTGATGGCCACTGATAGGTGGCATCGACAGGCACCTGCTGTCAAGAAAAAAACAGAAGTTATGGCAGCTTTGTGCTGCCATAACAACGGTATTTAACGGCAAAGTAGCAACATATATCCACGGTGGTCGGTCGGGAAGTGGTTAATTTTCGATGTTTGCGGCAACTCTTGTAGTATACCTTGTATTGTAATTAAGAGTACTTATGGGGCTTATTCCTCCTTTGTCCTCATCAAATGTGCCAGGAAATTGCAATTACCCCAGAAGAACCTATTAGATTGTAAGCTCCTTTGAGCAAGGGTCCTCCTAAGGGTCCTCCTAATGGTCATCCTAAGGGTCCTCCTAAGGGTCCTATATTGTAACTCTCCACAGTTGGCACAATATAAATCATGAATAATAATGATAGTAATAGTGTTAGTATCCAGAGAAGGATCTTACCTTGATCTGTTTCGGCTCCGGGATCCTGGGAATATACTCGGCTAACTTCTGAGATCCGATCGGCAGCGATCCCTGCGTCCGATACTTTAATGAGGTCTCCATGTCGGCTGGCTGGCTGGCTGGAAGGTTCTGTGGGAAGAAGGCGGCTCTCACCTTTATATATATATGTGACACTCGCCTGCGAGTCATCCCTTTACAATGTGCGGGGCGTGTTGTGATCCGCCGTCGGGTTTCACAGGCTCGGCCGCATTAGAAAATTTATGAGCGCCGTAAAAAAGCATTTTTTAATAAACCAACACTGACACATCTGCCTTCTCCTTCCAGGAGTCCGACAACAACATCGGCGTGAAGATGTCACGGCAGGAGGATCGTGTGTGCCGAGGACGAGGAGTGACACCAAGTCATTACCGGTGACACCGACAATCCCCACGAAAACCAAGTCATTACTGGTGACACTGCCGATCCCTCCTGACACCAAGTCATTACCGGTGACACCGACAATCCCCACGAAAACCAAGTCATTACTGGTGACACTGCCGATCCCTCCCGACATTAAGTCATTACCGGTGACACCGACGATCCCCCCCTGACACCAAGTCATTACCGGTGACACCGACGATCCCCCCCCTGACACCAAGTCATTATTTTGTTACTTTGTTGCTGCTCCTTATTTCTGTGAGGTTATCTGATGTAGGATTTATCCAGCTGGGGTGACCATTGAATTGAATAATAGATATCTAATAATAGATCTGGTGTCCTGTGTCTCCTACCTCCCCTCCATTCCCTGTAATAGAAGAGGTATTATACTCCCCTCTCCGGTGTCCTGTGTCTTCTACCTCCCCTCTATTTTGTGTAATAGAAGAGATATTATACTCTCCTCTCCGGTGTCCCATGTCTCCTACCTCCCCTCCATTCCCTGTAATAGAAGAGGTATTATACTCTCCTCTCCGGTGTCCTGTGTCTCCTACCTCCCCTCCATTCTCTGTAATAGAAGAGGTATTATACTCTCCTCTCCAGTGTCTCCTACCTCCCCTCCATTCCCTGTAATAGAAGAGGTATTATACTCTCCTCTCTGGTGTCCAGTGACTCCTACCTCCCCTCCATTCCTTGTAATAGAAGAGGTATTATACTCTCCTCTCCGGTGTCCTGTGTCTCCTACCTCCCCTCCATTCTCTGTAATAGAAGAGGTATTATACTCCCCTCTCCGGTGTCCTGTGTCTCCTACCTCCCCTCCATTCCCTCTAATAGAAGAGGTATTATACTCTCCTCTCCAGTGTCCTGTTTCTCCTACCTCCTCTCCATTCCCTGTAATAGAAGAGGTAATATACTCTCCTCTCCAGTGTCCTGTTTCTCCTACCTCACCTCCATTCCCTGCAATAGAAGAGGTATTATACTCCCCTCTCAGGTGTCCTGTGTCTCCTACCTCCCCTCCATTTTGTGTAATAGAAGAGGTATTATACTCTCCTCTCCGGTGTCCTGTGTCTCTTACTTCCCCTACATTCCCTGTAATAGAAGAGGTGTTATACTCTCCTCTCCGGTGTCCTGTGTCTCCTACTTCACCTTCATTCCCTGTAATAGAAGAGGTATTATATCCTCCTCTCCGGTGTCCTGTGTCTCCTACCTCCCATCCATTCCCTGTAATAGAAGAGGTATTATACTCTCCTCTCCGGTGTCCTGTGTCTCCTACATCCCCTACATTCCCTGTAATACAGGGGTGGCAAACTCAAATTCATCGGGGGCCGCATCAGCAGTTTGATTGCCCTCAAAGGGCCGGTTGTATCTGCACTCCAGTTTTCTTGCGCTGCGTAGGGAGCCAGGGTTCAGGAGTGCGCTGCCTCCACTTTGGTGTCACTGGTGTCCCCCCCTCCTCTCTGGTGTCACTGGTGTCCATCTCCTTCTCTGGTGTCACTGGTGTCCACCCCCTTCTCTGGTGTCACTGGTATCCCCCCCTTCTCTGGTGTCACTGGTGTTCCCCCTTTCACTGGTGTCCCCCCTCCTCTCTGGTGTCCTCCCCCTCTCCTCTCTGGTGTCACTGGTGTCCCCCCTCCTCTCTGGTGTCACTGGTGTCCACCCCCTTCTCTGGTGTCACTGGTGTCCCCCCCTTCTCTGGTGTCACCGGTGTCACCCCCCTTCACTGGTGCCCCCCTCCTCTCTGGTGTCCCCCCCCCTCTCCTCTCTGGTGTCACTGGGGTCCCCCTCCTCTCCTCTCTGGTGTCAATGGGGACCCCCTCCTTAGTGACCCCAGTGACACCAGAGAGGAGAGGGACCCCAGTGACACCAGAGAGGAGAGGGACCCCAGTGACACCAGAGAGGTCCTTTGTCTCCTACCTCCCCTCCATTCTGTGTAATAGAAAACATATTATACACCCCTCTCCGGTGTCCTGTGTCTCCTACCTCCCCTCTATCCTGTGTAATAGAAGAGGTATTATACTCTCCTCTTCGGTGTCCTGTGTCTCCTACCTCCCCTTCATTCCCTGTAATAGAAGAGATATTATACTCCCCTCTCCGGTGTCCTGTGTCTCCTACCTCCCCTCTATTCTGTGTAATAGAAGAGGTATTATAAACCCCTCTCCAGTGTCCCATGGTTCCACCCTCCTCTCCATTCCTGTGTCTCCCACCTCCTCTCCATTCTGTGTAATAGAAGAGGTATTATGAATGGTGTAATGGTGGGGCCGTGGGACCCAGAAGCTCTTACAAAATATGAGCAGGAAATAATGGACATATCTTGGATTGCTTCAACATGGGTCTGTAATCCACAATATATTCAAGAATGTCTGGAAGAACTAATTACAGGTTGTTAATTCTGAACCCAACAGGTTAATAGAAGAGTGACTCATTCAATGTGGAACATAGACTGTTAAGGTGGTAATTAAGTCTGCTAATGTCATGTAAATTAACCTTAGTCTGGCTTCTAAGACCTTTCATTGTGTGATGCTAATTAACACTGTATTGTGTGAATTTCTATTGATGATAAATGTGTATTGCATTGCAGGTGAGAAGAGCCGAAGTCATGATGTCTGACTTATGTCTACTAAAGAAATGTGTATTGTATAAGCAGGTGTCTATCTTAAAAGATGTGTATTGAGGGGGGCTCGTTAGGAACTATTGTTTGATGTTGTGGACGGAGTGTGTCATTGTCCATTTGATTACTGCAAGTATTCTTTTTGGTGCATATAAAAAGCCTGATTTTCCCATTAAAAGTCTATCCGTTTTGAACCAGAGAACAGAGCTGTCTGTGTCTAGTTTCTGGGGAATTCTTATGGGTCCTGTTCGCCGGATTGTGGAGTGTCGATAAGCTGTCGTGGGTTGGTGGAATGGAATATCGTAAACGGCGTTTAACCCCCTGAATGTTACAATTGTTGGCTAGCAGTGGGATGATTCCATCGCCAGAAGAACAGCTACAAGAGGACACAGGACAATGGAGACACAGTAGGAACGGCTAAAGCTCTCTACCCTCAAGGACTTACTGGAGAACAGTGACAGACCGGTCAGCAACTGTAAGAAGAGGGACATGATCACAGAACTAGTCCAAATGGATGGAGCTGAAAGACCCAAATTAACGGAAAGGCCCAGCGTAACAGACAGGACACCTAAGGAGGCAAGTTTTGATCGGGCTGTTAAACTAAGACTGGCACACTATGGTCCTAACCCTCCACCGGAGATCATAGATCGAGTTATAGCGGCTGTGGATGCAAATTGGCTATGGCAAAGAGGTTCTGCAGCAGCAGAAGTCACAGCAGCACCAACTGAAAGGAGAAAGTACATTTTGCTGCTTTTAAGAATTTCATTGAAACTGAAGGGGAGTTTGATGGGTACCTGGTGAAGTTTGAACGGCAATGTGCCCTACACCGGGTGCCCACAGAGGAATGGGTTACCATTTTGTCTGGGAAATTGTCCGGCCGGGCCAGTGAAGCGTTCAGGGCCATCCCAGATGAGGATATTATGAACTATGGACTGGTAAAAGAAGCACTTTTGGCCAAGTATGCCGTCACACCAGAGGCGGTTCCGAGAGACGAGCAAGCAGACTGGAGACTCATATACCGAGTAGGCATGCCGCCTACACTGCACTGCATCCCACTGGGTCAATGGATGCCAAGCAGAATCCGGGGAAGAGGTGCTGCAGGTGTTCCTACTGGAGCACTTCTTTGACAAACTGTCCCTGGAAGTCAGAGAGTGGGTCCGGGACAGAAACCCTTTCTCCTTGTCTGAAGCAGCTCGCCTGGCGGACGAATACACAGACGCCCGCAAACTGGATAACTCTGTGGTCAAGACAACATCTTGGGTAGATTATTGATCAGCGTCACCCCCGCAGGTTATTGCCTACAAACCCCAGTCAGACCGTCCTACAGCACCACCTCCAGCAGCCACTTATCCTCAGCAGCCCAGGTTCAACTCCCAGGGCTACTCACAACCCATCAGATGTTTTGGGTGTAAACAGCTAGGGCACAAAAAGCTAGACTGTCTGTTGAATCCACCCAGGCAGTCACAGTCATGGAGACAGACAGAAAGGGGGAACCCCCACACATCCATGCCTACAGCCCACTACGTTGAGGAGGAAGAATATTGAGGCGTCCTGCACGAGGCAGATCCAATACAAGCAGCTAACCAGGACAACAGGCAGCAACACAGGCAGACTGTCTGGATCAATGGAAAGGTAGCCAATGGGCTACGTGATACTGGCGCCATCATGACCCTGCTACAGAAGAACCTCATCCCAGAGAGCCAGCACACCGGAGACACTGTAGCCATAGGAGTAGCGGTAGGCACTGTCTTCTTGCTACCCGTTGCCCAGGTTCACCTGCATTGGGGGGTTGGTTCGGGACACGTGAATGTGGGGGGTGATGAAGGATTTTACAGCGGATGTACTACTGGGGAATGATTTGGCCCTCCTTGTTTCTGCTTACGCCCCGATGTGCCCCACTGAAGCCAACACAGTGACTACCTGTGCCCAGACGCGTGCTGCTGGAACCAACCCACTTGCTGCTGAGACCCGGGTAAGACTATCTCCCCCGACATGTACCTTAGATCAGGCCCAATATCACAGTCTAAAATGGGAATGTGACAAGTTGGCCAGTGAGAAATCGGAGATGCAACACCACTACGTCATGTATTATGAGATGTCACGTGGCTTGAACATTGAAATGCACAAAGGTTAAATGGGATTTGCGCCCAGGTTGTGCCTTATCTCTCCCAAGAGCATCAGCAACAGATTTTGGGAGCCATTGAGAGAGCATAGCAAGTGACTGTTTCAGAACTGAATTCCATTATTTACCCTGCAACCTTACAAGTTCACCATTGGCCACCGACCTGGTAAGCAAAATGGCAATGAGGATGGGTTGTCCAGGCATTAAAGGAATGGAACTATGGACTAACTTCGGAGTCAACCCGTCTGGGGTCTCCTCCTGTGTTAGTCTCCTGCTGATAGGGGAGACATGTAACGGGAGGGCCGTGGGACCCAGAAGCTCTTACAAAATATGAGCAGAAAATAATTGCCATATCTTGGATTGCTTTAACATGGGACTGTAATCCACAATATATTCAAGAATGTCTGGAAGAACTATTTACTGGTTGTTGATTCTAAACCCAACAGGTCAATAGAAGAGTGATTCATTCAATGTGAAACAATAGACTGTTAAGGTAGTAATTAAGTCTGCTACTGTCATGTAAATTAACCTTAGTCTGGCTTCTAAGACCTTTCATTGTGTGCTGCTAATTAACACTGTATTTTGTGAATTTCTATTGATGATAAATGTGTATTGCATTGCAGGTGAGAAGAGCCGGAGTCATGATGTCTGACTTATGTTCTACTAAAGAAATGTGTATTGTATAAGCAGGTGTCTATCTTAAAAGATGTGTATTGAGGGGGGCTCGTTAGGAACTATTGTTTGATGTTGTGGGTGGAGTGTGTCATTGTCCATTTGATTACTGCAAGTATTCTTTTTGGTGTATATGAGAAGCCTGATTTTCCCATTAAAAGTCTATCCGTTTTGAACCAGAGACAGAGCTGTGTGTCTCGTTTTCTGGGGAATTGTTATGGGTCCTGTCTGCTGGATTGTGGAGTGTCGATAAGCTGTCTTGGGTTGGAGGAATTGAATATCTTAAACAGCATTAACCCCTGACCGTTACAAATGGTTTATTGTATCCGCGCTTAGGAGATAGATAGGCTGCTCCCTCCCCTCAAAGGCCCCTGATAGGAGGTGATCACCTCAGAAGAAGTCACATGAAGAAACGCGTCAAGTGGAGTGGTCTCACATGTCGATACGTCATTTCCGGTTGTCAAAGGATCTCAGCAGCTGAGAGCAGTCACCATGAAACCTAACCACTGGACCTGGGAGGTGGACCGGGACCCCTGGAGATTGAGCGGAGCAGGAATAATCTGGCTTAGAGAGGAGCGATTCAACCACTCTTGTTGCCTGTCACCCCTGCAGTGGTGTCTACATCTGGTGAGTGGGGAATCGAAGGGGGAGCACAGAAGTCACCCTATATGTCTAACAGCTATTGAGAATATCCACAAAAGTCACGAGATTGGAGTTTATAATGGAACTGGTTCTTTGATGTATTACTACTTACCCGTATATCCTCGAGTATAAGCCGACCCGAATATAAGCCGAGGCACCTAATTTTACCACAAAAAAATGGGAAAAACTTATCGACTCGAGTATAAGCCTAAGGTGAGAATGCAGCAGCTACTGTAAGAGAGCTAAAGTAAAAGAGGGTCAACAGTGCTCATTTGCAGCTTCACTGTACCCATTGCAACCTTCACTGTACCCAGCCTTACTGTGCCCATTGCAACCTGACTGTGCCCAGCCTTACTGTGCCCATTGCAACCTCACTGTGCCCAACTTTACTGTGCCAACCTCACTGTGCCAATTGCAACATCACTGTGCCCATTGCAACCTCGCTGTGCCAACCTCACTGTGCAACCTCACTGTGCCAACCTCATTGTGCCCATTGCAACCTCACTATGCCCAACCTCACTGTGCCAACCTCACTGTGCCCATTGCAACCTCACTGTGCCAACCTCTTGTGCTCATTGCAACCTCACTTCGCGGCAGCGGTTAATGATGGGATGTGGGGTTCCAGCACCTTAAACCTCTGGACCCCTTTACATTACACAGCACCCTGCACCTCTGTACCCCTTTACATTACACAGCACCCTGCACCTTTGGACCCTTTTACATTACACAGCACCCTGGACCCCTTTTCATTACACAGCACCCCGCACCTCTGGACCCATTTTACATTACACAGCACCTTGCACATCTGGGCTCCCTTACATTACACAGCACCCTGCACATCTGGACCCCTTTACATTACCCAGCCCCCTGCACCCCTTTACATTACACAGCACCCTGGACCACTTTACATTACAAAGCACCCTGTACCTCTGGACCTTTTTACATTACACAGCACCCTGCACCTTTGGATTCCTTTACATTACACAGCCCCCCACAGTTTGTTACACGGACACCCCCTAACAGTTCTGGACCCCCTGCATGTTACACTGGGGGGGAGACATGACATGCGGCCTGTGGGCATATGGCCAGTCCGGGCCTGATATACGGTATACCATCTGCTATCCTGAACACTGGGACTGGTCTTTTACCTTCTAAGCAGAGATATTCTCCGACATCTATATATGAGTATCTGCTGTACTACGTAGGACATGGCCTTGCTCAGAGGATTATCACCTAGGATACACAGATTGTGTTTTTACAGGACAGACTGTCCCTAATTTCATTGGCTGTTTAGGATTTTTTTATCACTTTTATCACTTTTTTTAATAAGTTCATCTCATGGTGTTTTATTATACACTAGTTCACCATTATAAATAAGGTCACGGAGTATATTGGGTTACTCTCCTCTCCGGTGTCCTGTGTCTCCTGCCTCCCCTCCATTCCCTGCAATAGAAGAGATATTATACTCTCCTCTCCGTTGTCCTGTGTCTCCTGCCTCCCCTCCATTCCCTGTAATAGAAGAGATATTATACTCTCCTCTCCGGTGTCCTGTGTCTCCTACCTCCCCTCCATTCCCTGCAATAGAAGAGGTATTATACTCTCCTCTCCGGTGTCCTGTGTCTCCTACCTCCCCTCCATTCTCTGTAATAGAAGAGATATTATACTCTCCTCTCCGGTGTCCTGTGTCTCCTGCCTCCCCTCCATTCCATGTAATAGAAGAGATATTATACTCTCCTCTCCGGTGTCCTGTGTCTCCTACCTCCCCTCCATTCTCTGTAATAGAAGAGATATTATACTCTCCTCTCCGGTGTCCTGTGTCTCCTGCCTCCCCTCCATTCCATGTAATAGAAGAGGTATTATACTCTCTTCTCCGTTGTCCTGTGTCTCCTACCCCCCTACATTCCCTGTAATAGAAGAGGTATAAGGCCGCGTACCGACGGAGGGGCATGTCCGCTGAAACTGTCCGACGGATCGTTTCCAGCGGACATGTCTCCTCCGGATTTCCATCCGACGGCGTGTACACACCATCGGATCAAAATCCCCGCCGGAAGACAGCGCGGTGACGTGGCGGTGACGTTGACGCCGCCACGTCACCGCACCAGGAAGTAAAAAACTTCCATGCATGCGTCGAAACATGTGCGGGCAGATATGTCCGCTGGTTAGTGTACTAACCAGCGGACATATCCGACGGACATGTCTCCGGCGGACAAATTTTAAAGCATGTTTTAAAATTTGTCCGCCGGTCAGACATGTCCGCTAGCCCATACACACGATCGGATTTGTCTGCTGAAACGGTCCGTCGGACCAGTTTCAGCGGACAAATTTGATGGTGTGTACGCGGCCTTATACTCTCCTCTCTGGTGTCCTGTGTCTCCTACCTCCCCTCCATTAAATGTGATAGAAGAGGTATTATACCCTCCTCTCCGGTGTCCTGTGTCTCCTACCTCCCCTCCATTCTCTGTAATAGGAGAGGTATTATACTCCCCTCTTGGGTGTCCTGTGTCTCCTACCTCCCCTCTATTCTCTGTAAAAGAAGCGGTATTATACTCTCCTCTCCGCTGTCCTGTGTCTCCTACCTCCCCTCCATTCCCTGTAAGGGCCATTTCACACTGGTGCGTTTTTGCCGCTAAAAATAGCGCTATTAAAACGTCCCCCAATGCACCCCTCCATTGAAATGAATTAAAAACGCGGTAAAACGCGGTAAAATCGCGGTGTTTTGCCGCGATTTTAATCGCGATTTTACCGCGTTTTTACCGCGTTTTTAATTCATTTCAATGGTGGGGGGCGTTTTAATAGCGCTATTTTTAGCGCGAAAACGCGGCAAAAACGCACCAGTGTGAAATGGCCCTAATAGAAGAGGTATTATACTCCCCTATCCGGTGTCTTTACGCTATGCCGCCGCAACTTAGAGAGGCAAGTGCTGTATTCACAAAGCACTTGCGTCCTAAGTTATGGCAGCGTTGTGTAAATGTGCCGGCGTAAGTGCGCGTAATTAAAAGTAGCCTTGTAGTGGACGTGGTGTATTAAAATGAGCTGTGACCCCATGCAAATGAGGGTCCGAACGAACGGCGCATGCGCCGTCCTTGGACGTATCCCAGTGCGCATGCTCCAAAATCACGTCGTAAATAGTCAATGCTTTCAACGTGAACGTAACTTATGCACAGCCCTATTCGCGTACGACTTGCGCAAACGACGTACAATTCGACGCTGCTCTGACGTCCATACTTAACATTGCTGCCTGCGCCTCATATAGCAGGGGTAACTTTACGCCGGTCAAACGCCAACGTATATCAATACGCCGGGCGCAACTACGTTTGTGAATAGGCGTACCTAGCTCATTTGCATATTTTTAATGGGAACGCCAAATGCGTCCAGTGTAACTATGCGCTCACGACACGCCGGCGCAGGCAAGTTACGCCGGACGACTGAAGCCATGTTTTTCAGCGTAACTTGCTTTGTGAATCGGCGCAAAGATACGCCGGCGCACATTTGAAATTACGCCGGCGTATCTCCAGATAATTTCTTTCTGAATCCTCTGAGTTTAATTTTGCAGATTTGGCATTTGGCAGATCGGCGGCTTCCTAAGTTATTATTCCGAAAACGAAATCTGCGAAATCGTCTTCCAACTTCTGCATGATTGTATGTAGTGTGGGAATGTCTCCTTGCTCCTTATTGTTGCGCTTTGTGTAATGAAATATTCCGTGTCATGTGACTCGTTCAATAAACTCTCATTAGCAGCCGCCGCTTGCGGTCCAAAGATCTAATCGCACCAATTATCTTCATTAAGCTCCGTGTCTGGAGGCCTGGAGGGGAAAAACGATCCCGGGAGTCTACGGAGACGCTTCCAACCAAAGAGACGCGTTTCACTAATGAGATTTAATATCAGAAGATAATTTAAGCGCTGCGCAAACTGTTGGCGCGATATAAATCCTGTATAATGAGTATAATAATGATTAATAGAGAAAAGCCAATCAGGGCTGATGAGAAGGGCGGCCGCGGCCGCTGTTATTAAATATCGCAGTGTCGCTGACATCAGCTTCTCGGTGGATTTCCCTGACAATTTGGGCGTCATAAGAAGAGGAGATTATACCCAACACACAGCGAGACATCTGTATCCACGTGTCCCGGGTCTCTCTCATTGGATGTTCCGGCAATTACAGGAATTCTTTATGTTTTGTTTTTTTACAAGCCAAATGAACAACAACTGGAGAAGAGCCAAGAAGTGAAGATGATGACTTTGTTGCAGTTGTATGTTCCAGGAATTAATTCCGACTTCTGGGCCTTTCCTTCTGTCTTGCACAGTCGCACGCCTCCCAATCTTTTCAATTAGCGAAAGTTTGTTGGCATAAGGCACACCCCCTGGCCACGCCCCCTTAAACCACTTCGATACCGGGCACTTTAGCCCCTTCCCGCCCAAGACAATTTTCAACTTTCAGTGCTGTCGCACTTTGAATGACAATTGCGCTGTCATGCTACACTGTACCCAAATGTATTTTTTATAATTTTCTTCCCACAAGTAGAGCTTTCTTTTGGTGGTATTTGATCACTTCTGCATTTTGTTTTTGTTTTGTTTTTTAAGCTAAACAAACTAAAAAATGCCCACATTTTTTAGAACGTTTTTTCTTATATTCTGTCATAAAATTTGGTTTTCCCCTTCACTTACAGGCACTGATGAGGTGGCACTGATGGGCACTCAGAGAGTCCCCTTTTACACCAGAGTGCCCAGAGAGCCTCCCCCTTACACCAGAGTCCCCAGAGAGCCCCCCTTTACATCAGAGTCCCCAGGGAGCCTCAGCCTTGCATCAGGGTCCCCAAAAAGCCCCCCACTTAGATCAGGGTCCCCAGAGAGCTTCCTCCTTACATCGGGGTCCCCAGAGACCCGCCTCCTTACATCAGGGTCCCCAGAGAGCCTCCTTTTATATCAGGTCCCCAGAGAACCTTCCCCTTACATCAGGGTGCCCAGAGAGCCCCCTTTACTTCATAGTCCTCAGGGAGCCTCAGCCTTGCATCAGGGTCCCCAAAAAGCCCCCCACTTACATCAGGGTCCCCAGAGAGCCTCCTCCTTACATCAGGGTCCCCAAAAAGCCCCCACTTACATCAGGGTCCCCAGTGAGCCTCCTCCTTACATCAGGGTCCCCAGAGAGCCTCCCCTTACATCAGGGTGCCCAGAGAGCCCCCTTTACATCAGAGTCCCCAGGGAGCCTCAGCCTTGCATCATGGTCCCCAAAAAGCCCCCCACTTACATCAGGGTCCCCAGAGAGCCTCCTCCTTACATCAGGGTCCCCAAAAAGCCCCCCACTTACATCAGGGTCCCCAGTGAGCCTCCTCCTTACATCAGGGTCCCCAGAGAGCCCCCTTTTAATATCATGTCCCCCAGAGAGCCCCCCTTTACATCAGGGTCCCCAGAGAGCCCCTTTTTACATCAGGGTCCCCAGAGAACCTCCCCCTTACATCAGGGTCCTCAGAGAGCCTCCCCTTACATCAGGTTTCCCAGAGAACCCCCTTACATCAGAGTCTCCAGAGAGCCTCAGCCCACCCCCCATCCTCCAGCTACCCATTCTGGTACTGCTAGCCCACCTCCTATCCTTCATCTACCCCATAAATGGTACTGCTACCCCACCCCCTATCCTTCATCTACCCCATAAATGGTACTGCTAGCCCACCCCCATCCTCCAGCTACCAAACCCTGGTACTGCTAACCCAACCCCCATCCTTTAGCAATCCCACCCTGGTGCTTAACTGCTATCCCACCATTATTCTTCAGTTACCTCACAATGGTACTGCTAGCCCACCCCCCATCCTCCGGCTACCCCACCCTGGTACTGCTAGCCCACCCCCCATCCTCCGGCTACCCCACCCTGGTACTGCTAGCCCACCCCCCATCCTCCGGCTACCCCACCCTGGTACTGCTAGCCCACCCCCCTTCCTCCGGCTACCCCACCCTGGTACTGCTAGCCCACCCCCATCCTCTGGCTACCCCACCCTGGTACTGCTAGCCCACCCCCATCCTCCGGCTACCCCACCCTGGTACTGCTAGCCCACCCCCCATCCTCCGGCTACCCCACCCTGGTACTGCTAGCCCACCCCCATCCTCCAAATCCCCCACAATGGTACTGCCCATGCTGGTTCTGTTAAATAGTCACAATCCAGTTGTATGCCAAGTATAAAATGAATCAGTCTGATTGGCTGATGGTGAGGCAGGACAAGTAGCTGTATGGGGGCTTATGGCTGAATACAATCAGCTTCTATCGGATGTTCTGACCTGTGTACCTGTCTCATCATAGATGATAAAAAGAAAACATAAAACACATGAGCACCACTATCTACATTGTACATCACCCCGTAATAAAAGGCATTCCTGGAGTGCAGGGTAATCACTTCCTTTGGAATGCCTTTCTGCATATGGCAATGTATTACTGGGTTATGTAGTGTTCATGTGTTCACATTGAGCTTTTATGTTTTCCTTTTTATCATCCGTGATGTGACGCGTACCCGGGCACGTTCCTCCACTGTGCAGGTTGTTTGGCACAGAGTGGCCGCAATCCTCCTCTTCTGGGGTCCCACAACGACTTTCGTGGCTCCTCCCCGCATTAGATAACCCCCTCTGGGAAGCTCTCTCTCCCGAAGGGGGTTACCTTGCGGGCGCGCTCCCGTGTGATTCAGTCGGCGTCCATAGATGCAGAGTGTATGACTCAGCCCCGACCCCCGGCGCCCGTGTCATTGTATTTGATTGACTGCAGTGGTACCACTTTAACTGACAATTGCGCGGTCGTGCGACGTGGCTTCCAAACAAAATTGGGGTCTTTTTTTTCCCACAAATAGAGCTTTCTTTTGGTGGTATTTGATCACCTTACTTTTTGCTATAAAAAATATCCCCAAAAATATATATAAAAGATAATTTTTTTCCTCACTTTAGGCCGATAAAATCGCAATAAGCGTTTATCGCTTGGTTTACGCAAAAGTTATAGCGTTTACAAAATAGGGGATAGTTTTATTGCATTTTTATTAATATTTTTTACTAGTAATGGCGGCAATCAGCGATTTTTTATTGTGACATTATGGCGCACACTTCAGACACTTTTTACACTATTTTGGGACCATTGACATTTATACAGCGATCAGTGCTATAAAGATGCACTGGTTACTGTGTAAATGACACTGGCAGGGGATGGAACACTAGGGGGCTATGAAGGGGTTAAGTGTGTCTTAGGGAGTGATTCTAACTGTGTGGGGGCTGGGCTACAAATGACAGGACATTGATCACTGCTCCTGATGACATGGAGCAGTAGATCAGTGTCCTGTCACTAGGCAGAACAGGGAGATGCCTTGTTTACATAGACATCTCCCATTCTGCCGCTCCGTAACCCGATCATGGGCACCCGGCGGACATCGGACCTCGCAATGGGAGCACGCACGCGCCCGCACGGGGGCAAATTCAAGGCAACGTACCGGTATGTTACTTTGCGCAGCCATACCATTCTGCCGACGTATATTGGCGTGAAGGGGTCCTTAAGTGGTTAACCTACCTGGATCTCGTGTTGTTTGTGTGCTACAAACACCCCCATGACACATTTGGAAACTTTTAAACATGGTCACGCTCCCCTATGACCCTACAATATCGTTTTTTGCACGGTGCCCTGGGGCCACAGCCACGTTTGAATTCGGAGTTTCTATGGTTTTGGACTTTTCGGCTTCCATCTCAGTTCAGTTTAAATGTAACCAACTGCTGCATGCATGGTCCTATAGTGATAATTCTGAAGCTTAATACTTTGATAGTGGGAGGCTCACGTGATCGTTCTTCATACCTAGTGCTTTCACCACTATGCACAAGTCCATACTTCGGCCTGCGTGCTTTTTGAGCCCCAGTTTCCGACTTTTGTGAATGTGAATGTACGGGTGTGTGGATGGGGCCCTGGTGCTGGCACCTTTTTGTGACAACCTTGTCATAGTCACGTGTTTAATCTGTGGGTGTTACTGGGGTTTTTTTTTTGAATATCATACATTTCAAATTGTGGGTCATTTTTATAGTCCGTCGATATAATTTTTTAAATTTTCACACAGCGTTGATGGTAATCCTTTGGCGACTCTTCATTGGAGTCACCTTCTTGGTTTTTTCCTAGCACTTTTCAGGTGGGGACGTAAATCTCATTGATAGAGGTGGGGAGGGAAGACTCATTGATGGAAGTGGGGAGGGAAGGCTCATTGATGGAGGTGGGGAGGGGAAGGCTCATTGATGGAGGTGGGGAGGGAAGACTCATTAATGGAGGTGGGGAGGGAAGGCTCATTGACGGAGGTGGGGGAGGGAAGACTCATTGATGGAGGTGGGGAGGTAAAGGCTCATTGATGGAGGGTGGGAGAGAAGGCTCATTGATGGAGGTGGGGAGGGAAGGCTCATTGATGGAGGGTGGGAGAGAAGGCTCATTGATGGAGGTGGGCAGGGAAGGCTCATTGATGGAGGTGGGGAGGGAAGGCTCATTGATGGAGGGTGGGAGGCAAGGCTCATTTATGGAGGTGGGGAGGGAAGGATCATTGATGGAGGTGGGGAAGGAAGGCTCATATATGCAGGTGGGGAGGGAAGGCTCATTGATAGAGTTGAGGGGAAGGCTCATTGATGGAGGTGGGGAGGGAAGGCTCATTGATAGAGGTGGGGGAGGCTCATTGATGGAGGTGGGGAGGGAAGACTCATTGGTGGAGGTGGGGAGGGAAGGCTCATTGATGGAGGTGGGGAGGGAAGGCTCATTCATGGAGGTGGGGAGGGAAGACTCATTGATGGAGGTGGGGAAGGGAAGGCTCATTGATGGATGTGGGGAGGGAAGGCTCATATATGCAGGTGGGGAGGGAAGGCTCATTGATAGAGTTGAGGGGAAGGCTCATTGATGGAGGTGGGGAGGGAAGGCTCATTGATAGAGGTGGGGGAGGCTCATTGATGGAGGTGGGGAGGGAAGACTCATTGGTGGAGGTGGGGAGGGAAGGCTCATTGGTGGAGGTGGGAAGGGAATGCTCATTGATGGAGGTGGGGAGGGAAGGCTCATTGATGGAGGTGGGGGAGGGAACGCTCATTGATGGAGGTGGAGAAGGGAAGGCTCATTGATGGAGGTGGAGAAGGGAAGGCTCATTGATGGAGGTGGGGAGGGAAGACTCATTGATAGAGGTGGGGAAGGGAAGGCTCATTGATGGAGGTGGAGAGGGAAGGCTCATTGGTGGAGGTGGGGAGGGAAGGCTCATTGATGTAGGTGGGGAGGGAAGACTCATTGATAGAGGTGGGGAGGAAAGACTCATTGATAGAGGTGGGGAAGGGAAGGCTCATTGATGGAGGTGGGGAGGGAAGGCTCATTGATGGAGGTGGGGAGGGAAGGCTCATTGATGGAGGTGGGGAGGGAAGGCTCATTGATGGAGGTGGGGGGGGGGAAGGCTCATTGGTGGAGGTGGGGAGGGAAGGCTCATTGATGGAGGTGGGGAGGGGAAGGCTCATTGATGGAGGAGGGGAGCAAAGGCTCATTGATGGAGGTAGGGAGGAAGGTTGGCCTATGTAGGGCCCATACTGACCAGTGTCCACTGCCAAAGGTACCTACAATGGGCACATTAGCATCAGAACTGGACCATAGAGCAAAGGAAGAAGGCCTGGTCTTATGAATTCAAGAATGGTTTGGGCCACACCGTAACGAGTTTGAGGTGTTGACTTGGCCTCTAAAATCTCTAAATCTCTATCCGTTGAGCATATGTGGGATGTGCTGGAAAAACAAGTCTGATTTATGAAGGCCCCACCTCACAACTTGTAGGACTTAAAGGATCTACTACTGATGGCTTGGTGCCAGATACCCCAGCATACCTTCAAAGGTCTGGTGGAGTCCATGCTTAAATGGGTCAGGGCAGCAAAAGGGGGGGACCTATTCGATATTAGCTGGGTGGTAATAATGTCCTATTCAGCTGCCTGTCCTGCCTCACCTCCGTCCAATCAGAGTGATTCATTTCATACTTTATATATAAGATGGATTGTGTGACAATTCCACTCCTAAAGTATCAACGTGTCAGGTTGTCCATTTCCCTTTGTTCATCTAATCTCTGCAATCATCCTCATTATATCACATCAGAGTTCCGTAGATTATAATTTTATTGGATGATCTGATTCTTCTAATGACGGATCTCCACAATACATTGGATGGAAATAAATTCTGTAAATGGTAATGGTGGGTGAGGCCGGAGTATCACACCCCGATTAACACTGAGGAAACAGGGACACCCCCAACCTGGAGGATAGAGAAGAAAATATGTATAACAGTGTAAATTTGCTGTCCCCTCAAAATAACTCAACACACAGCCATTAATGTCTAAAACGCTGGCAACAAAAGTGAGGACACCCCTAGGTGAAAATCTCCAAATTAGGCCCAATGTGTCAATATTTTGTGTGGCCACCAGTGGCGTAGCGTGGAGGGGGGACAGGGGGGACCGTGGCCCCAGGCGCGATATTTAGGGGGGCGCAATTTTAAGTCAGCGTGTGTCACACTGGCTGATTCCTCCTAAATTTCATTTTCTGTGCCCCCGGCCGCCCGAAGCTCCGGCCGCCATCTTTCAATGTCTGGCGCCCTCTGATTGGGCCATTGGGTTAAGTGCGGTGTGGGGCTGGCCTGTCCATGATCCTAAACTCCCGCTTCTGCACATGAGCTCCATATACCCAATTACAGTGCGGCGTGCGCCGGACACTGAACAAACATGGCGGCCGCCTCCTCCTATCCTCCGGACCCCGATGTCATGATGCAGCCTGCAGGACAAGCAGTAGATGAGGAGGAACACGGACTGGGCGGCAGAGAGACACGCAGAGAGGGAATATTCCTTGTAATAGGAAAAAAAAAAATCAAAAAAAAAATTTAAAAAAAAAATAAAAATTCAAATAAAAAAAAAAAATTGCAAAAATAAAAATAAATTAAGCAAAATAAATTTTTTTTTTATTTAAAACGCCCCTGTCCCCGGTAGCTCAGGAGTGAACGCACATGCAAGTCCCACCCTCATATGTAAACGCCGTTCAAACCACACATGTGAGGTATCGCCGCGTGCGTTAGAGCGCCATTAACAGTTCTCGCACTAGACCACCTCTAAACTGGTAACCAGTAAAAAAATTAATAAATCTAAGCGTCGCCTATGGAAATTTTTAAGTACTAAAGTTTGGCGCCATTCCATGAGTCTGCGCAATTTTAAAGCGTGACATGTTAGGTATCTATTTACTCGCCGTAACATCATCTTTCATATTTTACAAACGAATTGGGCTAACTTTACAGTTTTGTTATTTTTTTTTAATTCATGAAACTTTTTTTTTTCAAAAAATAAAAGGCGTTTGAAAATTATTGCGCAAATACCGTGAGAGATAAAAAGCTGCAATGATCGCCATTTTATAGGGTGTCTGCCAAAAAAAAAAACATATATCATTTTTGGGGGGGTTCTGAGTAATTTTCTAGCGGAAAAATTAAGATTTTTTGCATGTAGGAGAGAAGTGCCAGAATAGGCCCGGTATGGAAGTGGTTAATATTTATTTTGGGTTCGAAAGCTCAAAAGCTCTGAAGTCACTTAGAGAAGTACGCATGGCGGCCAGGCAACTAGCATCTTCATAAGTCACTGGCCTCCACTCCATGTAGAATTGGTCCACATTGTTGCTGGCATTTCCTGTGCACCCCCAGTGTCTTTAGTGGACCTTATGACTCTAGTTCCCCCCAGAGCACTCTGTGTCTTCCAGTGAGCTCCATGCACCACTGTATCTCCAAGAGTACCCCTGTGCACCCTTTGAGCCCCAGTGCACCCCCAGTGTCTCTAGTGGACCATATGAATCTAGTACCCCCCAGCATACCCTGTGTCTTCCAGTGACTCCAGTGAACTCCATGCACCATCGTATCTCCAAGAGTACCCCAGTGTATCTAGTTCCCCCAGAGCACCCCCAGTGTCTCTAGTAGACCTTATGACTCTAGTGCTTCCCAGAGCACCCTGTGTCTTCCAATGACTCCAGTGAGCTCCATGCACCACCGTATCTCCAAGAGTACCCCTGTGTACCCTGTGAGCCCCAGTGCACCCCCAGTGTCTCTAGTGCACCCCATGACTCTAGTTCCCCCGGAGCACCCTGTGTCTTTCAGTGTCTCCAGTGAACTCCATGCACCACTATATTTTCAAGAGTACCCCAGTGCACCCTGTGATCCCCAGTATACCCCCAGTGTCTCTAGTAGACCTTATGACTCTAGTGCTTCCTAGAGCACCCTGTGTCTTCCAGTGACTCCAGTGAGCGCCATGCACCGCCGTATCTCCATGAGTTCCCCATGCACCCTGTGAGCCCCAGTGCACCCCCAGTGTCTCTAGTGGACCATATGAATCTAGTACCCCCCAGCATACCCTGTGTCTTCCAGTGACTCCAGTGAACTCCATGCACCATCGTATCTCCAAGAGTACCCCAGTGTATCTAGTTCCCCCAGAGCACCCTGTGTCTTCCAATGACTCCAGTGAGCTCTATGCACCACCGTATCTCCAAGAGTACCCCTGTGTACCCTGTGAGCCCCAGTGCACCCCCAGTGTCTCTAGTGCACCCCATGACTCTAGTTCCCCCGGAGCACCCTGTGTCTTTCAGTGTCTCCAGTGAACTCCATGCACCACTATATTTTCAAGAGTACCCCAATGCACCCTGTGATCCCCAGTATACCCCCAGTGTCTCTAGTAGACTTTATGACTCTAGTGCTTCCCAGAGCACCCTGTGTCTTCCAGTGAGAGCCATGAACCGCCGTATCTCCAAGAGTACCCCATAAACCCTGTGAAACCCAGTGCAACCCCAGTGTCTTTAGTGGACCCCATGACTCTAGTTCCCGCCAGAGCACCCTGTGTCTTTCAGTCACTCCAGTGAGCTCCACGTACCACTATATTTGCAAGAGTTCCCCGGTGCAGAGTTCCCGAGATTTTAGCTGCCCCGCCCCTGCACTGCGTCCTGGCATGGTGGCCATCTGTAAGCCCAGGGGCCCCATAATCTTCTATTGCCCAGGGGCCCCATGAGTTGTCAGTCTACCCCTGTATACAAGTTTACTCGCAGTACACATGCATACTTTGATGTAAGGAGGGTCACATTCCTGAGTGTGTATACAGGACACTAATGTTTTTATGCATCATTTATGTTTATTATTTCTATTTGAATGTCACACGTTATCACCAAATATTGTTTTGAATTGATGTTGTTGTCGCCACGAGGGAACACACAGTATTTCTTATAGTCACCACTATTGAATCTGCAGTTGATTCTTTTCCCAGGGTAATTTGTTATTCACTCGATTGCCTATAGTGTGGGAGGAGTAAAGTTAGTGCCCATTGCTCTAACCATAATAGAAGCGCCACAATTTTCCTTTTATATGTAGCGGTACCCCCAAAGGGGCTGCTGGTAATAGCATGGGATGGCACATTACCTCATGGCTCTTGTGAAATGTCTAGGGGTGAATGATGCATACAGCAGTAGTAAAGGAATGTCCGCAGAGAAAATGTCTTTTTATGTGCTCTTTATTACCCAGTCGGGTAAAAACAGTGAACAGGTGATGAAAAGGACAGGTGGAGGTTGAAAGGAGAACAGCAGATTCAGAAGTACAATATGGAAACAGTCCTGCTTCCGACAACACTTCGTTTTCTTCGCAACTCCAGCCGGAATGGGTATAGCGTACCTGGGCAGGCCTCTCTCACTGACCTGGCAGCCAGAGTAACACTCGGAACTTGAGAAGAGGTCTCTGCCACAGACCCTCTCGAATGAACGTCAGGGAGACGCCTCTGCCACAGGCCCTCTCTGATTGCGGTTACGGAGGAGCTCCTCCTAAGTAAAGTTTCGCCTGGATCTTGTTCTCAACGTCGCCCAGGTACCAACTGAAAGAGGAGTCAATCCTTCAGTGTCCGGTTAACTTGATCCCCGGTGGTTCGTAGGAATCCTATTGGACGGCCAGCCTTTCATTGGCGCTCCTCAGATGGACTCCCCACCGAACAGCTACATGTAGCGTAACCTCCGAAAGGGCCGCTGGACTAATAATGGGATCGGAAGATTGTTACCCTTGCTTGGTCTAGGGGTGCACCATACCTCCCAACTGTCCCACGATCAGGGCTGGAGTCCCACGATTCCACCCCCCCGCGATTACCATGAATTGCGGTAAATCCTGTGGTCCCACGATCTGCGCTGGAGTTCCGCGATTCCGCTCCCCCCGCATAACAACTCCCATCCGCGGCACCCCCCCGCTCAACAACTCTGATCTGCGACACCCCCCAGCTCAACAACTCCGATCCGCGGAACCCCTGCGCTCAACAACTCCCATCCGCGGCACCCCCCCGCTCAACAACTCTGATCTGCGACACCCCCCAGCTCAACAACTCCGATCCGCGGAACCCCTGCGCTCAACAACTCCCATCCGCGGCACCCCCCCGCTCAACAACTCTGATCTGCGACACCCCCCAGCTCAACAACTCCGATCCGCGGAACCCCCGCGCTCAACAACTCCCATCCGCGGAACCCCCCCACTCAACAACTCTGATCTGCGACACCCCCCAGCTCAACAACTCCGATCCGCGGAACCCCTGCGTTCAACAACTTCCATCCGCGGCACCCCCCCGCTCAACAACACTGATCTGCGACACCCCCCAGCTCAACAACTCCGATCCGCGGAACCCCTGCGCTCAACAACTCCCATCCGCGGCACCCCCCCGCTCAACAACTCTGATCTGCGACACCCCCCCAGCTCAACAACTCCGATCCGCGGAACCCCCGCGCTCAACAACTCCCATCCGCGGAACCCCCCCACTCAACAACTCTGATCTGCGACACCCCCCAGCTCAACAACTCCGATCCGCGGAACCCCTGCGCTCAACAACTCCCATCCGCGGCACCCCCCCGCTCAACAACACTGATCTGCGACACCCCCCAGCTCAACAACTCCGATCCGCGCGGAACCCCTGCGCTCAACAACTCCCATCCGCGGCACCCCCCCGCTCAACAACTCTGATCTGCGACACCCCCCCAGCACAACAACTCCGATCCGCGGAACCCCCGCGCTCAACAACTCCCATCCGCGGAACCCCCCCGCTCAACAACTCTGATCTGCGACACCCCCCAGCTCAACAACTCCGATCCGCGGAACCCCCGCGCTCAACAACTCCCATCCGCGGAACCCCCCCGCTCAACAACTCCGATCCGCGGAACCCCCCTGCTCAACAACTCCAAACAGCGGAACCCCCACCACCCCCGCTCAACAACTTCAATCCGCGGACCCCCCGGTCAACAACTCAGATCCGCGGAGCCCCCCCCCACTCAACAAAACTGTCCTGCAGGGAAATTTTACAATTTTGGGAGGTATGCAGAAGCCACTAAGTAGTAATTGAATGTCCACACAGTCAATAAAGATTTTCTCAATGCTTTAATTCCAGGCCAACATAGCCAAACATTAACTCGGTGAAAGAAGAACAGGTTGATGAGAAAAAAGAGATTCTCGATGTCAGGCCTGGATACATGTACAGCAAAATCAGCCCCTTGAAAAATACAATTTTGCACGCGTCGCCACTCAATGCCTGAGTGGGTAGGATGTTTCCCGGACAAGTCCCTCTCACAGACCTGGCAGCCAGGACGCCACGTTAAATGTTGGCTGGGAGGATCAGGTCTCTCTCACTGACCCACCTCCAGGCCTCTGCCACAGGCCAATGTAGTTTAGATAGTTTGTAAATGTCCGAACAGAGCAAATCCTCCCAGCAGTTATCTCAGCACAGATCACCGGGTGACAGCAGAGCTTACCTGTCTATGGCCCGGGCGCCGGATCCTCTTTACGGCATCGGGAACCCAGTAAGTCACTGGGGTCCCTTTAGTTTTGTCTCTGATTCAGACTCAGCAAGGTCTGGAAGCTTGGCCAGGTGGGCCACGCCGGCAGGGTCCATGGATGCGCACACCCCGAAGGTGGATGCCGCACCCCGACTCCGGGACCCTGCGCAGGAGAAGGAAGAGAACCCAGAACATATGACCTCCATCACAGATATACCCCTCCCCAGCATGCCCAACGGGGAAAACCCCTTCCAATTGGCTGCTGGGGAAGACTCTATCCGCCAGAAATTCCTCTGGCTCCCACTGCCGGCCAAAGATGATACTCACATCCCCAGAATGCAGTCCAAGCCAGAGGACCTTTCCAGAACGACACAGGTCATTAACCTAAACAAATCACGACCGGGAGCAATGTAACTCTCCCAGTCAACTAGTTTTTAGCGTAGTGCCCATGCTGGAAGTAAGGGGGCACTACATACACTTGCTTGGGATCTTCAAAAGTGGGAACCCAGTCAACCACTGAGTCCCCGTCCTGTTTCAATGTTCCGGACCAACATGGCCCAGAAACCAGGAACACCGCGTGGCACATACGCCCCGGTCAGGTAGGCCAAAACGCTAGGGGTGCGGGGATGTGGCCACCCTAAAGGTGGATGCCACACTCAAAGAAGAACCAGCCAACATAATGTCTGTTCCATAAGTACCCTCTCCCAGCATGCCCAGCGAGGCTCAAACCTCCTGATTGGCCGCTGGGAGAGAACACCCAAACCTCAACTCCACTGCTGCCACCTATCGCCCAGGGGTGGAACCACAACCCAGCAACAACAGAACGAGCCCACAGCACAGCCAAGCTGAAACAGAGACCCTACTCAATGATTGTAATTAGAATCAGAGTCACTTACACTCTGATCATCCCCTTAATTTTATTAGCACCGGTACTTGGAAGTACACAGGCGCTACACATATCTCTGATTTATTGATGCTCACCCTGAGACCCGGTTCACAATGGGACGAGTCGCCTCCCATTGAATGCAATGGGAGCGTTCTAATAGGAGCGACGCAAGTCGCTCCGACTTAGAAAATGCTCCCTGTACGACTTTGGGTGCAACTCGGGGCGACCTCCATTGACTTCTATACAGAAGTCGTTTGGCAGGTCGCCTCTGAAGTCGTCCTCAGAACAACTTGCAGAGCCGCCCCCGGAGTCGGATTGCCCAAGTGTGAACTGACTGAGCGTTCTGCCCCCCCCCCCATACACCCATCTAATCACCCCCTCATCTTACCCATCAGATTACAAATCAGCCACTCCCACTGAAAGCCTGATGTCTTTTTTATCTACTATACAGTGTGTGACATGAAGAGAAGTACCTGAGCTCAGCTGTGGTCTGATGACATGACAGAGTGCTGTGAGAAAAGACAATTATGTCTCTTTATTACTGACAGCATCAAATGCTTTGTTGTTTGGAAGCGTCTCCCGCCTTCTTTGCCCAGTTTTTTATGTGCGTTTTCAATAAACAGACCCCACCCGTCACTGTTGTGTTAGGAAGGATCCGACGCTGGAATGCCGAGTGCTCAGTACAGGAGTCACACGCCCAGAATTCAGAACTTCACAAACTCTGACTTCATTGTGTGATGGGAAGGGCTTTCTTTCCCGCAGTCAGAGGAGGAAGATCTGTGCGAGGCGTATATGTTGTATCTTATCTTCTACATTGTATCATCTGATGGTCTACGTTGTATCATCTGAGGGTCTTCATTGTATCATCTGATGGTCTACATTGTATCATCTGATGGTCTACATTGTATCATCTAAGGGTCTTCATTGTATCATCTGATGGTCTACATTGTATCATCTGAGGGTCTTCATTGTATCATCTGATGGTCTACGTTGTATCATCTGAGGGTCTTCATTGTATCATCTGATGGTCTACGTTGTATCATCTGATGGTCTACATTGTATCATCTGAGGGTCTTCATTGTATCATCTGATGGTCTACATTGTATCATCTGAGGGTCTTCATTGTATCATCTGATGGTCTACGTTGTATCATCTGAGGGTCTTCATTGTATCATCTGATGGTCTACGTTGTATCATCTGATGGTCTACATTGTATCATCTGAGGGTCTCCCCATTGTATCATCTGAGGGTCTTCATTGTATCATCTGAGGGTCTTCATTGTATCATCTGATGGTCTACGTTGTATCATCTGAGGGTCTTCATTGTATCATCTGATGGTCTACATTGTATCATCTGATGGTCTACATTGTATCATCTGAGGGTCTCCCCATTGTATCATCTGAGGGTCTTCATTGTATCATCTGAGGGTCTTCATTGTATCATCTGATGGTCTACGTTGTATCATCTGAGGGTCTTCATTGTATCATCTGATGGTCTACATTGTATCATCTGATGGTCTACATTGTATCATCTGAGGGTCTCCCCATTGTATCATCTGAGGGTCTTCATTGTATCATCTGAGGGTCTTCATTGTATCATCTGATGGTCTACATTGTATCATCTGAGGGTCTACATTGTATCATCTGATGGTCTACATTGTATTATCTGATGGTCTCCATTGTATCATCTGATGGTCTACATTGTATCATCTGATGGTCTTCATTGTATCATCTGAAGGTCTACATTGTATCATCTGATGGTCTTCATTGTATCATCTGATGGTCTTCATTGTATCATCTGATGGTCTTCATTGTATCATCTGATGGTCTACATTGTATCATCTGAGGGTCTACATTGTATCATCTGATGGTCTACATTGTATCATCTGATGGTCTTCATTGTATCATCTGATGGTCTTCATTGTATCATCTGAAGGTCTACATTGTATCATCTGATGGTCTTCATTGTATCATCTGATGGTCTTCATTGTATCATCTGATGGTCTTCATTGTATCATCTGATGGTCTTCATTGTATCATCTGATGGTCTACATTGTATCATCTGATGGTTTACATTGTATCATCTGATGGTCTTCATTGTATCATCTGAGGGTCTACATTGTATCATCTGAGGGTCTACATTGTATCATCTAAGGGTCTACATTGTATCATCTGATGGTCTACATTGTATCATCTGATGGTCTACATTGTATCATCTGATGGTCTACATTGTATCATCTGAGGGTCTACATTGTATCATCTGAGGGTCTACATTGTATCATCTGATGGTCTACATTGTATCATCTGATGGTCTACATTGTATCATCTGAGGGTCTACATTGTATCATCTGAGGGTCTACATTGTATCATCTGATGGTCTACATTGTATCATCTGATGGTCTACATTGTATCATCTGAGGGTCTACATTGTATCATCTGAGGGTCTACATTGTATCATCTGGTGGTCTTCATTTTATCATCTGGTGGTTTTCATTGTATCATCTGATGGTCTTCATTGTATCATCTGATGGTCTTCATTGTATCATCTGATGGTCTACATTGTATCATCTGATGGTCTACATTGTATCATCTGAGGGTCTACATTGTATCATCTGAGGGTCTACATTGTATCATCTGAGGGTCTACATTGTATCATCTGAGGGTCTACATTGTATCATCTGAGGGTCTACATTGTATCATCTGATGGTCTACATTGTATCATCTGAGGGTCTACATTGTATCATCTGAGGGTCTACATTGTATCATCTGATGGTCTACATTGTATCATCTGATGGTCTTCATTGTATCATCTGATGGTCTACATTGTATCATCTGATGGTCTACATTGTATCATCTGATGGTCTACATTGTATCATCTGATGGTCTACGTTGTATCATCTGAGGGTCTTCATTGTATTATCTGAGGGTCTACATTGTATCATCTGATGGTCTACATTGTATCATCTGATGGTCTTCATTGTATCATCTGATGGTCTTCATTGTATCATCTGATGGTCTACATTGTATCATCTGATGGTCTACATTGTATCATCTGATGGTCTACATTGTATCATCTGATGGTCTACGTTGTATCATCTGAGGGTCTTCATTGTATTATCTGAGGGTCTACATTGTATCATCTGATGGTCTACATTGTATCATCTGATGGTCTACATTGTATCATCTGATGGTCTACATTGTATCATCTGATGGTCTTCATTGTATCATCTTACGGTCTATATTGTATCATCTGATGGTCTACAATGTGGAATGCCGAGTGCTCAGTACAGAAGTCACACGCCCAGAATTCAGAACTTCACAAACTCTGACTTCATTGTGTGATGGGAAGGGCTTTCTTTCCCGCAGTCAGAGGAGGAAGATCTGTGCGAGGCGTATACGTTGTGTCTTATCTTCTACATTGTATCATCTGATGGTCTTCATTGTATCATCTGATGGTCTTCATCAGCCTTTTTTTCAACCAGGGTGTCCAGATACCCTGGGATGCCTTGAGGTTTATTCAGGGGTGCCTTGGCAAAATGCCTAAATATTGCCCAAAAATGTTATACAAACCAGTGTGTGGATAAAGCCTGCCTTTTAGTTACACAAAGCCACAGGTTTTCATTGTTCAACATTGGGCCAGATTCAGGTAGATCGGAGCATCTTTGCTCCAGAGTAACGCTTCTCATTTACGTTACTCTGAAGACCCTTTCAGCGCAAGTACTGTTATTCACATAGCAGTTGCGCGTAAACTTGCGCCAGAGTAACGATAATGCGCTGGCGTAACCCGACGCAAGGGGAAGTGGGTGTGATCATATGTAAATGATGGGCGGAGCCCAGCGCAGAGGCTTACGTTCAGCGCATCAACCACGGAGCATGCGCAGTGAGTGAGGCTCCACTCGCCCCCTTTGTGCGCATGCTCACAACTTCTGTCGGCACCACTGCATGGGAAACGTCAGCGCAATGCCTTCCGTTGGGCGTTTAAATGCGCCCATAGAAGCGCCATTCCGGCACTAAAGTATATCCTGCTCCCCCTCCCCGCAGTGATGTTACTTTTGTTCTGAGATGGCTGCTCCCGTTCCCCGCAAACACACAGGAGAAAGCTGAACTTTAATGGCCAGGAGCTGTCAGCCGTCATCTCGGCTATGGAGACCTATGATGTCTTCCTCCATGGCTGTAAAATTTGACAGACAAGCATGGACAGAGGTGTTGTCCTGCAAGTGGGGGTGCTCAGCTAGCTCTTATCGTCGGTAACGCTGCTGTAGCTGCTCTCCTGCTGACCTGTGGCCATCTGGAGTAAAGATAAAGCAGCCTTTTGTAGAAATAACTTAGCGCCGGACGGACGAGATACGCGCGGCGCATGTAGCCAGCGTATGGTGCTAATCCGTTCGTGAATTGGGAAAAATCCCTCATTTGCATATTTGCAGGGGAAATCAATAGGTGTGACTGAATCGCCCAGCGAAATTAAGCGCTGACGATACTCTGGCGTCGGAACGTTCCGCCGGTCGCAAATGGCCCGTTATTGGGCGCATCTAGTTTGGTGGGTACGGGCACATAGAAACGACGGCGCATCATCACAGTTACGCGGCGCATATCGAAATACTCCAGCGCAAGTGTTCCTGAATCTGGCCCATTGTATTATCTGATGGTCTACATTGTATCACCTGATGGTTTACAATACATTGTATCATGATATGGTCTACAACAGTGGTCATCAACCCTGTCCTCAGGACCCAGTAACAGGCCAGGTTTACTGTATTACCTTGGGATGTAGACTAGAATACTGCAATCACCGAGAAGAAAATTATCTCACATGTGATGTATTTCAATTATCTTGCAAACCTGGCCTGTTAGTGGGCTCTGAGGACAGGGGTTGATGACCACTGCTCTACATTGTATCATCTCATGGTCTACAATGTGGAATGCCGAGTGCTCAGTACAGGAGTCACACGCCCAGAATTTAGAACTCCACAAACTCTGACTTCATTGTCTGATGGGAAGGGCTTTCCTTATATCATCTGATGTGATGGGAAGGTTTTTCTTTCCCGCAGTCAGAAGAGTGAGATCTGTGCGAGGCGTATACGTTGTGTCTTATCTTCTACATTGTATCATCTGATGTTCTATATTATATCATCAGATGGTCTATGTCAGGGGTGTCCAAACTTTTTTTAAAGAGGGCCAGATTTGATGAAGTGAACATGTGTAAGTGCGGACCATTTTGGCCGACATTCTTCACTGCGGTGGCGCCCTGTTAGCTTGTCCTATATGCTATGTCTCGACTGGTAGTGTCTCTTGACATTAAACTCCTTATAAACAGCCACAGTCTCTTGGCATATCAGACAAACACAGTGATTCCATATTTCAGTGAAGAAATATAAAATTTTCCACCTGTCTTGGAAGTGGCGGCCCTCACTGTCAGCTTCCCTCCTCTTATTTAAAATAGCCATTTTAGAAATTGACCAAAAGGGGAAGGGATCATGTGAGCGCAGTGCGAGAGGTCCAACAAAAATTCTCTTGCCTTTGTGGCTGTGTGTGGTAAGGACAAAAAATCTTGCAATGTCTGAAAGATCACATGAACGCCAACTGAGGACGCGCAGTTTCCGTGGCGTCTGGGAGATTGGCGGCTGAGGACATGCAGTCCCGCGGCATCGGCATTGAGAGATCCAGAGATCCCAGGGGTCGGGGGCCACAAGAGATACATTTTACAAAAATTCTGGGGGGGGGGGGGGGGGCGAATTAAACCGGAACATGGGCCACAATTGGCCTATGGGCTGGACTTTGGACATGCCTGGTCTACGTTATATCATCTGGCATTTAAAGAATATGGAAAAATGTTTTTGCAATGTGGTAGGGCTGGAACCCCATCAGATTTCCTTTTTTTTTTTAGGGCTTTTACACATTTTAATGAAAAATTCTGCATAAGACCCGCCCAGTGGGAACGCGGTAGAACGCAGTTCCGGCACCTCCAGAACTAAATGTATTGTATTGGCGAAGGGGTGGTGGGGTGTGCTGGACGGTCTATTGATGCTGGCTGCTGGGAAATCTATTGCTACTGCAGGGGATCTATTTTTATAAAGGAAGGGAGTCTATTGTTTCTAGGGAGTTATTTCTTTTGCATGTGCGGGGTCTATTGGAGCTGGGGGGGGTCTTACGCTGGGAGGTCAGTTGTTGCTGGGAGGTCAGTGACCTATTGTTCTGGGGGGTGGGTATTTTGCTGCAGGGGGTCAATCGTTGCTGGGAGGAATCTACTGTTTAGAGAGGGCTCTAATGTTGCTGGCTGCTAAAGGGTCTACTGATGCTGGTTGTCGGTAGTCCGTTGTTGCTGGGGTGGATCTATTGTCGCTGGGGTGTCCATGGTTCCTAGATCTATTTTACTGCCTTTCTTATCGTTAACAAAATCTATACAAAATACTTAGCACCACAAAATGATACTTGGCTTGTTTTTTTTTCTAATGGGGGTGGTACCGGGAGGTGGGTAAGGGGTGGAACCAAGGAACGGTGTGCGGAGGTGGGTAAGGGGTGGAACCAAGGAATGGTGCTTGGAGGTGGATGAGGAGTGAAACCATGGAACGGCGCTCAGAGGTGGGTAAGGGGCGGAACCAAAGAACGGTGCTCGGAGGTGGGTAAGAGGTGGAACCAAAGAACGGCGCTCGGAGGTGGTTAAAGTGTGGAACCAAGGAATGGTGCTCGGAGGTGGGTAAGGGGCGGAACCAAGGAATAGTGCTCGGAGGTGGGTAAGGGTGGAACCAAGGAACAGTGCTTGGAGGTGGGTAGGGGTGGAACCAAGAACCGGTGCTCAGAGGTGGGTAAGGGGTGGAACCAAGGAACGGTGCTCTGAGGTGGGTAGGGGGTGGAACCAAGGAACGGTGCTCGGAGGTGGGTAAGGGGTGGAACCAAGGAATGGTGCGCGGAGGTGGGTAAGGGGCGGAACCAAGGATTGGTGCTCGTAGGTGGGTAAGGGGTGGAACCAAAAAACGGTGCTCGGAGGTGGGTAAGGGGCAAAACCAAGGAATGGTGCGCGGAGGTGGGTAAGGGGCGGAACCAAGGATTGGTGCTCGTAGGTGGGTAAGGGGTGGAACCAAAAAACGGTGCTCGGAGGTGGGTAAGGGGTGGAACCAAGGAACGGCGCTCGGAGGTGGGTAAGGGGCGTAACCAAGGAACGGTGCTCAGAGGTGGGTAAGGGGCGTAACCAAGGAATGGTGCTTGGAGGTGGGTAAGGGGCGTAACCAAGGAATGGTGCTCGGAGGTGGGTAAGGGGCGGAACCAAGTAATGGTTCTCGGAGGTGGGTAAGGGGTGGAACCAAGGAACGGTGCTCGGAGATGGGTAAGGGGTGGAACCAAGGAACGGTGCTCGGAGGTGGGTAGGGGGTGGAGTCAAGAAGGGAGAAGTTCCTGCACCTATTTTCTGTGAAAAAGCCCTGTATATATATATATATATATATATATATATAGTGAGGTTTCCGGCTAGTACAGATAACACCCTTCAAAACCACATACCTACAAATAGCCACATACATATCTCATTATAATCAATACTTAATTAAATGGTTCATTGATTCGATCATTCAGTACAAGCTGTAATCAATTAGTAATAACGTGTATAACATTCCTTATCATTAGATGTCAATTAATTCAAAAACACTGGAATGACTTTAAGCAACTGGTGCATTGGATTCCTCACTAGGCAAAGATATGATTGAATAATTCATCTAAAGAGCAAAAAAGAAATATATATATATATATATGATACATGTGTTGAATAGAGACTATGTGAAAGACAATACAAAAACATACAAAACAATATAATACAAAAAGAGAAAAAAAAAATTGATACTAATACAGGAAAAAAAGGAATAAAAATCACTGATTAATTAAAAAAAGCTGAGCATAAATTCAATGTAAAATAAAAACGATTGTTGATATAAAAGAAGAGAGCTTACAGTAGACGGTGTTATAAGAATAAATCAAAATCAAAATCTGAATTTGACCCTTTTGGGCTGTAAAATATCTAAACAGAGTTTTTCCCTTCCCTCCTTCCTTGTGTCTGTCCAGAACTAGTGTTCCAAGCGTAATTGTGTGTCCGTCCAGAACTGATCTGTCTCTGACCATCTCCTGTACTATGTCTGCAGTCTCTGACCATCTCCTGTACTAGGTCTGCAGTCTCTGACCATCTCCTGTACTATGTCTGCAGTCTCTGATCATCTCTTGTACTATGTCTGCAGTCTCTGACCATCTCCTGTACTATGACTGCAGTCTCTGACCATCTCCTGTATTATGTCTGCAGTCTCTGACCATCTCCTGTATTATGTCTGCAGTCTCTGACCGTCTCCTGTACTAAGTCTACAGTCTCTGATCATCTCCTGTACTATGTCTGCAGTCTCTGACCATCTCCTGTACTAGGTCTGCAGTCTCTGACCATCTCCTGTATTATGTCTGCAGTCTCTGATCATCTCTTGTACTATGTCTGCAGTCTCTGACCATCTCCTGTACTATGACTGCAGTCTCTGACCATCTCCTGTACTATGTCTGCAATCTCTGACCGTCTCCTGTACTAAGTCTACAGTCTCTGACCATCTCCTGTACTATGACTGCAGTCTCTGACCATCTCCTGTACTATGTCTGCAGTCTCTGACCATCTCCTGTATTATGTCTGCAGTCTCTGACTATCTCCTGTACTATGTCTGCAGTCTCTAAATGTCTCCTGTATCATGTCTGTAGTATGTCTGGGGGTCTTTCTAACAGACTCTCTAACAGAAGCCCTCTCTGTGTCCATCAGAGAGCCCCCCCCCCTCAAGGTCCCAATAAAGTACTCTGCTTCTTTCCTGTATTTTGTATATTGTGAAGAGATCATGTAAGGATCCCGGGGTAATGAAGACTTTGTGGGGGAGCATCTCTGTGGTTGAGTCATTGCCATAGAAACATCTGTAAAGGGGAGGAGTTAGTAAAATGACCACACCCATGTGGGGGCGCCAGAAATATTTCTGCACCCAGGCGCCTGTGACCCTAGGATCGGCACTGTCCTCGTCTATTTTTTGGTATCCCCTCTATAACCATATATCTCAAGGGTGACACTGTATGGTTTCCTTCTTTAACCACTTGAGACCCAGACCATTATGCAGGTTAAGGACCTTGCCAGTTTTTGCGATTCGGCGCTGCGTCGCTTTAACTGACAATTGCGCGGTCGTGCGACGTGGCTCCCAAACAAAATTGGCGTCCTTTTTTCCCCACAAATAGAGCTTTCTTTTGGTGGTATTTGATCACCTCTGTGGTTTTTATTTTTTGCGCTATAAACAAAAATAGAGCGACAATTTTGGAAAAAATAAATACTTTTTGCTATAAAAAATATCCCCCGAAAATATATATTTTTTAAAAAAATTCCCTCAGTTTAGTCCGATACGTATTCTTCTACGTATTTTTTGGTAAAAAAAATCCCAATAAGCGTTTATCGATTAATTTGCACAAAATTTATAGCGTTTACAAAATGGGGGGATAGTTTTATGGCATTTTTATTAATCATTTTTTTTACTACTAATGGCAGCGATTTTTTTCGTGACTGCGACATTATGGCGGACACATCGGAGAATTTTGAAACATTTTTGGGACCATTGTCATTTTCACAGCAAAAAGTGCTATAAAAATGCACTGCTTACTGTGAAAATTACAATTGCAGTTTAGGAGTTAACCCCTACAGCGCCCCCTAGTGGTTAAGTGTGACCTCATATGTGTTTCTAACTGTAGGGGGGCGGGGCTGGATGTGTGACGTCATTGATCGTCTTTCCCTATATCAGGGAACAGACGATCAGTGACACTGCTACAGTGAAGAACGGGGAAGCTGTGTTTACACTCACCTCTCCCTGTTCTTCAGCTCCTGTGACCGATCGCGGGACACCGGTGGTGATCGGGTCCGCAAGTTCCACGAGCGCGGTCACAGAGCTTCGGACCGGGTCGGGAGCAAGATGCTGGCGGCGCGCTTGCGAACCCACGGCTCGGCTCTTAAAGACGACGTACATGTGCTCAGCCGTGCCATTCTTCCAACGTATATCGGCGTGAAGGGGTCCTTAAGTGGTTAAAGTGTCTGGCCAATGGTAATTTATCCAATTTGTCTGTGATAGTGTAGTTATGCCTTGCAATCCTATCCTTGACTTTTTGTGTTGGGCGTCCGCAGAACTTTTTTGAGGTGGCGCATCATTTTAGGTCACCCATGCTCCGCCCTTTTTGACAATGTCATGAGGAGGGGGGGGGGCTCAGTCATTATCACATAAAGTGCAGGCATGTGCCCATCAATTGCAGCCTCATTGTGCCCATCAAATGTGACCTGTACAGTACGGAGGGTGTACAGTATGTGTATATATAGGGGTGGATGGTATTAGTATATACAGGAAGGAAGGTGGGTGTATATAGCTGTATACAGGACAGATGATGTATACCTGCATTCAGTGATGATGGAGGAAGGTCTCTATATACCGAAAGGAAGGTGGGTGTATACAGTGACCTGTATATAGAGAGAGAGACCTTCCTCCATCATCACTGACTGCAGATATACATCATCTGTCCTGTCTACAGCTATATATACAGCACAGATGATGTATATCTGCAGTCAGTAAAGATGGAGGAATACAGGAAGGAAGATGGGTGTATATAGCTGTATACAGGAAGGAAGATGGGTGTATACAGCTACCTGTATATAGAGACCTTCCTCTATCATCACTGAATGCAGGTATATATCATCTGTCCTGTATACAGCTATATATACAGCACAGATGATGTATATCTGCAGTCAGTAATGATGGAGGAATACAGGAAGGAAGATGGGTGTATATAGCTGTATACAGGAAGGAAGATGGGTGTATATAGCTGTATACAGGACAGAACAGATGATATGATCTTTCCTATATCTGGCACCCCTCCCCCTTTTATCAGAAACCCAGAGAGCCAGCACAGCTACAGATGCGGCCGCAGCAGACCCTTGCCAATTCTAGGGGGGGGAATCACTCACCCCACCTTGCCCCTACTTGCAGATGCCCATGCGACAGGACAGATGATATGATCTTTCCTATATCTGGCACCCCTCCTCCCTTCTCTCAGAAACCCAGAGAGCCAGCACAGCTACAGATTGTAATAAAAATTGATCATATAGCAGCTGCGCTCTGTGATTCCTCTTCACCGCGTCACTTCCGGTGCGCGCGTCGTGCGTTCCAGCATGGAACGCGGAAGTGCGACTGCACCATCCCTTCCCCGCGAATTGCGGGTATTTAAACGCCTAGGAATGACAGCAGGGTGTTCTGATATTTTGTTAGACACCCGCCGTCATGTTACAGGAACCTAGCAGCCCGAGGATCCTTTTGGAGCACTACAACGCCTGCAGCACGCCAACTTTGTAACCAGACTTCCCAGTGTCAGCAACGGATCCTAGGCTTCCTACTCTGGTCACCTAGAACCCTCAACGCCAGGACCACTCCACCTGCATGTACAGCATTACTACCTCCACAGAACTCTTTGACAAAGCCTGCAGAACCGCAAGTATTTCTGTTGTGAAGAGCACTTGCTTCAATGTTAAGCTTTATCGCAAACAGCTCACAGTACTACTGCTAGTTGCTGCATGTGTAGTCTGGGACAGTCTGCTTTCCTTCCTAGATAGATGTGACCTAACATTATCCTTTTCTGTTCTTTCGCTTATTAATCCTGTAACTGCTCAGATTATGAGGTCTTATGCTTTGCTGTTTCCATTTGCTTGTACGGTATCGGCTTAATAGTACCCAGCTACGCTTATGCCACAATAAGGTAGCATTTAGTTTATGGCATGAATTACTTTGCGAGGTTGTGATGAATTAACCCTAACTTTCTGTGAAACCGAAAGTGAACTAGTGGTTATAACTGAGAAACCTCAGCAACGTTATAGAAGGTCACATCCATCAGTACTGGCTTGGTGTGACGTGACACAGATGCGGCCACGGCAGACCCTTGGCATTTCTGGGGGGGGGGGGGGGCACTTGCCCCACCTTGCCCCTACCTGCAGACGCCCATGCGACAGGACAGATGATGTGATCTTTCCTATATCTGGCACCCCTCCCCTCTTCTCTCAGAAACCCAGAGAGCCAGCACAGCTACAGATGCAGCCGCGGTAGACCCTTGCCAATCCCAGGGGGGGCACTCGCCCCACCTTGCCCCTACTTGCAGACGCCCATGCGACAGGACAGATGATGTGATCTTTCCTATATCTGGCACCCCTCCCCCTTTCTCTCAGAAGCCCAGAGAGCCAGCACAGCTACAGATGCGGCTGTGGCAGACCCTTGCCAATTCCAGGGGGGGCGCTCGCCTCCCCCAGTCTTTCATGTAAAGTTCTAGCGGGTCTGATAACCGTCACCCAATTGGCTAAAAGAAGAGGTTATCCTATTGGACTATTGGACACCTAGGAGGAGGGGAGGAGATGCACGGTGGAAGTTAGGAGGAGATGAAGACACAGAACCTTCTACCCAATGCCCTGATCCCCGCTGCAGCCTGATGTCCACCGATGCCCCGATCCCCACCGCTCCTCAATGTCCACAGCTGCACAATCCCTGCCCCTGCCCACTGCCCGCCACCTGGATTGGGTAAGTGGACCGAGTGGCAAACAGTGACTTCCCCCTCACTTCCTGTCCTGTTGAAGTTGATTTACTGGGAACTCTCCCACAGCCAGGGCCGATCCTAGGCAGGGTGCGCGGGGTGCTCCGCACCCAGGTGCCTCAGAGGTGGCGGTGCCGAAGCTCCAAAGTGCTCCCCTCCCTCATCCTTGTCTGTGTCCAGAGGCGGAGCGCATATAGCGAGTGCTGCAGTTCCCCATCCTGCTTAGTCTCTCCGCTGGCAACTTACAAAAGCGCATACATCCCGCTGTCCCTGGAATCCGGGCTGGATACCACAGCGGAGCTGTTTCGGTACTAGGCTCGGTACTAGGCTCCACTAATTAATTCTGTCTGGTGTGCATGGAGCAGTCTCCTGTCTGCCCCGCCCCCTCTGCGTGTGTCGGCTCTTCTCCCATAGGCGGTGTGATGAGAGGCTTCTGGGTTGTCCGGGCTCTGATGGGGGACACCTGCTGTGGGGAGGCTCTGATGGGGACACCTGATGGGGTGGCTCTGATGGAGGACACCTGCTGTGGGGGGCTCTGATGGAAGACACCTGCCGGAGGACACCTGCTGTGGGGGGCTCTGATGGGAGACACCTGCTGTGGGGGGGGGGCTCTGATGGGGGACACCGGCTGTGGGGGGGCTTTGATGGGGGACACCTGCTGTGGGGGGCTCTGATGGGGGACACCTGCTGTGGGGGGACCCCTGATGGGGGACACCTGCTGTGGGGGACCCATAATGGGGGACACCTGCTGTGGGGGGGCTCTGTTGGGGGATACCTGCTGTGGGGGCCTCTGATGGGTGACACCTACTGGGGTGGCTCTGATGGTAGACACCTGCTGGGGGACACCTGCTGTGGAGTGCTCTGATGGGGGACACCTGCTGTGGGGGGCTCTGATGGGGGACACCTGCTGTGGAGGGCTCTGATGGAGGACACCTGCTGGAGGGGACTCTGATGGGGGACACCTGCTGTGGAGGGCTCTGATGGGGGACACCTGCTGTGGGGGGCTCTGATGGGGGACACCTGCTTGGCGACACCTGCTGGGGTGGCTCTGATGGGGGACACCTGCTGTGGGGGGGCTCTGATGGGGGACACCTGCTGTGGGGGGGCTCTGAAGGAGGACACCTGCTGTGGGGGGCTCTGATGGTAGACACCTGCTGTGGGGGGCTCTGATGGGGGACACCGGCTGTGGGGGGGCTTTGATGGGGGACACCTGCTGTGGGGGGCTCTGATGGGGGACACCTGCTGTGGGGGGACCCCTGATGGCGGACACCTGCTGTGGGGGATCCATAATGGGGGACACCTGCTGTGGGGGGGCTCTGTTGGGGGATACCTGCTGTGGGGGCCTCTGATGGGTGACACCTACTGGGGTGGCTCTGATGGTAGACACCTGCTGGGGGACACCTGCTGTGGAGTGCTCTGATGGGGGACACCTGCTGTGGGGGGCTCTGATGGGGCACACGTGCTGTGGAGGGCTCTGATGGAGGACACCTGCTGGAGGGGACTCTGATGGGGGACACCTGCTGTGGAGGGCTCTGATGGGGGACACCTGCTGTGGGGGGCTCTGATGGGGGACACCTGCTTGGCGACACCTGTTGGGGTGGCTCTGATGGGGGTCACCTGCTGTGGGGGGGCTCTGATGGGGGACACCTGCTGTGGGGGGGCTCTGATGGAGGACACCTGCTGTGGGGGGCTCTGATGGTAGACACCTGCTGTGGGGGGCTCTGATGGGGACACCTGCTGTGGGGGGCTCTGATGGTAGACACCTGCTGTGGGGGGGCTCTGATGGGGACACCTGCTGTGGGGGGGCTCTGATGGGGGACACCTGCTATGGGAGGCTCTGGTGGGGGACAGCTGCTGTGGAGGGCTCTGATGGGGGACACTAATGAAGGCTTCTTAGGGGAGCATCTCTGTGTGTGAGTCGTAGCTATAGAAACATTTGTAAAGAGGAGGAGTTAGTAAGATGACCACGCCCATGTGGGGGGCACCAGAAATATTTCTGCACCCAGGCGTCTGTGACCCTAGGATCGGCCCTGCCCACAGCCTTGATAGATGAGTGAAGACTAGAGCCCCCGATAGATTGTATCTCTTTCTGTGTCCCCGGGACAGGAAGGGGAAATCTCTCGAAGTCCTGGAGAACCCCACCAGAGCTCTAAGACTTCTCCAGTCCATCCGAAACCAGAAAACAGGTTTTCGGCCTGACAGACTCTCTCAGGAATAATGATAAAGTTCTTATCACGTTGGATCGGTTTAATAACATATAAAGAATGTACGGTACAAATGATCAATCCACTTATTATCGGGAGTCTCCTGTGGATCATCACACATGAATGGGATGCCGATCAGATGATCTGACGCTCATGTACGGTAATGAGAACTGGAATTTCCGGATCCTCGGCTCATGCGTTTCCTCATCCAGTCAATGTCACCCGTCCCCGGAATTACGGCGAGTGACATTTCTAGATGGGAATCGGCGGGTGATCGGCGCGGATTGTTTGTCTGTCTGGGCTGCTCATCCGCCAGACATTGAATGACGGCAATGTGACGTTTTCTTTTCTTCTCATGGTGTTACTTTAGTAATTAATTACAGTTTACGCGCCAATATAAAAAATAAACACGCCGGATGGCGAGGATCGCTTCTCCGTGTATCACTCAGAAAACAGCCTGAGCAATAAAGACAACAATACACAATAAAGACTAATTGAACTTTCAATTTAAATCAGCTGAATTAATTCCAGGTGAATCCCAACAAAAGGGGGCGCAGATTCACTTCATTCTCTATTATTCTTTTCTTGGGTCATTCTGCAGCTTTCTATGGAAACAATCAGGATACAGAATTGTATCTTTCAGGTTCCTGTTATATAGTAACTATTTGTATCGTCCTTCAGATTCGTGTTACTATGTATCCACCTAGTGGTCAGGAAGGGTATATAACACTGTCCGTGATATGGAGTCATTGGCCCAGATTCACAAAGCACTTACGCCGACGTAAGTGCGAATGTGCGCCGGTAAGTGCAAATTTGCGCCGGCGTATCTGTGAGCCGGACCCACAAACCAACATACGCCTAAAAACTGGCCACCCTACGCCGACGCAGCTTACATACCCCGGCGTAGCGTGGGCGCACTTTTCATCTGGACGCATGTTGCTGCTCCCATTGATTAGGCATTCAAACATGCAAATGAGGGAAATACGGCGATTCACGAACGTGCGTGCGCCCGACGCATGCCGCCCATAAATTGTACGTCCGGCGTAAAGTTATTCCCCATAGATGAGACGCAACCCGGCAACAGAAATGCAAACGTCTGCCCCAGAGAACACAGGCCGGCGTATTGGGCGTACGTTACATTTACGGCGTACGTGGCAGTTGTGCCGGCGTAGTTGTAAAAATGCGCATAAGGGTGCAGTTTCATGCGTCCACGTCACGGCTACGTCACGGCGCATGCGCAGTTCGTGATACGCCGGGCGTAAAACACTGCACCATGCTCGGACCATCATTTGCATGGGGTCACGCCCACTTCCACCTACGCCAGCCTGCGCCTTTGAAAAATACGCCACAGCGACGCAGCATTGGGAGCAATAGCTTGCTCAATACAGTGCATGCCTCTCCGCGCTGCGCCGGTGTGGCGTACGGCGTTTGCACTACGGTGTCGTAATGTGCGCCCAACTCTCTGTGAATCTGGGCCCTTATGTTTTCTTAGATGTTAATTATGTTTTTGTTTCCTTTTAACCGCTTAAGGACCGCCACACGCAGATTTACGTCGACACAATGGCACAGACAGGCAAATGGGCATACAGGTACGTTCCCATTTAATTTGCCGCCATGTGGTCGCTCGCGACCCAGTTAGAAGCTCTGTGACCGTGTTCGCGGGACTCGATGTCCGCCGGTGTCCCGCGATCATGTCGCCGAGCTGAAGAGCGGGAAGATGTCAGTGTAAACACAACATCTCCTCGTTCTTCCTAGTGACATGTCACTGATCGTCTGTTCCCTGTCATCGAGAGCGGCAATCAGTGACGTGTCACTCGTAGCCACGCCCCGTAACAGTTAGAATCACTCCCTAGGACAAACTTAACCCCTTCAGTGCCCCCTAGTGGTTAACCCCTTCACTGCCAGTCACATTTACACAGTAAACAATGCATTTTTATAGCACTGATCGCTGTGAAAATGCCAATGGTCCCAAAAAAGTGTCAAAAGTGTCCGAAGTGTCCGCCATAATATCGCACAATATGTCACAATAAAAATCGCTGATCACTGATTATTAGTAAAAAAAATATATATTAATAAAAATGCCATTAACGATCCCCTGTTTTTGCGATTTTATTGCGTTTTTTTCCCAAAAATATGTAGAAGAATACGTATCGGCCTAATTTTTTTTTTATATATATTTTTCGTGGATAGAGCTTCTTTTTTTTGGTGGTATTTGATCACCTCTGCGGATTTTATTTTTTGCGCTTTAAACAAAAATAGAGCGACAATTTTGAAAAAAAAACACAATATTTTTTTTACTTTTTGCTATAATAAATATAATAATAAATAATAATAATAATAATAATATAAATATATTAATAATATTATATTTCAATATATATTCAATAATAATAAATATAATATATAATAAATATTAATATTTATACATAAATTAATATATAATAAATATTAATATTAATAATACATTAATATTGATTAATATTAATAAATACATATTCAACATATATTCAAGAATAATAAATATATAATATTATATTTCAATATATATTCAATAATAATAAACATAATATACAGGTATAATAAATATCCCAATTCTTATTTTATTTTTATTTTGTTTTTAATTTTCCTCAGTTTAGGCCGATACGTATTCTTCTACCTATTTTTGGTAAAACGCGCGCCGCCCCCCCAGTGGCCGGAAGAGCCAAGGCTGTAAAAAGACGGCCTCGTGGACCTGTAGAGCCACCTTGTGGCCGTCATTTGACAATGGCCCGGGCTCCAACAAGTTAACCAGTTGCTTACCAAGGCACTTTCCCCCCCCTTACTGCCCAGGCCAATTCTCAGCTTTCAGCGCTGTCACACTTTGAATGACAAGTACGCCGTCATGTAACATTGTACACAAATGGCATTTTTATCATTTTTTTCCACACAAATAGAGCTTTCCTTTGGTGGTATTTTATCACCTCTGTTTTTTTTTTGCTAAACAAACAAAACAATTTTGCTGGTCATTTTTCTCCGATGAGGCAGCAATGGTGGGCACTGATGAGGCAGCACTGGTGGGCACTGATGAGGCAGCACTGGTGGGCACTGGTATGTGGCACTAATGGGCTCTGATAGGGGACACTAAGAGGTGGCACTGATAGGCAGCATTGATGGGCATCTGTTTGTCTTCAGAAAACTGTTTCTTGTGCATCATCTTTAGAAGAGGCTTCCTTCTGGGATGACAGCCATGCAGACCAACATAGGCGTGCTCACAGGGTGTGCCAGGTGAGCCTGGGCACACCCTAATCACCCCGTGCTGCACAGATTTCCCTCTGCTGTTTGGCTGCAGAGAAAGGGACTGTGGAATCTCTGTCCTCAGTGCCTTTCTCTGTCTAAAAAGTGAGACATCAGGGGTTACATAGTTAGCCAGGTTTAAAAAAAGACACAAGTCCATCTAGTATAACCAATAAAAGAGAAAAAAAAATTCTGTTTAGAGCCTTGATATTTCATCAAAGCCCCCCCCCCCATTAATCCTAATAAATTGTAAAAAAAAAAAAAAAAAGGGCAAATAAAAAATATTAAAAAATGATGGATAAAGGAAAAATTAAATAAAAAATAATAAAAAAAAATAATAATAATAAAAAATTAAATAATAATAATAAAAATAAACTACTGACACCAATCTCTGCCCTACAGACAGCGACCACTGCTCTACCGACACTGCCTATTGCCATACTGCTATATATATATATATATATATATATATATATATATATATATATATATATATAAACTTGTGTGTTTGAGTCTTGGGGTGCACACCCTAATGCAATCAGCTGTGCACACCTATGCAGACCAATTTGATGCAGTGTGCGGCGTATGGTCTGAGCACTGACAGGCTGACCCCTCCCCCACCCCTTCACCCCCTGCAGCAATGCTGGCAGCACTCCTACGTCTATTTCCCAAAGACAACCTCTGGATATGATGCTGAGCACGTGACCTCAACTCCTTTGGTGGACCATGGCGAGGGTGGGGGGAGGGGAACCCGTCCTGTTATACCGCTGGATGGTCCCGGCCCCCATGCTGCAGATCAGTCTCAGGGTCTCAGCAATCTTCTTATCTCCTCGGCCATCTTTATGTAGAGACACAATTCTTTATATCAGATCCTCAGAGAGTTCTTTGCCATGAGGGGCCATGTTGTCCTTCCAGTGACCAGGATGAGAGAGTGAGAGCGATAACACCAAAGCAGGGAATAAAATTGATGACTTCCCTTAGTAAAAGCACTTCCCACAGTACACATAAACGCCGGCTACGCACACTTTTAACCCTTTGATCGCCCCTGATGTTTAACCCCTTCCCAGCCAGTGTCATTAGTACAGTGACAGTGCATTTTTTTTAGTACAGCATAGTCTCAGGCACTCGATAACAAAGGATGTAAAGTAAGGATGCATTGAAATATAAAGCAACAAGTAGTTTTTATTTGTCAATTAACGACCTGCAAAATACATACACAGAAACAAAATGAATCAATATTTGATGTGTCCCCACCCAAACCAATTGACCTCTGGAGGGTTTTACCCCCTACATCACCCCCCCCCCCCCTTGATATTTTCTGGTATAAAACATTAGAAAACAATGAGAAGGGCCGGCAACTCAGAAATCCATGTGCATGCCTCACTGTGCCCATGCCTCACTGTGCCCATGCCTCACTGTGCCCATGCCTCACTGTGCCCATGACCAGACTGATGTTTTACATGGGAGTTTATGGAAGGGGTGCCCAGATTTTAAAAATTGGTGCTCCCCAGCCGTAGGTTCTCTAGACAACAAACTTCGCACACTTGTAGAGGAGAAATAGGGCTACACGTGTGCCAAGTTCCGGGTCCAGGGGACCAATGACCGGCTAGTACCGGGTCCCCAAACTCACTAGAAAAATTACCATTTAACATGGGAGTCTATGGAAGGGGTGCCCGGGTTTGAAAAATCTGTGCTTCCCGGGCCGTATGTCCCCTGGAAAACAAACTGTGCACACTTGTAGAGGAGAAATTGAGCTACTTGTGTGCCAAGTACCGGGTCCAAGGGACCTACGACCGGCCGGTACTGGGTCCCCAAATTCTCCAGAGAAATTACCGTTTAACATTGCCCTTCTGTGCCGCCTATCAGTGACCTTCAGTGCAACCTCATTAGTGCCTCATCATCAGTGCCCACCAGTGCTGCCAATTGGTGCTCATTAGTGCTGCCAATCAGTGCCCACTAGTGCTGCCAATCTATGCCCATCAGTGCTGCCATTTAGTGCCCATCAGTACTGCCAATCAGTGCCCATCAGTGCCTCCTCATCAGTGTTACCTATAAGTTCCGCCTATCAGTGCCCATCAGTGCAACCTCATTAGTGCCTCCTTACCAGTGCCTCCTCACCAGTGCCCACCAGCGCTGCCAATCAGTGCTCATCACTACTGCCAATCTATGCCCATCCGTGCTGCCAATCAGTGCCCACCAGTACTGCCAATCTATGCCCAGTGCTCATCAGCCATGACTAAGCACTAAAACTATAGTGTGAAATGCGTCGGTTGTATAGTTTGTGGCTGTATCTAGATGTATTTTGCTGAATTTTATTGAATAAAGACAACTTTTTCAAGAAGTTCCCCAGGAGTGCGGCTATCCAAATTTTGCTTTGTTCTTCCCAGTGCTCATCAGTGCTGCCAATCACTGCCCATCGGTGCTTCCTCATCAGTGTCACCTATCAGTTCCACCTATCAGTGCCCATCAATGCCACCTATCAATGCCCTTCTGTGCCACCTATCAGTGCCTTTCAGTGCAACCTCATTAGTGCCTCCTCATCATTGCCCACCAGTGCTGACAATCAGTGCTCATTAGTGTAGCCAATCAGTGCCCACTAGTGCTGTCAACCAGTGCTCATCAGTACTGCCAATCAGTGTGCATTAGTGTTGGCAATCAGTGCCCACCAGTGCTGCCAATCTATGCCCACCAGTGCTGCCAATTTATGCCCGTCAGTGCTGCCAATCAGTGCCCATATGTGTTACCTAAAAGTTCTGCCTATTAGTGCCCATCAGTGCAGCTTCATCAATGCCTCCTGATCAGTGCCCACCAGTGAAGGAGAAAAATTACCTGTTTGCAAAATTTTATAACAAACTCTGAAAAACTTTTATTTAGTTTGTTTAGCAAAAAAAACACCCAGTGGCGATTAAATACCACCAAAAGAAAGCTTTATTTGTGTGACAAAAATGATAAACATTTGGGTGCAGTGTGGCACGACGGCGCAATTGTCATTCAAAGCGTGAGAGCGCTGAAAGCTGAGAATTGGCCCCGGGCAGGAAGGGGGGTGAAAGGGCCCGGTAGGCAAGGGGTTAAATACCACCAGATCTCCATCTCCATAAATAATAGATCAGTAACTCATACAGAGGAGAAGGAAGATATCTAGGTAATATTTCATCTACTTCCCAAGCTATGCCAAATCTCATTCCCAGGCGTTCCCTTGGCGCTTTGCCACATCCTGGCGCCGCATTTGTTTGGCCCTCGGATGGATTCTCTCCCCTTCCCATGTTGGCAAACTGACCCGTTCTGTAGTAACAGTAGAGGGGCGTCAGCGCCATTTCCTTTATGATTTCTTGAATGTCTTGTGACCCCACATTCCGGTCAGGTGGCCCTCCCCTATCTCTCCCCGGGGTCTCCTCGCCACCTTCTTTGTCATTTCCCACAATCCCGACCGGAGCTGGCATTGGATTCTGGAGAAACAAAAGGAAAGAGAAATATAAACGCCTGATAAAGAGACAATTCCGGGTCTAGTTATCATTAATCACTTCAGCCCCCGACCATTATGCAGGTAAAGGACCGGGCCCCCTTTTTGCAATCCGGCACTGCGTCGCTTTAACTGACAATTGCGCGGTCGTGCGACGCGGCTCCCAAACAAAATTGACGTCTTTTTTTACCCACAAATAGAGCTTTATTTTGGTGGTATTTGATCACCTCTGCGTTTTTTATTCTTTGCGTTATAAACAAAAATAGAGCGACAATTTTGGAAAAAAAAATATATTTTTTACTTTTTGCTGTAATAAATATCCCCCAAAAAAATATATATAAACGTTTTTTTTCCTCAGTTTAGGCCGATACGTATTCTTCTACTCGCCGAAGCCGAAGTGTCCTCGGGCCTTTTCGGTGGTTTTCAGCGCTCTCTGGCGCCCCCTCACCCACCTTTGGCCACATGCGGTATTGCATCCCCTTGGAGTCAATGCAGAACAAATTATTTTTGGCTCAAAACTAATGTAGTGTACATGCAGAGCCGCCATCAGGAATTATGGGGCCCCTTTACACAGCTTCAGGCATGGGCCCCCTGGAGCAGAGAAACGGGGGGGTGCCTCAAATTGAGAAGCGTGGGGGCGTGAATTTAGAAGCAAGGGGTGCCACGAATTGAGAAGATTGGGAAGGGGGGTGCTGCCGCCGCGAATTGTGGCTGGGGGGCTTTGGGTGCTGACGAAAAAAAAATATATATATATAGATACATAAAAAAAGGGGGTTGCCTCTGGGCCCTTTAATGAAAAGAAACATTTTTAATTTTAATAATTATTTCTAAAAAGGAGGGGTTGCCATCCGGGCCCCTGGGGACCTCTGGGCCATTTCGTAATAAAGAAAATATACATAAAAAAAGGTGTGTTGCCATCCCGGCCCCTTACAAAAAAAAAAAACAAATAAAAAAAAGGGGGTAGCCATCCGGGGGCCCTGGGGACCTCTGGACCCTTTAATAAAAAGAAAAAAATATTTAAAAAAAATGTAAAAATATTTTTTTATAAAAAAAACTTGGGGGTTGCCATCTTGGCCCCTTACAAAAAAAAGGGGCTTAGCCATCCAGGGCCTGGGGACCTCTAGGCCCTTTAATAAAAATAAAATATATATTTATATAAATAAATAAATATAAAATAAATAAATACATAAATAAAATAAAAAAAGGGGGCGGTTGCCATCTGGGCCCCTGGGGACCTCTGGGCCCTTTAAAAAAGAAAAAATATTATAAAAAAAAAAAAATGTAAAAAAAGAAAAGAAAAGGTGTGTTGCCATCCGGGCCCCTTACAGGTGTACTCCCTGTCCCCCCCTGGTGGCGGCCCTGTGTACATGCAGAGTCATTGGATAAATGGCTGTGCACATTTTTATAAATAGACCCCAATGACAATAATAGTGGAAGCACAATGTGTTTCATCTGAGATAGAGAGAGGATTCCGGTGGATTCTCTCAGTGGATTACATTGCAATCTCGCTGGGACCAGGTAACTAGAAGGAGTCCGTGTGCCGTCCATGCCCCACCCCCCCTCCATGTTTAAAAGGGAACCCTTAAATGATAACCGGTGCCCACCGGTGTCCTGCGATCGGGTCACAGAGCGGCAGAACAGGGGAGAGTGTCCTGCTTAGTGACAGGAAACTGATCGTCTGCTTCCTGTCACCGGGAGCAACGATCAGTGACAGTAAGCCCCGCCCCCACACAGTTAGAATCACTCCCTAGGACACACTTAACTCCTTCCTAGCCCCCTAGTGTTTAACCCCTTCCCTGCCAGTCACATTTACACAGTAATCAGTGCATTTTTATAGCCATTTATAAATGACAATGGGAGGCGCAAACAAACGGAAAAAAAAAGACAATTACAGCCTCACTGTGCCCATCAAATGCAGCTACTGTGCCATGCCATTAATTGTCGCCACTGTGCCATGAATTGTAGCCACTGTGCCATGAATTGTAGCCACTGTGCCCATCAATTGTCACCACTGTGCCATGCCAAACACAGCCACTGTGCCATCAAATGCAGACACTGTGCCATGCCATCAATTGTTACCACTGTGCCCACATCAGTTGTAACCACTGTGCCCACATCAATTGTCCCCACTTTGCCCACATCAATTGTAGCCACTGTGCCCACATCAATTGTAGCCACTGTGCCCACATCAATTGTCCCCACTGTGCCCACATCAATTGTAGCCACTGTGCCCACATCAATTGTAGCCACTGTGCCCACATCAATTGTAGCCACTGTGCCCACATCAATTGTAGCCACTGTGCCCACATCAGTTGTAGTCACTGTGTCCACATCAATTGTGCCCACATCAATTGTCCCCAATGTGCCCACATAAATTGTAGCCACTGTACCCACATAAATTGTAGCCACTGTGCCCACATAAATTGTAGCCACTGTGCCCACATAAATTGTCCCCACTGTGCCCACATTAATTGTCCTCACTGTGCCCACATCAATTGTCCCCACTGTGCCCACATCAATTGTCCCCACTGTGCCCACCTCAATTGTCCCCACTGTGCCCACCTCAATTGTCCCCACTGTGCCCACCTCAATTCTCCCCACTGTGCCCACATCAATTGTCCCCACTGTGCCCACCTCAATTGTCCCCACTGTGCCCACATCAATTGTCCCCACTGTGCCCACATCAATTGTCCCCACTGTGCCCACCTCAATTGTCCCCACTGTGCCCACCTCAATTGTCCCCACTGTGCCCACATCAATTGTCCCCACTGTGCCCTGTAAAATGCTGCCAGTCAGATTGCCCCCCCCTAAGCCCAGCACTTACCTTTCTGGGGTCAGCCATCCTCATTCCACGGTCCCTCGATGTCTTCTCCTGCCCTCGATGACGCTTCAGCCAATCAGGTTACCGGTAGCCAGACCCGGTGAACCTAATTGGCTAAGAAGCCTGTCAGTGTTAGCCAGGGAATGCACCCCTTGCTGACTCTGATAGGCACTTCCAAAGCCAACCAGCTGCCGTTATTCAGATGGCCGGCGCTCACCAGGGGGCCGGCCATCTGAATAGTGGGCAGGAGTGACAATACATAGATTCATGCAATGCAGGAATCTATGTATTGTATTCAGTGGCGGTGCGGGAGAGCGAGGGGGTGGCGCTCCTGCACCCTCTATGGACGCACCACCACTGAGATATTCCATGACCCGGATAAATGAGAACCTTCCCAGACATGTGGAAGATCCTCTCCAGTCCTCCCTCTGGGATGATTTCAGGAGCTCAAAAATCCAGCAACTGAACCCACCTGTAGTCTTCCTGCACCAAGTCCTGTGTGGTCCCCCGGGGGACTTGGAGTGGCAGAGATGGTGGGAGGTTGCTGTGTCCGGTTCTCCATATTGTCTTTCTTCTGTACGGAGAGAAGAATTGTCCTTCGTTTAAAGTATTTGCTTCCTCCTCCTGCTGCACGGGGCTCCTTATATCCTTCCCCTGGGGATGACGAGGGGCGTGACCCATTCCTAAAAATATCTACACTTAATTTGCCTATAAATGCCTCCGCCTTTTCCCAGAAGGATAATTGCTTCATACTTACAATGTAAGGCGACTATTACCCAACTAACAACTAGGGTTGTCTCGATACCGATACTTGTACTCCTGCAAATACCCCCGATACCTAAATAGAATACTCCCCCCCCCCCCCCCACCGCCGCCGCCGCTGCATACCGCATACCGCCGCGTTAATCCCCGTGCAATACAGCACGCATTACAAGCTTTCGTTTGTATACTTGTAATGCCCGCCGTGCCATGTATAGACACTCCCCTTCTCGGGATTGGACGGATCTGTCCAATCCCGAGCAAGGGGGAGTGTCTATGCGGACTGCCCAGAAATCCAGAAGTACTGGAAAGAGGTCTTAGAGAGTATAAAGGAGGTAACAGGAGAGGAGATAACCCGAAACCCCTTATCATGTCTGTTCCATGGTTCAGCAAAAACAATTAAAAATTACGGGTCGACACTGGTTCCGGTGTTACTAAACGCAGCAAAGGGTCTAATCCCGAAACATTGGCTGCAACCAAAGAAGCCAACATTAAATGAATGGATACAAAGTGTTAATCATATCTCTGAGATGGAAGGCTTAAGGAGGGCCGACTTGGGAGATGAAGAAGGGGGCAGTAGCAGATCTGCCTGGGACAAATGGAGGTTATTTAAATATTCGGAAAAATATGTCCAGATATTAACAGAAACCGATAGAGGAGAGCAAGGATAGAGTAATTAAAATAGGTGGATAGGAAAGGACAGAACCGCTAATTAAAACAAACCTGGAAAAAGGGAGGGAGAGGGTGGGAATAAATATAAAAATAAGGTAAAGGAACAACAAGGGAAGAGGTATAGATGTGGATGTGCTTTTGGTTTTTTTTTTTTTGTATAATAGCTTTATTGATATCTGCCTGGGAGCATCCCTCTGCCTGTGAGCATCCCTCTTTCCCAACGTTCCCGGTGAAGACTGATGTGAAAAAAAAAAAAACAATCCCGAGAAGGGGAGTGTCTATACATGGTGAGGCGGGCATTACAAGTATACAAACGAAAGCTTGTAATGCGCGCTGTATTGCACGGAGATTAACCCGGCAGCAGCGGCGGCATCTACTACAGGTATGGGGGACAGGACATGGCTGCAATATGTGGGGGACAGGACATGGCTGCAATATGTGGGGGACAGGACATGGCTGCAATATGTGGGGGGTACAGGACATGGCTGCATATGTGGGGGACAGGACATGGCTGCATATGTGGGGGACAGGACATGGCTGCAATATGTGGGGGACAGGACATGGCTGCAATATGTGGGGGGTACAGGACATGGCTGCATATGTGGGGGACAGGACATGGCTGCATATGTGGGGGACAGGACATGGCTGCATATGTGGGGGACAGGACATGGCTGCAATATGTGGGGGACAGGACATGGCTGCAATATGTGGGGGGGCAGGACATGGTTGCAATATGTGGGGGGACAGGACATGGCTGCAATATGTGGGGGACAGGACATGGCTGCAATATGTGGGGGGTACAGGACATGGCTGCATATGTGGGGGACAGGACATGGCTGCATATGTGGGGGACAGGACATGGCTGCAATATGTGGGGGACAGGACATGGCTGCAATATGTGGGGGACATGCATGGCTGCAATATATGTGGGGGACATGGCTGCAATATGTGGGGGGACATGGCTGCATTTGGGGACACATTTAAAAAAAGTATCAGTATTCGGTATCGGCGAGTACATGAAAAAAAGTATCAGTACTTGTACTCGGTCCTAAAAAAGTGGTATCGGGACAACCCTACTAACAACTATTGCCCAACTTATGGGCTCCCTACTTGTTGAGTTCAGATGGACTTTAACCACTTTCCCCCCAGACCATTTGTCAGCCTAAAGACCAAAGGTGTTTTTACTATTTGGAACTGCGCTGCTTTAACTGGTAATTGCGCGGGCATGCAATGTTGTACCGAAACAAAACTTGCGTCCTTTTCTTCCCACAAATAGAGCTTTCTTTTGATGGTATTTGATTGCCTCTGCGATTTTTACTTTTTGCGATATAAACGGAAAAAGACCGTAAATTTTGGAAAAAAAAATATTTTTCTTATAACAAAAAGTAAAAAATATCGAATAAACTAAATTTTAGTCAAACATTTAGGCCAAAATTTATTCAGCCACATGTCTTTAGTAAAAAAAAATCGCAATAAGTGTATATTTATTGGTTTTCGCAAAAGTTATAGCATCTATGAATGAATGAAAACTTATATAGCGCAGCACATGCAAAGTAAATCGCCTCTGGGCGCTTGTTGTTCCTGTCTCCTTTGAGATCAAAAGAGATGAGTCTTGATCTTTCTCCTGAAGACTAAGTGGTTTCCCTCCAACCGAATGCTGGCTGGTAAGGCGTTTCATAGTCTGGGACCTTGGACAGCGAATCTCCTGTCTCCTTTGGACTTGTATCTGGCTTTCGGTATCTGAAGCCGATTTTGATTGGTGGATCGTAGAATACGATTGGGATTGTGAGCTTTTATTTTTTCGCATAGATAATGGGGAGCATTCCCATGGATACATCTATGCGTTAGACAGAGTGCTTTAAAGGTGATTCTGTCTTTAACTGGTAGCCAGTGAAGGGATCTCAGTGAAGGTGAGATTGATTCCCAGGGTTTTTTCCCAGTCACAAGTCTGGCGGCCGTATTTTGAACGACTTGAAGACGAGCGATTTGGTACTTGGGGAGTCCGAGGTAAAGGGCATTTGCATAGTCCAGTCTGGATTTTACAATCGCTCCCACCACGACCGCTATGTCTTTCTTGGGAATAAAAGGAGTAAGTCTGCGTAGTAGGCGCAGCAGATGGTGAGATCCGCTGACTACTGACCCTATTTGTGCGTCCATTGTCATGTAGGAGTCAAAGATGACCCCAAGACTTTTGACTTTGGTGCTAGGGGTGATGGTTTTGCCCAGAATGGGCGGGGGGATCCAAGTTGTTGCCGGTTGATTCCTACGATTGGCGTGAAACAGAAGAAGTTCTGTTTTCGCTCCGTTGAGTTTAAGATAACTCTTTGTCATCCAGTCCTCTATCAAAGAGAGACAGGTCTCTAGATTGAGGTGGTGATCCTTTTTATTGCAAATGCGGAAGTACAGTTGCGTGTCGTCTGCATATGAGTGATATAGCAGTTTTTGGCTGCTGATGATTTCGAAAAGAGGACGCACATAGATTTTGAATAACATCGGCGACAGGGGAGATCCTTGAGGGACCCTGCACGATAATGTGCGTTTTTCAGAAGTGAAGGGTCCTAGCTTCACTATTTGCGATCGGTTTTCCAAAAAAGAGGAGAACCAGGATAGATCGCTTTCTGCGACTTTGGCTATTTTAGCCAGCCGAGTCAATAACAGCTTGTGATCTACTGCATCAAAGGCTGTGCTTAGGTCCAGCAGAACCAGAAGAGAAGATTCTCCTTCGTCTGCGGCCTCGAGAGTGTCGTCCCATATCTTAAGCAATGATGTTTCTGTCCCGTGTCCGGGACGGAATCCTGATTGAAATGGATCGAGTAAGTTGTGGGTATCTAGATGCTGTTGCAGCTGCTGAACCACTACTTTCTCCATTACCTTGGAGAGAACATTTAGGCCTGTTATGGGGCGCCAGTGGAGTGGGTCCTTAGGATCCAGGGTGGCTTTCTTCAAGATGGGTTGAATAATGCCCTCCTTCAGCTGGGAGGGCATTATGCCCTCCCTGAAGGATTGGTTGATAAGCTGCGTGACAGGAGGTGCCAGGATGTCGGCGCATTCTTTCAGCAGTTTGGTGGGGATAATATCATTTGGCGCAGTGCTGTTGCGCAGAGTGCCGATGATATTTTTTGTGGTCTGAATGGAGATGGGTTCCAGCGTGAACTCACCTAACTGTGGTGAATTACTGCAGGTGTTGTGTAAATAACTACGGGGCGGGGGGGGGGGCTAGGAGAGAGATTGTTTTGCTGAATGCTTTGCCGGATTGCCTCAATTTTGTTAATGAAGCAATCCGATAACTCATCGCAAAATTCTTGTGTATCCAAGTTGGGGGCTTCAAGATATCCTGGATTCATGGTCTGAGTGACCAGCTTGAAGAGTTCGCGGGGGCGGTTTAGGGCAAAAAATAGTTTTTCTTGGCCTCGAAGATTTGCTTGTAGTATTTTCTGGTTATTGCCTTGTAGATCGAGAGGTTCTCATCTGAAGAGCTTCTTTTCCAGGCGGCTTCTGCCCTTCTGCGCTCTTGCTTCAGTAACGCCAGCTGGTTGTTGAACCAGCTGGAGTTATTTTTCCGGATCTGGGTCTTTCGTTTCGGCGCTATCAAGTCAGCTGACTGCAATAGTGCTGTGTTTATGGCCTCCAGTGTTTCTTCCGCCGTTTGGTGCGGTTGAATTGTTTTTATTTTTTCCCCTAACGTGGCTTTGAAGAGTTCCGAGTGGAGCTTCTTCTGACATCTGGTCCAGTGTGTTGTCACTGGATTTGATGTTTTTGTTAAGGGGGGGAATTCGGAAATAATGAATTTAATTGCATGGTGATCTGTCCATGGCAATGGTTCATTTTCCACGATTTTTATTTCCAGATCTTGTCTGAAAATAAGATCGAGTGTGTGACCTGAAGCATGTGTGGGCCCACATACTAGTTGCTGAAGCCCTAATCCTTCCAGGTGGTCGATGCAGGCGTCGGCAATGGGGTCTTGCAGGGAGTTGGCCCAGAGGTTGAAGTCCCCGAGCAGCAACAGGTGTTTGCTGTTCAGGGTATAGATGGAGACAAAGTCCGTCAATGATGGGAGAAGCTGCGATTTTGGGCCGGGTGGCCTATAGCAGAGTAGAATCCGGACGGTCTCCCGGCAGTTTACTTGCAGTTGAAGAGTAAGGGTTTCCATGAATGGAAGAGGGTTTTGAAGGCTTGGTTTTGTGATCGCAAGATACGTCTTATGGAGCACAGCCAATCCTCCTCCTCTTTGCCCTATTCTATTTTCCGTTATAATACGGTAGTTTTCTGGCACCAATTCTCCTAGAATGGTGTTACAGTCGGCCGTGAGCCAGCTCTCTGTAATAAAGAGGCAGTCTAAGTCATGTTGCAATAAGAAATCATGGATTTCTAATCAGTGTTTTACTGCCGATCTAGTGTTGATCAAAGCACATGATATGTGCTTAGGCTGGGGTAAATGGCTGCGATTTTTGGTAGTCGATCGTCGATCGATGCTCAAAAGTCGCAGATTTCTTAGGGCTTTTTTGGTAGCGGCCGGCAGAATTGCGCCAAATCGATCCAGATCCCAAATGTTCTCCGCCGAGTATTGCCGATTAACCATGGCCGCCGTGAAATAAAGGGGTGGGGGGGGGGGGTGGATTCTCAAGGATAACTGAATCCTCTGATCCTGGCTTGGTCCAGAGGAAGGCAAAAAAAACCTGACCACGCTGCGCCAATATGCTGTGGTAGGGAAAAAGATTCCTTCCTTTTTTTTTTTTTTTTTCACATCAGACTTTACCATATCCAGAGAGTCACTCGTGTTTTCACAAGTAGAGAAAGACCATTATCTCCACTTCGGTAATGCATCATTTGTGAATTTCTATTTTATTTATTTATTTTTTGATTTTGTTTTATTATTTCTCTTTTTTTTTTATCTTATAGATAATTTCACATTTATGGATATTCCTCTATTTTTTTTTTTTTTTTTAATATATATTTTTTTTAATAACTTATCCCATTGTAGTTCTACGCTTCCTCCCTTTAGTCCCTCTTCTCCTGCTCTCTGTCCTACCTTTGTCTATATCTACCCTCCCCCCTCCCTAGCCCTCCCATCTCTCTCCCCCCCCCCCTATGTGGTTTGTTTCTAGTTTTCTTTTTTTATTAAAGCATTTTCATTATGTATTCTTGCGTTCCTCTATAATTCTCCCATGGTTTCCATTTTCTATTATGTTTTTCGAGTTGGCTGTTATCACTTCTGCTTAGATATTCCAGTTTGTTGTAATTCTCAATTCTCGCGAACCAATCTTTTATTTCTGGTTTGTTTGGGTTTAGCCAGTTTTTTGGGATTAGTCCTTTGGCAGCGTTTATTAACTGCGGAAGCAGGGTTTCTTTCAGGGCCGGATTAACAGAGGGGCTGATGGAGCTGCAGCTCCAGGCCCCTTTCTCAAGATAGGCCCATTTGCCCCAAAAAAAAAAAGTTTTTTTTTTTTTTAAATCGACTTTGGGGGTTGTAGCTCGATGACCAAAGGTCACAGAAACCCCACATTTGGGGGGTAGTCAGGTGAAGACCTACCCCACAACCGGTCAAAATATGGGATGGCTATCATTTATTGTTCCGGAGATACGGACCTGCTTGCACAGCCTGTCAGAAGCTACATACAGAGCAGCCATTATAAATACAAGCTGACACACTGCAGCAGACTGAGAAAAAAATCATCATTTGTTTTTTGCTAGAAAATGACTCTATGGTGGTCTTTGCAACTTTTTATGTTGCACGATTCTGGCTAAAACGACAACTGCAATTTTTTTGCTTAGAAGATAGATGACGATTCTCTCACGATTCGTGCGGCATAACATCATCTTTCACATTAAAATGAAAAAAAAAAAGGGCTAACTTTACTGTTTTGTTTTTATGGTTTTTATTATTCATTGAAGTAGGCAAATGCAGCGTGACATAAAATATTGCAGCAATTGCCATTTTTGTCTCTGCTAAAATATATATAATGTTTGGCGGTTCCAAGTAATTTTCTAGCAAAAAATATTGTTTTTTAACAAGTGTTTGACTTTAAGTGGTTACATTTCTTGCATTTACACACAGAAGTTTGATCTAAAAAGGAAGTTGGTTACAATGTTTCATGTTGTTTACAAACTTGGCAGACAGTGGGATATTTTCTTTACACACAGAAGTTTATCCCTTTGATATAAGAAGAAAGCGTTAGTTACAATGTTTCCTGCTAAGAACTTGGCAGACTGTCCAGATATTTTCTTTTGACAGCTGAAAGTCTCTCCATTTGTTATATGAAAGAATCAGCAAACTCTGCATTGGAGATGTCAGGGGGGTTGAATCAAGATCACAATTTTAACGATTAATTGTGCAGCTCTAGCACGGTACTGTATTTGCGCAGCAATTTTTCAAACATGTTTTTTTTGGAAAATAAACTGTTTTATACATTAAAAAAAACACTAAAGTTAGCACGATTTTTTTTTTTTTGGTATCCTAAGCGATGCTTTAAACATTTTTTAGGTTACATGTTTAGAGTTACAGAGGAAGTCTAGTGCTAGAATTATTGCTCTCGCTTTAACGATCGCGATTTATGTAACCTGTGTGTATCTGGCTCTGATACTAGCCAGTGTCTACCCAGCCACTGACTGGTATCTCTCCCCAGCCTGTCCCCACACACCCTCTCACCTGCTGACCTGTAGATGGGGGAATCACTCCTGTAGTGTTATTGTGTTCTGCCAGTGAGTACAATGATCAGTGTTGCTATCTATAGCTGGCAGCACTGATTGTTTTTGGAAAAACAGGCTGGTTGTACTTAAGTCGATTAATAGATTGACTTGTGTAAAACCAGCTAGCCCATACATAGATCGACTATGGCTGGTCTCTGCATAATTGGTGTAATTTCAATTCATGTATGACCCGCTTAACCACTACGTAGTCCCTAAACATCCTTCCACTCCTATACATTGTGCCCACTGTCATACCCTCCACACTCCTCTCCTGTACATAGTGCCCACTATCATACCCTCCACACTCCTCTCCTATATATAGTGCCCACTGTCATACTCTCCACACTCCTCTCCTGTACATAGTGACCACTGTCATACTCTCCACACTCCTCTCCTATACATAGTGCCCACTATCATACCCTCCACATTCCTCTCTTGTACATACTGTCCACTGTCATACCCTCCACACTTCTCTCCTGTACATACTGCCCCATCATACCCTCCACACTTCTCTCTGGTACATACTACACTCTGTCATACCCCCACACTCCTCCTGTACATACTGCCCACTGTCATACTCTTCACACTCCTCTCCTGTACAAACTGCCCACTGTCATACCCTTCACACTCCTCTCCTGTACATAGTACCTGCTGTCATACACGTCTCTCCTGTACATAGTGCCCACTGTCATACCCTCCACATTCCTCTCCTGTACATACTGCCCACTGTTATACCCTCCACACTCCTCTCCTATACATAGTGCCCACTATCATACCATCCACACTCCTCTCCTGTACATACTGCCCACTGTCATACCCTCCACACTCCTCTCCTATACATAGTGCCCACTATCATACCATCCACACTCCTATACATAGTGCCCACTGTCATACCCTCCACACTCCTCTCCTGTACATGGTGCCTGCTGTCATACACTTCTCTCCTGTACATACTGCCCACTGTCGTACCCTCCATGCTGCTCTCCTGTACATGATGCCCACTGTCATACCCTCCACACTTCTCTCCTGTACATTGTGCCTTTTGCCGTACCCTTTGCACTCTTCTCCTGTACATAGTGCCCAATGTTGGACCCTCCACATTCCTCTCACTCACCTGCACATACTTCCCACTTATATACCATCCGTACTCCTCCCCTATGTCGCTTACCCACAAAAACTGTTTTTTAAAATGACACTGAATACCCTCAATGTTACCAGTTATAGAATGGACACACTTTTGTTAGTTCAACTAAAGGAAATCTCAGTTCTCATATTTGTTCTGTTCCATTATTAGAACTTATTTAATTTTGTGATTACTACTGTGATGTACAGATGAACATAGGGGATCTCAGCTACTCTAAATATAGCACTTGTGAAAAAGTGTCCCTGAAAATATTTTTTAAATGTTGGCAACTACGCACTTATGCACTGCCCAAGGGCCACTGGGTCAGTAGTGGGCCCCATGAGAGGTTTCTGGGATCCTGTGATATTAAAGCGGTAGTAAACTTTCCTGACATTACTACTTTTTAGAGGCCCTGGGGTAGGTTATGCCACAATGTACAAGTATGCACAGCATATTAGCACATTAGGGTACACTTAAATTTTCAGACTGGGCCCTCCATTGCTGCGCTGTGATTCTCACGCATTTATTTATTATTTATAAAAGGCCCCACCAAAATCCTCAGCACCAGGCCCATGATGTTCTTAATCTGGCCCTGGTTTCTTTCCCTCTATTCCTAGGGCCTTTTATGTCGTGGAACAAACATGTATAGATATTGTTGTCTAGTTCTTCCTGGGTTATTTCCTTTGCAATTACTTGGATTTCTTTCCAATATTCTGTTATTTTAGGGCAGCTCCACCAGATGTGCAGAGTTGATCCTATCTGTCCGCAGCCTCTCCAGCATAACGAAGAGTTGTCTTTTTTTAATTTATGCATTGTTTCAGGTGTTCTGTGCCATCTAGTGATGCACTTGTAGTTCATCTCAATAGTGTTCATATCTGTTGCAGAATTGTGCACTGATGCTATGATTCTTCCAAGTTGTAAATCTTCAAATTCGTTGTTTATTTCTCGTTCCCATTTTTTTATAAATTCCGGTTTGTCTTGCGACTCAATATCTGTCAGTATTTGGTATATTTTTGATGTTACATGTTTTATTGGCGATTGTGTGGCACATAATTTTTCAATTTGGGTTAAGTTTCCTCCCTCTCTTATTGGTGTGGGAATTGATTTTATCAAGTGCTGAAGTTGTAGGTATTCCCATTGGTTGATGTTCCATCCAAGTTCTTCTTTTATCTTCTGCAATGGTTTAATCTTTCTTGACCCCTAAAGAGGCGATCGGGTTAAGCCCTGGATCAAGTTTTAAATGAATTTGAAAGAGGAGAGATAGGGCTGGGTAGAGCAAGATGGCCGCCAACCTGGCAGCAGGATCCAGGCTGGGGGGGGTACCAGGATAAGTAGACCACTGTCTGTGCCGCCTGGGGGGCTGAGAAGGATGATCGGGGGGCAAGGGGGCTCTACAGGGGTAGGGGGGGGCTTTCTGGCCCAATTAGGGCAATAGGTGCCGATTGTTGGGGGCGGGGAGCGGCGCGGCGCGCCGCTAGGCCGCTAGGCCGCTGATGAAGCCGCGGCCTTTCCTGAGTCGCGGCTGCCGCGAATCCCCAGCGATCGGAGGCTAGTAGGGATGGGTGGCGAGAAGGACGCCCGAGTGGAGGTAGCGGTGTGGGGGTGCTTCTGGGGTAAGGGGGGGTTTCTTGGCCTATTGAGAGGTGATAGCAGCGTGTGGGAAGCGGCGCGGCGTTAGGCCGCAAGTGAAGCCGCGGTCTTTCCTAGATCGCGGCGCCCGTGATTCCCTACAGGCTGGCGCGGTTGTCTGAGAACAAGCACCGGGGGGGGCAACCGAGGAGGGGGGAAAGGAGCAGGGGAGAGCCGTGGGGCATGGATGTTTACGGCGGCTTGTCCTAAAAAGGACGGCCGTCAATCAGGGCTGGACTGGGACAGAAATCTGGCCCTGGACTTCATCCAGACTGGCCCACTTTGACAGGTCTCTCCCATGGCGGTCGGACAACTCCCGCACCCCCCCCCCCCAGCCACCCAAGCCCCCACTCCCCCTTCACTAGCCACTAGCCATTCTACTTTATTAGAGTAGAACGGCTGGTACTGGTCCTCTTATAGGCAGTACCAGTGGGGAAGCTAGACATTATTTCACCCAGGCAAAGAATCCGTTCGGTGCCCCCCCTTATGGGACAAGATTATGCAGAAGTGAGAAACTCCCAAAGCATAGCTGTTGAGTCAGCAGTCTGACCCCTCCCCCATGCTCCTCTGTCGTCGTCCCTGCTCCTCTGATCCTCCCCCCTGCTTCATTGTTGAGCGCTGCGGGGAGGGAGAGACAGAGGAGCGGAGGGGGGCGGCAGTCCGCTGCCACTGAAGCCGGCCCACTGAGCCATCGGCCCACCGGGAAACTCCCTGTAGTCCCAATGGCCAGTCCATCCCTGGATACACACAGGCAGCTCCTGAGTTCAGTTTTTTTAATCACCATGCACCCCCCTCCCCCACCTCCTAATCTTCACTAGAGACAAGCAAGGCAGTGACTCCTCATTACCTCCTCACCTCCTTCAACTTCCCTGTCAAGTGATAACTCTGATCAGACTTACCTTAGAAGTGCTGCAGACTGGGGAAGGAACAGAACTGGTTAATCCTTATCTGGCAGCAGCAATAGTTATGTAGTGCTCCCGACCTTCTTTGTCAATCTGCCAGGCATGTAATTGCCGGAAACCGCAGCAGAAGGATTACTTCACCTGTGCCCCGAAAACCATCAAATAGTCCCAGCGGAGTAATCGTTGTACTGTGGCTCCCGGCAATTGCATGCTCGGCGGATTGATATACAAAAGGGGACCGGGACTATAATTGTCGGGTGCCGCTGTACAAGATTTATTGCACTGCTGACTAGTCTTACTCACGAATATTCGTATTGCGAATATTCGGCTCGAATATGGCATATTCGAGTATTCGCGATATATTCCGAATTTCGCGGTGAATATTCGCTATTTCGAATATTCGTATTTTTTCAATTTTTTTTTTTAGAACAGATCACATCCTAGAGATCCCCATCGACGTCTAAAAGCATTGCTGGTATGATTAGAGACCTTGGGCCGAGTAGCTACAGCGATCAATTTATATTGCCGATAAATCGCAATGCGATTATTCGGCAATAGCGATATCGCGCGATTATTTTTGAGAAATTCGCAATATTGTTTTTAGCTAAAATAACACATATATTCGATTTCAGAGTGTTACTGTCGAAATTCCGCAATAAATTTCTCATTCGCATTTTTGCGAAATTACGATAAAATATCAAGAATATTCTGAGCCAATCAGAGTGCTCCATTCCGCATTTCTCGAATATTCGCAATTATTTTGTATTGTAATATATCACGAATATTCTGAGCCAATCAGAGTGCTCCTTCCGCATTTGCCGAATATTCGCAATTATTTTGTATTGTAATATATCACGAATATTCTGAGCCAATCAGAGTGCTCCTTCCGCATTTCTCGAATATTCGCAATTATTTTGTATTGTAATATATCACGAATATTCTGAGCCAATCAGAGTGCTCCTTCCGCATTTGCCGAATATTCGCAATTATTTTGTATTGTAATATATCACGAATATTCTGAGCCAATCAGAGTGCTCCTTCCGCATTTCTCGAATATTCGCAATTATTTTGTATTATAATATATCACAAATATTCTGAGCCAATCAGAGTGCTCCTTCCGCATTTCTTGAATATTCGCAATTATTTTGTATTGTAATATATCACGAATATTCTGAGCCAATCAGAGTGCTCCATTCCGCATTTCTCGAATATTCGCAATTATTGTGTATTGTAATATATCACGAATATTCTGAGCCAATCAGAGTGCTCCTTCCGCATTTGCCGAATATTCGCAATTATTTTGTATTGTAATATATCACGAATATTCTGAGCCAATCAGAGTGCTCCATTCCGCATTTCTCGAAATTTCGCATTCGCATTCGCATTCGCAATAGCGAAAATTCGCAATCATTTCATTTCCAAAAAATATCACGAATATTCGTATTTAGCGAATATATCTCGAATATTCGACTATATATTCGAGATATATCGCGAAATCGAATATGGCGTATTCTGCTCAACACTACTGCTGACCTATTTTAACTACTTGTGTCGCTTCCTCAGCCCCCAGCTGCTGCCCGATATGCACTAGCTACACTTCCCCATCCCCAGCTTCTACAGTCCGATCTAAATGAATCATGTGTCCGGGTTCCAGGGAGACAGAAAACCGGACACTCAGTTCAAAACCCGTACTGTCCGGGTCAATCCCGTACGGGTGGCAACCCTAACTCTGCCCCATACGAGAGCCCTGCGGTTCTTGCACCTCAGCGACAGCAGAAGATCGGGGTCTGGTACGCCTGACCCTAGCAGGGACCACTCCGTCGTCAGAGCTATCTGTCAGGGAGCCACTGTCGTCTACAGGTTCATATGAGCTAGAATTTGACAGATGCGTGACCTCCTCATCACTATCTGACAGGCTCATAAACAAGTAGGCCTCTTCATCACCGTACATTCGATTTGCCATTTTGGGCTCTAAATTTAGGGGTACAGTGGTAAGATTCACAGGGAAAAAAAAGCACCTGACCTGTTAGCGATCGCAGAGATCAGGCCTGACTCTACGAATGCTGCAGTTATGTGTTTTTGTGTTTTGTGTCAGTGATCGATTGATCGATACTGCACTCGGTTGGGCTGGGCTGGGCGAAGGTGCTAAACGCAGGTGCTAGCAGGTATCTGGGCTGATCCCGCTAACAATGCGTTTTTGGGAACCCTAAACTGCAGGGGACGCTAGTATAGATCTGATCAGCTATCGATCAGTTCAGATACTATACCACTAAGGGGGGGTGTATGGTGCGTGCGTGGGTGTTAGCGCTACTGGCACTAATCTGACGCGGCCTGGGGCGACGCAGACCCTATCCGGCGCTAAAACCAAACTTTGATCACCCGCCGGGCAATCAGGGGGTTAAAACTTTATTACAAAAAATATGACGGGTGCCTTGATGCTATAAAAAATAAACTAGCTAAACTGCGTCACCCGTGACACTTATACTGTGATCACTGGTGACAGGGGGTAATCAAGGGGTTAAACCTTTATTGGGGGGGGGGGGTCCCTAGACTTATTAGGGCCTTAGACTAATTACCCTAACAATTATTTTAGTCACTAATGACACTTGTACAGCGATCAAAAAAAAAATCTGATTGCTGTACTGGGTGACACAGTGACAGGCAGTGAAAGGGTTAATTTGGGGGGGTGATCAGGGGGTGATCGGGGGGTGATCGGGGGGTTAAATGTGTACCTATGTGACCTGGTGTCAGTGTAGTGTTGTGCAACGTTTAGATGCTCTCTCCCTCTCGGTCAGGAACGGAAAGACCGACACACGAGGGAGAGAGCAGCACTTCCCCTGTCAATGTTTACAAAACATTGGCAGGGGAAAACAACCATTGGCTGAGAGTGATCACCAGGTCCAGGCCAGATTTTATTGGACCTGTTGAGTGATCGATTCTGTATCGAATCCGATCGTCGGGGAACGGCGGGGGGGGGGCGCGCGCGCGCGCGCCCCACAGCCGTTCATATGGAGGACGTGGAGCTACCTGCTCCTGCGCAGCAGTGCCACCGTCCCGCAGTAATATGACGGCGGGCGGTCGGCAACTAGTTAACCACTTGCCTATCGAGGACGTCACATGACGTCCTGGGCTTTGTGCGGTGATATCTGAATGATGGGGGGCACCTAGAGGCATCATTCAGATATCACCGCCTTCTGCCGCCGATTCTCTGCATGATAAGAATGATCATAGCGGCGGTTCCGTTCTTATAGGCAGCGGGAGGGGATTTCCCCCCCTTCCCGCCGCCATCCGGTGCTTCTCCGGGCTCTCCCGTGCCATGGGGGGCCCGGAGAACGAATCGGCCGGCGCTGGCTCGCGACGATAGAGATGACTGGTGATCAGACGGTGACCAGTCATCTCTATGATCGTCGGATGACCGGGGGCGACGTTGTGACCTCAAGCCCCGGGTACCCGGAAGTAAACAAAGCTGCAATCGCGGCTGTCGGCGTGAACTTTTTTTTCCCGATCTCATGCTTTCCAGCCTGGAGTAGAGATGTGAAGGTCTTATTGACCCCGCCTCTCTCCATAAAGAGGACCTGTCACAGTGATTCCTATTACAACGGATGTTTACATTCCTTGTAATTGGAATAAAAGTGATCAATTTTTTTTTTTTTTAAAGTGTATGGAGTCATGTGACAATGGCCCGGGCTCCAAGAAGTTAACCACTTGCTTACCGGGCACTTTCACCCCCCTTCCTGCCCAGGCCAATTTTCAACTTTCAGCGCTCTCGCATATTGAATGACAATTACGCGGTCATGTAACATTGTACACAAATGGCATTTTTATCATTTCTTTCACACAGATAGAGCTTTCTATTGGTGGTATTTTATCACCTCTGGGTTTTTATTTTTTTGCTAAACAAACAAAAAAAGACTGAAAATGTAAAAAACATTTTTTTGCAAACAGGTAATTTTTCTCCTTCGTTGATGAGCACTGATGGGCTCTACTGGGGGGGGGGGGACTGATGAGGTGGCACTGATATGCTGCACTGGTGGGCACTGATGGGACAGCACTGGTGGGCACTGATGAGGCAGCACTGGTGTGCACTGGTAGGTGGCACTAATGGGCTCTGATACTGGACACTAAGAGGTGGCACTGATAGGCAGCATTGATGGGCCCTGCTTGTCTTCAGTAAACTGTTTGCGGCTCTTTCTTGTGCATCATCTTTGGAAGAGGCTTTCTTCTGGGACGACAGCCATGCAGACCAATTTGATGCAGTGTGCGGCGTATGGTCTGAGCACTGACAGGCTGACCCCTCCCCCACCCCTTCACCCCCTGCAGCAATGCTGGCAGCACTCCTACGTCTATTTCCCAAAGACAACCTCTGGATGTGACGCTGATCACGTGACCTCAACTTCTTTGGTGGACCATGGCGAGGCGGGGGGAGGGGAACCCGTCCTGTTATACCGCTGGATGGTCCCGCCCCCCGTGCTGCAGATCAGTCTCAGGGTCTTGGCGATCTTCTTATCTCCTCGGCCATCTTTATGTAGAGACACAATTCTTTATATCAGATCCTCAGAGAGATCTTTGCCATGAGGGACCATGTTGTCCTTCCAGTGACCAGTATGAGAGGCCTCGTACACACGATCAAATCTGTCTGCTGGAAACGGTCTGCTAGACCGTCCCAGCAGACATCTCCGATCGTGTGTACGGGCGAGCCGACGGATTTGGCCACCCGACAGATTTCAAAGCATGCTTTGAAATCTATCGGGTGGGAACCCGTCCACCCGACATGTCTGCTGGTTAGTACACTTACCAGCAGACATGTCGTCTCGCACCGCCGCCAAATGGATTCGGCGCATGCGCGGAAGTGTTTTACTTCCTGGTGCAGTGACGTGGCGGCGTCAAGGTCACCGCCACGTCACCGACACGTCAGCGCGCCGTCTGCTGGCGGGGATTTTGGTTTGCTCGTGTGTACACGCGAGCAAACCAAAATCCTAGCAGACAGATTTGTTCAAATCGGTCGGTCCGACCGATTTGAACAAATAGATTGCCTCGTGTGTACGAGGCCAGAGAGTGAGAGCGATAACACCAAAGCAGGGAATAAAATTGATGACTTCCCCTAGTAAAAGCACTTCCTACAGTAAACATTAACGCTGGCTACGCACACTTTTAACCCTTTCATCGCCCCTGGTGTTTAACCCCTTCCCAGCCAGTGTCATTAGTACAGTGACAGTGCATTTTTTTAGTAGAGCATAGTCTCAGGCACTCGATAACAAAGGATGTAAAGTAAGGATGCATTGAAATATAAAGCAACAAGTAGTTTTTATTTGTCAATTAACGACCTGCAAATACATATACAGAAAAAAAATTAAATCATATCAATATTTAATGTGTTTCCACCCACCCAATTGAGCTCTGGAGGGTTTTACCCCCTACATGACCCCCCCCCCTGATATTTTCTGGTAGAAAACAATGAGAAGGGCCGGTGCTCTGACTCCAAGTGTTCTCCACACACCTATAAGCAGTATAAAACAAGGAGACGAGCCGGCCACTCAGAAATCCATTGTGCATACCTCACTGTGCCCATACCTCACTGTGCCCATACCTCACTGTGCCCATGCCTCACTGTGCCCATGACTAGACTGACGTTTAACACAGGAGTCTATGGAAGGGGGGCCCAGCTTTAAAAAAAATCGGTGCTCCCCGGCCGTAGGTCCCCAGACAACAAACTTTGCACACTTGTAGAGGAGAAATAGGGCTACACGTGTGCCAAGTTCCGGGTTCAGGGGACCTACGAACGGCCAGTACCGGGTCCCCAAACTCACTAGAAAAATTACCATTTAACATGGGAGTCTATGGAAGGGGTGTCCGGATTTGAAAAATCGGTGCTTCCCAGTCGTAGGTCCCCCGAAAAACAATCTTTGCACTCATGTAGAGGGGAAATTGGGCTACATGTGTGCCAAGTACTGGGTCTAGGAGACCTACGACCTGCCAGTACTGGGTACCCAAATTCACCAGAGAAATTACTGTTTAACATGGGAGTCTATGGAAGGGGTGCCCGGGTTTGAAAAATCGGTGCTCCCCGGCCGTAGGTCCTCCGGACAACAATCTTTGCGCACTTGTAGAGGAGAAATTGGGCTACATGTGTGCCAAGTACTGGGTCTAGGATACCTACGACCGGCCAGTACTGGGTCCCCAAATTCACTGGAAAAATTACCATTTAACATGGGAGTCTATGGAAGGGGTGTCCGGATTTGAAAAATCAGTGCTCCCCAGTCGTAGGTCCCCCGAAAAACAATCTTTGCACACATGTAGAGGGGAAATTGGGCTACATGTGTGCAAAGTACCAGGTTCAGAGGACCTACGACTGACCAGTACTGGGTCCGCAAATTCACTGGAGAAATTACCGTTTAACATGGGAGTCTATGGAAGGGGTGCCCGGGTTTGAAAAATAGGTGCTCCCCGCGCCGTAGGTCCCCCGGACAACAATCTTTGCGCACTTGTAGAGGAGAAATTGGGCTACATGTGTGCCAAGTACTGGGTCTAGGATACCTACGACCGGCCAGTACTGGGTCCCCAAATTCACTGGAAAAATTACCATTTAACATGGCAGTCTATGGAAGGGGTGTCCGGATTTGAAAAATCGGTGCTTCCCGGCCGTAGGTCCCCCGGACAACAAACTGTGCACACTTGTAGAGGAGACCTTGGGCTACATGTGTGCAAAGTACCAGGTTCAGAGGACCTACGACTGACCAGTACTGGGTCCCCAAATTTACTGGAAAAATTACCATTTAACATGGGAGTATATGGAAGGGATGCCCGGGTTTGAAAAATCGGTGCTTCCCGGCCAAAGGTTCCCCGGACAAAAAACTGTGCACACATGTAGAGGGTACATGTGTGCCAAGTACCGGGTCCAAGGGACCTACGACTGGCCAGTACTGGGTCCCCAAATTTACCGGAGAAATTACCGTTTAACATGGGAGTCTATGGAAGGAGTGCCCGGGTATGAAAAATCTCTGCTCCCCGGGCCGTAGGTCCCCCGGACAACAAACTTTGCACACTTGTAGAGAAGAGAAGGAGCTACAAGTGTGCCTACGTTGGGCTCCAGCAGACATACGACCGGCCGGTACCAGGTCCCCGAATTCACCGGAGATATTACTGTTTAACATGGGAGTCTATAGAAGGGGTGCCCGGGTTTGAAAAATCGGTGCTCCCCGGCCGTAGGTCCCCCGGGAAACAAACTTTGCACACTTGTAGAGGAAGAGTGGGGGCTACATGTGTGTCAAGTACCGGGTCCCCAAAGTCCGGGAGATCAGACACAAAAAGGTGACTCGAGTATAAGCCGAGGGGGGCATTTTCAGCACAAAAAAAATTGCTGAAAACTCGGCTTATACTGGAGTATATACGGTATATAATAATTGGTTTGTTGGAGTCATCGCGTCTACAAACGATGGAATATATATTGGAATTTACGCAGCTATGGTGCTATACTGGTAATGGCGGAGATCAGCGACTTATAGTGGGACTGTGATAGGGTGGCGGGAAATCTGGCGCTAACAGACACATCTGGGAGGGTTACTAACTGACATCACCAGTGACACTAATGCAGTGATCAGTGATAATACTGTGCACTGTCACTGTACTAATGACACTGGCTGGGAAGGGGTAACATCTGGGGGCAATCAAGGGGTTAACCGTGTGCCTAACAAGTTGCAGTGTGTGTGTAATGTGCGCTGATTTTTCATGACTATAGTATAACAGATGTATTACAACCTGTAACCCCTTACTCTTACTGTAACCCCTTGAAACCCAAAATCCCCCCCCCCAACCATTAACCTCCCATTAATTGGAGACCACACCATTTGAGTTGGGGAAACAAAGGCCGTAGCAGCCTATTTATTAAAACGTAATAACTTAACATTCACGTAAAACACATCTGTTATAAAACCTGAACTACCTAAAGTTGGTCTCCGCAGGCGAAGCCTCTAGCAACCATATCTCAACTCTATATATATAAACATATATATATAACTCAACATTTTTTGCACTGCGGTCTCTGGACTTCCTCTGACAGGCCTCAAGCCGACAAGCTGGCTCAAAGACACTTATGACCGCAGTGCTCCATACTCAGTCCCTCCAGTTAACCTCCGTTATCTGGAATTACCATCATACCCCCTGTCACCGACAGGTCGAATTTCAGCTTTTTAAAGTCTCGTCCTTCACCCGCAGAGACCAACTAACGCCACAGCACACAAGGATAAAACCTTAACCTTGTGAGCCCCTCCATACCCTAATAGCCCGCTGTATGCCATCCTGTAAGCCCAGAACCCACATATCTATCCCCACTGCTGTAAGGTGCACCCCATCCCCCCTCAGGTACCTCCAGGTGTCTTCTTCCAGCTCAATGTGGCGCACCACCAACCCCCCGTTCCGAACCATAAATCTGCCCACATCCCGGTTGACCTTCCTTCGGGCCCGATTGATCCCTTCCACCGATCTTGCCAATCGCCACGTGGTCCGAGCCACTATGTCAGACCATACTATGATCATATCTGGGAATGCCATCCTAAGCCTCAGAACATCAAATTTGATGTCCCTTGTAATATCCAGCATGGATCGAGCCCCTAAATCATTGCCACCCACGTGCAGCAGTAAAACGTCGGGTGGCCGGTCCAATCGCGCAAAACGATGTACTTCAGGGACTGTCCTACCCCAAAGCATTCCCGGTACTCCCAGCCATCGAATACAGGCTTCCTCCCTAGGGAAGCCCAGTTGCCGCCCATCTGGCCTAACATCCGCCCTCCTCGCCCCCCAGAAGACGAAGGAGTGGCCCAGAATCCACACTAAGGCCTGAATCGCATCTGAAAGAGAAGATAAGTACAACCCGATAATCACCACATACAGCCCGAACAATCAAAACAAAACAAAAACAAACCAGAGCACACACTCCCAATATCCACCTTATCTCCCAGGTCACCCCTAGTTGTCTACCAAATGGGGGCGAACATAACTCTGGAACCTCCTGGATTCCCACCTACCTATCCGTTTTACCGCTTCAATACCCAACCCGCAACGGGCCGCCTCAGTAGCGGCCCCTATCCTAAAGGAGTGGGACGAGAAAACCCTCTCATCCAACCCCAACGAACGAACGCATTTCCTAAAAACGGCGACAAACTGAAATTTCGACAGAGGCGATCCGTCCCCATGTACCAAGAAGGATCCCAGCCCTTCCGGACGTATTTCCAAAAATGACCTTACCGCCCCCACCGGACACAGCAGCGATCCAGTCAAAGCAAATACCTGGACCTCCTTGCCTTTGCCTGTTTGGTCAGTCTTTGACCTGCGCAGCCAAATGGACACCCTGTCCCCACAACAAACCACTTCGTGAAAACCTAAGCCACCCTGAACCTTCCTTGAAGGGCTAACCAGTTCGCCAATCCTGAAGGCCCCGAAAAACGCCAACAAAAAAGCCACCCTGAATAGTGTCGCCTCATAAACCGAAGAGCAGATCGCTGGTAACGTGCCCAAGATTCCCTGAAGAATCGAGAAGGACACCGGGCGCCTGGAGTCCCTGGTCACCCCTGCCTTCCTGTAGCCCTTGAGTGCCTGCCGCACCCAAAATTCCTTGGTGAAGTCAGGGGAACCCTGTAACTTGAAAAGGAACGCCAGACCTGACATCTTTCTGTTCATAGCCGCCACCGACACCCCGTCCTCAATGTTCCTGGACACAAAATACAGTACCAACCACCTGACGTCTGCACCAAACGGGTCCACCTCCGACAATCTTGCCAATGACTCCCACTCCTGCCACACTTTGCTGTATGCCCCCCATGTAGCCTCACTCACCGACCTCTTGATCCACTTGGAGATCACGCCAACGCAATCCTCCACAGCTCCTCCGGACAAGGCACTCCGTGTTGCTCCGCGGCCGGCGCCAACTCTCGGAACCTGTCCCACTGAAACCGAGATAAAGCGTCAGCAATGACGTTTTCAACCCCAGGGATGTGAACTGCATGTACAAAAACATTCAATTGCAAGCATCTCAGAACTAAGTGCTGCAACAAGCGAACTACCGGAGGCGAGGCGGCTGACACTCGGTTGATAACCTGTACCACTCCCAGGTTGTCCACATGAAATCTCACCTTACGGTCCCTGAACTCGGTTCCCCACAATTCCACCGCCAGTACCACCGGAAACAATTCCAGCAGCACCAGATTCCTCGTGAAGCCCGCCTCCACCCAGTTCCCAGGCCACGAGCCCGCGCTCCACTGGCCTTGGAAGAATGCCCCAAAGCCTGAGGATCCTGCAGCGTCCGTGTACAGCTCCAGATCAAAATTGCTGACCGGGCCCGCCATCCACAATGCCCTGCCATTGAATGCCTCTAAAAATGTATGCCACACCCGCAGGTCGTCCCTGTGCACCCTCTTCAGGGTCACAAAGTGATTCGGTGATTCCACCCCTGCGGTACTGGCCGACAATCTTCGGCTAAATACACGGCCCATGGGCAAGATGCGGCAGGCAAAATTCAGCTTCCCGAGCAGGGACTGAACCTCCCGGAGACGAACCTTCCTGACCCCAAAAAACCCCTGATCTCAGCCTTCAGCGCTTCCAGTTTGTCAGCCGGCAATCGGCATTCCATGGCCTCGGAATCCAAAGTGATCCCCAAAAACGTCATGACCGTGCGCGGGCCCTCCGTCTTCTCGGGGGCCAAAGGCACCCCGAAACGATCCGCTATGTGCTCTAAAGTGGCCAGAAGCACCGCGGCAATTCTGGAGTCAGCTGGCCCTACGCACAAGAAGTCATCCAGGTAATGGATGATCGAATTGACACCCGATACGTCCCGGACCACCCACTCCAAAAATGAGCTGAACGTCTCGAATAGCGCACAAGAAATGGAGCACCCCATAGGAAGACACTGGTCCACGTAAAAGCGTCCATCCCAGTAACACCCTAACAGCCGGAAGCTGTCAGGGTGTACCGGCAGTAAACGAAAGGCCGCTTCGATATCTGACTTAGCCATCAAAGTGCCGCGCCCGTAGTGTCTAACCCAGTGAACCGCAGCATCGAATGACGTGTAGCTCACTGAACAGTCCTCGGGGTCGATCGCGTCATTGACCGACCCCCCTTTTGGGAAGGAGAGGTGGTGTATCAACCTAAACTTGTTGGGTTCTTTTTTGGGGACCACACCCAATGGGGAAACCACCAGGCCCTCCAAGGGTGCTACCAAAAAGGGGCCCCCCATACGGCCTAGCGCCACCTCCTTCTGTAGTTTCTCCGAAACCACGTCGGAATGCAACTGAGCAGACCGCAAATTACGAGAAACCGGCGGAACCCCCTCCAGTTTGCACGGAATCCGGAAACCCACTGAAAACCCCTCCTCTAAAATGCGCGCCGCTCGTCTGTCCGGATACCTACCGAGAAACGGCAGCATCCTTTCCACCCTCACCGGAGTCCTCCCTCTTGTTTGTAGCTTCTCCGGTACGCCCTTTTCCCTGCTTGAAACATTTGGACAACGGGTGGGAGCCCCCGCAGCCAGAGCACTCGTGCTTGTACTTACAGGTGCCTCCGAACCTGCAGGTGCCAGAGTTGAACTGCCAACACACCCCTCTTGCCCTTCCGGCCGGTTGCCCCTGGGACGATGGACCCCCGGCCCCCCCCTGAAAAAACTGGCCCGGGGCCCTCGCCGCCGTCATCAGGCACAGCCATAAGTTCATGTCCTTCTGGTTCCAGCGCAGGTCTGGTCGCACCGCCATCCTCTGCCGAAACTGCTCGTCGTATTGTAGCCACGCCGAACCCCCGTACACCCTGTGTGCCTCCCTGATTGCGTTCTGGTATATGAAGAGCGCCGAGCAGTGCTCCGGCTTCTTCTCGCCTACCACACATGCCAAAATGCTAAAGGCCTGCAGCCAATTTGTGAAAGTCCGCGGGATCAAACGATACCTGCGTCTCTCCTCCTCCTCCTTCTTGGATTCATCTGGCTTGCCCCTATCCAGATTGAACTTTTCCAACGGAAGCAGGGAGAAAATCTCCACATACTCCCCTTTCCAAATCTTCTCCCTCACATCCGCCTTCAAATGGGTGCCCAAAGACGCCTCATAGCACAAGTATACTTCACACTTGGCCGAGTCGGCGAGGCGAATTATTTCCTGCCTCACAGACGGCTCGCTAACCCCCTTTCCGTCAGCCTGCGCCCCCAACGTGGCAGCTGCTGAGCACGCGGGAGACACCCCTGCGCCCGGCTGAACTGGGGGGATGGCCCCAACTGCCGGCGATACCGCTGGCGACACCGAGATACCCCCGACCCCCCCAGCCGGGGGGGCCCATGCCGCCTCGGGGCCAACCACCGCTCCCCCCGAGGTCTCAAACTTGCACACCAGCTCCTTTATACCCGCCAAAAAACCCGCAAAGCCGCCCAACCCTGGGTCCGCCACCCCCCCAGCTGCTGCCCCCTGTACCGTGTCTGTCAGCCCTAACCCCACAGTACTAACGGGTCCCACCCCACCGCTAACTGGCGCTAACAGCCCTAAACCAGTAGTAGAAGGTAAATGAAAATTGGACTCACCGGGCTGCCTAGGTAAGGACCCACCAGCCGAACGTCCCGCATCCACCGCAGCTGCCGCACTCCTGGGAGGTAGGTCGTCCTCGGACTCCGTCAGCTCCCCTTCCGACCGCACCACTTCCAAGTCGTCCTCTGCATCACAGTGCCCACCAGGGGAAGGGTCCCTGGCTGCCGCGAGTCTGGCGGCCGCATGCCGATCCCTGAGCACGCCAGACCCGTCCACGGACTTCCGCGTCGCCTTCCGCGGGCCTGGGGGGCTTCCCCCAGCCCTGTTGTCCCCACCGTTGCTGTCGCTAGGCCCCGCTTCCGTCGGGCTGGCTATCGCAAGGCTTCCGGCTGAAGCGGTAGTAGGCCCAGCCGCCGCGCTCCTCGTCCTCCCTCGCTGAGGCGCCGCACCACGCGCGGCAGCGCGCGTGGCGGGGCCCGCCGAATCCGACTCCACACGCCGAGCGGGTGCTGCGGCCGCCCCAGGGCTGACAGAGCGGCCTCCCGCCGAGCCCCGTCCGCGTTGGGGATTCCTCCCAGACCCCCCTCCCATAGGCATAGCAGCGCGCTTCGCGGGGGGGCCCGGAGGGGCCCGCGAGTGGGGACTCCCATGGTGACGCTGGGCTCTGGGGGATGTGTCCGGTGAGAAGCGCTCCGGAGGCCGCGACCGCCGAGCTCGCCCCGTGACCCTCCCCCCCTCGGTGGACAAAGCTGCCGACCTACCAAAGATAGGTCGCAGCTGCTCCTCCAGCCAACCGGGACCGTGTAAGGCCGCCTCCGCCTGAAGCCTGGCCAGCATGTCAGTGACGGCAGCCATATCAAACTTTCTACCCACGTTGTGCTGGCCGGGGGGCGGGAAACTGACCTTTTATGAACTCCTATCCCCTCCCCTACCCCCTGGCCAGCCAATGGTTGTTACCCTGTTTCCCTAGTCATGCAGCCCTCCGCCCAGTCCATTGCATTCCCCTGCTCTGGGCTTTTCTTTACTTCCTGTCTTTTCAGGGGGAAGAAACAGCCAGATCGATATTCACAGAAGTCCAAGGTGTGTTTGTAAACACTGAACTCTGTGCTGTGATTGGACACAGCCGATCAGCCGACTTCAGCCAAAATCACCGGCTGAAATCTGCTTCCAAACTCGCGCTGCGTCCAATCACGGCACGGGAAGCATGTGCGCCCCAAACCCAGAAGCAAGCCGGCAACGCACATTTACGTGACCGTGTCTGCACCTGCTGCCCGCTTGCAGTATATTTGCTGTGGTTAACCAGATCCCGCCCGTGGGGGAAGGCTGCAGCGCCGGCTTACTCTGCCGGGAGGACGTCCATGGAGGTCCTCCTGTGATCGAGCTGCCCGCGCACACCCTGCGGCATGCGGGCGGCGAGCACTGCGATCGCTGCTTCCTTAGGACACAACTGATCACAGATCGGGGGCTAAAGGGCCAATCACAGTCCAGTGACAGCTGATCACAGATGAAAACACCAGCCTGTTATCAGCATTCCTTTCTCACGCTGACAGGAAGAGAGGAGAGGAGAGCCGATAACCGGCTTGTGTTTAAGGGACATCTACACTGATAATCGGGGGAAATGAGTATCAGTTTCATTAGTGCAGTCCCAGCAGTGCCCACCAGTGCTGCCAATCAGTGCTCATTAGTGTTGCCAATCAGTGCCCACCAGTGCTGCCAATCTATGCCCATCAGTGCTCATCAATACTACCAATCAGTGCTCATTAGTGCTGCCAATCAGTGCCCACCAGTGCTGCCAATCTATGCCCATCAGTGATCATCAGTACTGCCAATCAGTGCTCATTAGTAATGCCCACCAGTGCTGCCAATCTATGCCCATCAGTGCTGTGAATCAGTGCCCACCAGTGCTGCCAATCTATGCCTATCAGTGCTGCCAATCAGTGCCCATCAGTGACTCCTCATCAGTGTCACCTATCAGTTCCGCCTGTCGGTGTCCATCAGTGCCGCCTATCAGTGCTCTTCGGTGCAACCTCATTAGTGCCTCCTCATCAGTGTCGCCTATCAATTCCGCCTATCGGTGCCCTTCTGTGCCGCCTATCAATGCCCTTCAGTGCAACCTCATTAGTGCCTCCTCATCAGTGCTGCCAATCAGTGCTCATTAGTGCCGTCAATCAGTACTGCCAATCCTTGCCCATCAGTGCTGCCAATCAGTGCTCATCAGTGCTGCCAATCAGTGCTCATTAGTGGCTATCAGTGCCTCCTCATCAGTGCCACCTATCAGTGCCCTTCTGTGTCGCCTATCAGTGACCTTCAGTGCAACCTCATTAGTGCCTCCTCATCAGTGCCCACCAGCACTGCCAATTAGTGCTCATCAGTACTGCCAATCAGTGCCCACTAGTGGTGCCAACCAGTGCTCATCAGTACTGCCAATCAGTGTGCATTAGTGTTGCCAATCAGTGCCCACCAGTGCTGCCAATCTATGCCTGTCAGTGCTGCCATTTAGTGCCCGTCAGTGCTGCCAATCAGTGCCCATCAGTGTTCCGCCTATTAGTGCCCATCCGTGCAGCCTTATCAATGCCCATCAGTGAAGGAGAAAAATTACCTGTTTGCAAAATTTTATAACAAACTATGAAAAACTTTTATTTAGTTTGTTTAGCAAAAAAACAAAATAAAAACACCCAGTGGTGATTAAATACCACCAAAAGAAATCTCTATTTGTGGGACAAAAATGATAAAACATTTGGGTACAGTGTGGCACGACCGCGCAATTGTCATTTCAAGCGTGAGATTGCTGAAAAAGCACCAGATCTCTGTCTCCATAAATGATCGATTAGTTTCTGATAAGCAGAAGAAGGAGGAGAATTTGAATTCTTATGTATTATGTGATCTATTATGAGATCTATGTGAGACCAATGTGCGCTCATCCTCATTCCCATATGCCTTTCTCTTCCATTAGATGCTCTTGACGCTTCGCCCGCCATCTTGCCCCATCCTGGCACCGCTTTTGTTTTGCCCTCGGATGGATTCTCTCCCCTTCCGATGTTGGCAAACTGACCCGTTCTGAAGTAACAGTAGAGGGGCGTCAGCGCCATTTCCTTTATGATTTCTTGAACGTCTTGTGACCCCACATTCCGGTCCGGAGCCCCTCCCCCATCTCGCCTCGGGGTCTCCTCGCCACCTTCTTTGTCATTTCCCACAATCCCGACCGGATCTGGCGTTGGATTCTGGAGAAACAAAAGGAAAAAGAAATATAAAGGCCTGATCAAAGAGACAATTCCGGGTCTAGTTATCATTAACCACTTCAGCCCCGGACCATTATGCAGGTTAAGGACCCGGCCCCTTTTTGCGATTCGGCACTGCGTCGTTTTAACTGACAATCGCGCGGTCGTGCGACGTGGCTACCAAACAAAATTGGCGTCCTTTTTTTTCCCCACAAATAGAGATTTCTTTTGGTGGTATTTGATCACCTCTGCGGTTTTTATTTTTTGCGCTATAAACAAAAATAGAGCCACAATTTTAAAAAAAATGCTTTATTTTTTACTTTTTGCTGTAATAAATATCCCCCAAAAATATATAAAAAAACATTTTTTTTCCTCAGTTTAGGCCGATACGTATTCTTCTACGTATTTTTGGTAAAAAAAAATCGCAATAAGCTTTTATCGGTTGGTTTTCGCAAAATGTATAGCGTTTACAAAATAAGGGATAGTTTTATTGCATTTTTATTAATTTTTTTTTTTTTACTACTAATAGCGGCGATCAGCGATTTTTTTCGTGACTGCGACATTATGGCGGACACTTCGGACAATTTTGACACATTTTTGGGACAATTGTCATTTTCACAGCAAAAAAATGCATTTAAATTGCATTGTTTACTGTGGAAATGACAGTTGCAGTTTGGGAGTTAACCACAAGGTGGCGCTGTAGGGGATGTGTGACCTATGTGTGTGTTTACAACTGTAGGGGGGTGTGGCTGTAGGTGTGACGTCATCGATCACGTCCCCCTATTACAGGGATGACGCGATCAATGCTACGGCCACAGAGAAGCACGGGGAAGCCGCGTTTACACACGGCTCTCCCCGTTCTTTCGCTCCAGGGACGGATCGCCGCACTGCAGCGGCGATCGGGTCCGCGAATCCCGCGGTCCCGGTCCTGGAGCTTTGTGGCGCGCGCCCGCGACCCACGGCTGGGTACTAAAATCAACGTATATATATACGTTGATGTGCCCAGCCGTGCCATTCTGCCGACGTAAATGTGCAGTAGGCGGTCCTTAAGTGGTTAATGAAAAGAAAAAACAAAAAAAAAAAATATATAAAAAAAATGTAAAAATAATTGTTTATAAAAAAAATTGGGGGTTGCCATCTTGGCCCCTTACAAAAAAAAAGGGGCGTAGCCATCCAGGGCCCTGGGGACCTCTAGGCCCTTTAATAAAAATAAAATATATATTTAAAAAAGAAATAAAATAAAAAAATATAAAAAAAGGGGGGGTTGTCACCCGGGCCCCTGGGGACCTCAGAGCCCTTTAATGAGGAAAAAATATTATAAAACAAAATGTAAAAAAAAAGGTGTGTTGCCATCCTCTTACAAAAAAAATAAAATAATAAAACAAAAGGGGGGGGGGGGGTTGCCATCCGGGGCCCTGGGGACCTCTGAGCCCTTTAAAAAAGAAAAAATATTATAAAATAAAAAAAAATGTAAAAAAAAAAAGAAAAGGGGGGTTGCCATCCGGGCCCCTTACAGGTGTACTCCCTGTCCCCCCCTGGTGGCGGCCCTGTGTACATGCAGAGTCATTGGATGAATGGCTGTGCACATTTTTATAAATAGACCCCAATGACAATAATAGTGGAAGCGCAATGTGTTTCATCTGAGATAGAGAGAGGATTCCGGTGGATTCTCTCAGTGGATTACATTGCAATCTCGCTGGGACCAGCTAACTAGAAGGAGTCCGTGTGCCGTCCATGCCCCACCCCCCTCCATGTTTAAAAGCGAACCCTTAAATGATAGCCGGTGCCCACCGGTGTCCTGCGATCGGGTCACAGAGCGGCAGAACAGGGGAGAGTGTCCTGCTTAGTGACAGGACACCGATCGTCTGCTTCCTGTCACCGGGAGCAACGATCAGTGACAGTAAGCCCCGCCCCCACACAGTTAGAATCACTCCCTAGGACACACTTAACTCCTTCCTAGCCCCCCAGTGTTTAACCCCTTCCCTGCCAGTCACATTTACACAGTAATCAGTGCATTTTTATAGCCATTTATAAATGACAATGGGAGGAGCAAACAGAAAAAAAAAGACAATTACAGCCTCACTGTGCCCATCAAATGCAGCTACTGTGCCATGCCATTAATTGTCGCCACTGTGCCTTCAATTGTAGCCACTGTGCCATGAATTGTAGCCACTGTGCCCATCAATTGTCACCACTGTGCCATGCCAAACGCAGCCACTGTGCCATCAAATGCAGACACTGTGCCATGCCATCAATTGTTACCACTGTGCCCACATCAATTGTTACCACTGTGCCCACATCAATTGTTACCACTGTGCCCACATCAATTGTCCCCACTGTGCCCACATTAATTGTCGCTACTTTGCCCACATCAATTGTAGCCACTGTGCCCACATCAATTGTCGACCACTGTGCCCACATCAATTGTAGCCACTGTGCCCACATCAATTGTCCCCAATGTGCCCACATCAATTGTCCCCACTGTGCCCACATCAATTGTAGCCATTGTGCCCACACCAATTGTAGCCACTGTGCCCACACCAATTGTAGCCACTGTGCCCACATCAATTGTAGCCACTGTGCCCACATCAATTGTAGCCACTGTGCCCACATCAATTGTCCACACTGTGCCCACATCAATTGTCCCCACTGTGCCCACATCAATTGTAGCCACTGTGCCCACATCAATTTTAGCCACTGTGCCCACATCAATTGTCCACACTGTGCCCACATCAATTGTCCCCACTGTGCCCACATCAATTGTAGCCACTGTGCCCACATCAATTTTAGCCACTGTGCCCACATCAATTGTCCCCACTGTGTGCACATCAATTGTAGCCACTGTGCCCACATCAATTGTAACCACTGTGCCTACATCAATTGTCCCCACTGTGCCCACATCAATTGTCCCCACTGTGCCCACATCAATTGTCCCCACTGTGCCCACATCAGTTGTAGCCACTGTGCCCACATCAATTGTAGCCACTGTGCCCACATCAATTGTCCCCACTGTGCCCACATCAATTGTCCCCACTGTGCCCACATCAATTGTCCCCACTGTGCCCACATCAGTTTTCCCCACTGTGCCCACATCAATTGTCCCCACTGTGCCCACATCAATTGTAGCCACTGTGCCCATATCAATTGTCCCCACTGTGCCCACATCTATTGTCGCCACTGTGCCCTGTAAAATGCTGCCAGTCAAATCCCCCCCTCCCCCGGCACTTACCTTTCTGGGGTCAGCAACCCTCCTTCCACGGTCCCTCGATGTCTTCTCCCGCCCTCAATGACGCTTCAGCCAATCAGGTTACCGGTAACCAGAACTGGTGAACCTGATTGGCTGAGATGCCTGTCAGTGTTAGCCAGGGAACGCACCCCCCGTGCATCCCCAGGCTAACTATTTGGAAGCCGATTACAGCCCTCAGGCTGTAAACAGAAAGCCTATCGGAGCCACTGGATGATGATTTCAGGAGCTCAAAAATCCAGCAACTGAACCCACCTGTAGTCTTCCTGCACCAAGTTCTGTGTGTTCCCCCGGGGGACTTGGAGTGGCAGAGATGGTGGGAGGTTGCTGTGTCCGGTTCTCCATTTTGTCTTTCTTCTGTACGGAGAGAAGAATTGTCCTCCGTTTAAAGTATTTGCTTCCTCCTGCTGCACGGGGCTCCTTATATCCTTCCCCTGGGGATGACGAGGGGCGTGACCGATTCCTAAAAATATCTACACTTAATTTGCCTATAAATGCCTCCGCCTTTTCCCAGAAGGATAATTGCTTCATACTTACAATGTAGGGTGACTATTGCCCAACTAACAACTATTGCCCAACTAACAACTATTGCCCAACTAACAACTATTTATTTATTTATTAAAATGCTTATTGAGAGGGCAGTCTTTACCCGAGGGCCTCGATGCGCTCATAGAACCAACATATCCCATATACTTGTAGCCCCCCTGTACTTCCAAGTACGGACGATATTTAAATTTAGTGGGGAAAGATCAGAGTGTAGCTTACTCTGATCTCAATTGTGATTGTTTAGGGCTCTCTGTCTCAGCTGGGCTGGGCAGTTCATTCTGTGTTCCTGGGGTGCCTTTCCACCCCAGGGCAGCAGGTGGCGGTAGTAGAGTTCAGGTTAAAGCGCCTTCTTGCCGCTAGCCAATCGGGAGGCCTGGGCATGCTGGGAGAGGGTACTTATGGGGCAGACGCCATTTTATGAGGGTCCTTTCTTCTTGTGCTTGGTTCCTGAGGTGTGGCACCCACCTTTATGGTGGCCATATCGCCGCGCCCCGTGCGTTGTGGCCTACCTGGCCGGGGCGTGGGCGATACGGCGAGGTCCTGGTTCCGGAGCCAAGCTGGTACGTAACACTTTGAACACAATGGGGACCCAGTAACTTACTGGGTTCCCACCATCGGTGGGGAGTCAGTCTGAGGAGAGCCCCGAGGCAGGCGATCCTATAGGGCCCAGACAAGCCATCAAGGATCAAGGTGACCGGACACTGGGAGTTTGTTTTTTATGGCAACCTGTTTGTCGGTAACCTAAAATCAAGAACTACCTGAAGACAATTCAGGCAATTACTTTAGTGAGAAGGAATCTTTCCATCAAGTCGCATTCCAGAGCAAGGGCCTGTGGCAGAGGCACCACTCCTAATTCGTCGATCCAAGTCTGTGGCAGAGGGTTGCCTTCCTTCTCAAAGATCCAAGTGATACCCCGGCTGCCAGTTCTGTGAGAGAGACTGTCCGGGTACACCACACCCACTCCGGCTGGAGTGGCAACGAATCAAAGGTATTGATAAAGCAGGACTGCTTCTGCATAATTAAGGCCTGAATCTGCAACTTCTTCTTTCACCATCTTTTCTTTCTTCACCTGAAGTTACCTGTTGCCCTGTTGGGCACAAGTAGGGCTGGATTTTCTCTCCCTGCCGTCCCAAGGCCAGGTTCCACAATGCACCCCCTCCCCACCAACCGAAACCCCCCCCAATCAATGGAGAATGGCAACCAGAGGGGACAGGGGTGGCACGGTTAGTTCAAATATTTTTTTTGTTTCTTTTTTTTTTTTACTTTTTTTAGCACTTTTTTTATTTTTATTCATTTTTAGCTTGTCGTTTACTTGTTTTTATTTCTGTGTATTATTTTTATTATTTTGAATATTATTTTTCATATTCTTTACTTTTTAGTTACTTTTTAAATGTAATAATTATTATTTTTTATTATTTTTTTTTTACTTAACTTTATTTCTATCACACAGGAGAAAACAATTCCCTGTGCGATAGCAATTGGAGGTGACAGGTTCTCTTTATTGACCCCGTCACCTCCAAAACAGAAGTCCTAGCACTGTGCTAGAACTTCTGTCACAGCTGAGATGGGAAGAGCACAGCTCACCCCTCTCACTGTGTACATCGGTGGCAGGGACAGGAGACAGACTCGGCGGCTGGGGGGAGGACGGAGGAGTCCCGAAGGCAGAGCAAGCCGAGAAAGGTATGTGGGGGGAGGGGAGAACGGACAGCAGCACACATTTGACAAGTGATTTTGACGACATCGTCGTAATCACTTAACGAGCGAGCAACTTACCGCCCTCAACTGCATGTTACAGCCGCCGGGGGACTCCATGCCACTGCCGCCCCTTGGCACCCTGCCGCCCCGAGGCCTGGCCTTGGTGGCCTTGTGGGAAATCCAGGCCTGGGCACAAGAATAAAAGCACAGAAAACGACACCCTGCTGTGTGACATTCTATCATTGCTCACATTATCTACTTTTCATCATACCCCTAGAAATGCTACAAAGGTGACACGCCGATCCCAAATATAACCAGCGGCTCCTTCGGGGGTAGCGCTACACATGCGATTCGGCTGTTACCATTAGCAATGGAACTGCGATTTTTTTTTTACTTTATTGAAAAAAAAAGAACTAGAACTATTACGGTGTTGAACTGTGCGGTAGAGAAGGAATAAACCTCAGGTGGCGGGAGTCTGGGCACACGTGCTGTAACGTGTCTAGACAAGTTCTACAAGTGGGAGAAGTCACCCACCCCTGCGTGAGACGTAGGGCAAAGTTTCGCGCCAAACTAGCAGACCAACCATTTACCCGCGAGAGAGAGCCACGCGTGAGATGTCTGCTCCCTCGGTGAGATCCACTACTTTTCCGAGATTGAGACCCGGATGACTACCCCGGGAGTCTCCAACATGTCTGCCGCAGCCGGAGTACCCCTCACTGACACGGGGATCCGGATGCATACCGACGGCAAGTTTGTGCTATATACGAGAGGAGGATTGGAGGCTCTTGGACTGTCCTGCCCTCATTGTGCGGAGCTTGCTGTTCAGCTCCTGCCTTTCGCCCGATGCAAAAGGTTCCGGGCCTACTTGTTTCAAATTCAGCCACCCACTGAAGCTCCCTGGGAGTATCTGGTAGACTGGTTCTCCAGGACTGTGACCGCGGAGGAGGAGGCCCCATGGCCGGAACCCTCCCCATCCGTTGAGATCGTGGAACCGGAGGTCGTGGACGCTGAGGTCATCACCGTTTCGTCCACCATGACTCTCCTGTCGGCTACCTCGCCATCCCGTTCCCTGGAGGTAAGCCTGCTGGACGAGACAGAAAAATGTGACCGTGTGGCCAGCGTGACAAGTACACAGGCCGGGACTGTTACAGAGACTGCCCCTATTAATGCAGTCTCCGTCTGGCGTGCTGTTGTTGGAGGCGGCCCTACACAACCTCCCCGTTGTAGTGATTGGAAGCTACCTGCTCGCCCAGCGGACTTGTCTGTTGCCCCGGCCGGGGCCCGCAATTATTTGCCAGCCGAGGAATACAACTCCTCTGACCTGGAATCCCTATCGGACGACGGGGGGATTGAACTATACTTCGAGACAGAATTTCCCAGGGCTCCAGGGCTATGGAGGATTTCGGGCCCCTAGAACCCGACAGAGGAAGAAGCACTCCAGCTGGAGCACACCCAGCGTACCCAACACGAGTGTTCTGCAGCTGACCTGGGGAGTTGGTGAGTCTTCCACTGTTTTTAATACCACCAACCCCATATCCGCTACTGTGCCTGTGACAAGAAGGGCGCCTGACTCTGTTGTAAAGCCGGGATATGGAGATCCCCGCATGCTGCCAAGGCTAGCCCGCGGGTTGTGATGCACCGGGTTGCCTCTGACTATGGCTGGGAGTACCCGTATGTGCCCCCGGCCCTACTGCTTGAACCTGATCAGCTGCAGGAAAAGTGGTATAGAGATGCCATATGGGAGCATTTGAAAGTTCCAGTGAAGGACCGCGAGACACCCTACGCTTTCCTATGTGTCGGCAACCGCTTGGAAGGTTGTCTCCGGGGATGGAGCCCTGAAAGATACATTTTTGCAGACCGTGTGGTTTTGAAATGCCCCGAGAAGGTGGACCAGGTGTTCTCTATCACCACCACTGACTCCCACGGGGACACCCTTGTGTTGCCTGATCCACGCTTCTACCGCTAAGGCCCCATGCCTATGTTTCACAACGCTTGCTGCTTTTAAAGAAGACCTGGACAAGAACTTTTACCCCTATTCGAATTTTTGTTTGCTTATCCCACCGGATTCACATATTGGTGCATGTGCAGAACTTCGGGAGGGGTTTGTCACATCTTGAATTGAACTATGGCCTGCGTACTGGCCACTAGGGGCAGTGTTCTGCAGACTTTATTTGTTTTCTCTCTCTCTTTGCAAGCAGAAAAGAAATGTATTTATTTATTCTCTCCCTTCCTAGGTCCAGCAACTTAGGAAATGTCTAGCACTTATTTTTTTTTCTCTTGTACTCCTTGGGAGGAAAGGAGATTTCACTCTCTGACTAGAGGGTGCAGTCTCAGGTTCTTCCATTGAGTAGATAGGTATACACGGCTGTGTATGCCTATGTGTACATATTGTATATTTTGTATGTTTCTCTTCTTTTATTTTTCAGGATTGTGGACCCACTATCAACATTGCCGGAGAATGGGGCAGTCTAGATAGATAGGATTGTTTTGGTATTTTGTGTCTAATTCCATAGTTCTTACTGTAGTATTCAAGGAAGCTAATATTGTGTAAATCTTAAAAGTTTTATATTTATTTCTTGATTTCTCTCTCTGTTGCTGTCACGCAGACTCAGGCCGGCATTCAGGCTTGAATGCCTTGTTAGGACACTGGGGACAGTGTCTGTTCAAGTGGGGGGAGTGTGTAGCGCCCCTGTACTTCCAAGTGCGGATGCTGTTTAAATTTAGAGGGGGATGAGAGAATTACTTAGCTCTCATCTATGTGATTTATCTTAACTTAGTCGTTGCGCTGTGCTGCTGTTTCATTCTGTGCTCCAAAGATGCCTTTCCATCTCAGAACGACAGGTGGCGGCAGTGGAGACCAGTTGGAAGCGCCTTCTTGCCAGCAGCCAATCAGGGGTGGTTTTCCCTCGCGGGGCATGCTGGTAGAGGGTACTTCTTTAAGGCACCATTTTGGCGTCTAAAGGGGGTTCAGACAGTCCTGGTTACACAACCATTGTGCAATATCCAGTCTAATGTATGCCCAGCCCTATTGGGTGGGTTTACTCACTTCCTGTGTGTATCCCAGACTATTAGCATTGCCCAACTAACAACTATTGCCCAACTTATGGGCTCCCTACTTTTTGAGTTCAGGTGGACTTTAACCACTTAAGGACCGCCTAATGCACATATACGTCGGCAGAATGGCACGGCTGGGCAGATCCACGTACAGGTACGTCCTGTACTACTTCCCAGCCGTGGGTCACGGGTGCGCGCCCGTGGGATTTTTTTTTTTTACCAAAAATAGGTAGAAGAATACGTATCGGCCTGAACTGAGGAAAGACATCGCTCTATTTTTTTGTTTTGTTCATAGCATAAAAAATGAAAAGCCGCAGAGGTGATCAAATACCACCAAAAGAAAGCTCAATTTGTGGGGAAAAAAGGACGTCACTTTTGTTTGGAAGCCGCGTCGCACGACCGCGCAATTGTCAGTTAAAGCGACGCAGTGCCGATTTACAACAAGGGGCGTGGTCCTTTAGCTGCATTTTGGTCCGGGGCATAAGTGGTTAACTAGCTCAGCTCTTTGGACCTGCATGGTACACCCGCAGGTAAAAACAGGTTCACGGCCGTGGAGCCGCCCCTTCACTTTTGCATGACCGATGCTTGTTGGCCCTCCCGCCGTGCTTCCTGTTGGTTTGCCGCTCCTCCAGGGTGTCTTGGACCCAGGGGTGGACCGGGCGCAGGGAGGCAATTGCCCCCCCCCCCCCTATGGGCCACTGTGATGCCCCGTAAAAAGGGCTGTACTGCTTCAGCCATTGAATGAAACTGTGAGGAGGATGAAAATAAGATCAGAGGGAGGAATTGGGAGGAGAGCCGGCCAGATTACACAGAGGGAGGGTCTCCTGCCGTGACACCGATTGGAGCTGATACGCCGGCCGCTGTCCTGGACCGCCTTCCATGAGAGGTAAGCACACTGGTCCAATGCCAAGAAATGTAACTCTTATGTTGTCTATCATGGGAGATGGTCCAGGAGGCGGGACTTTGTTTGACAGTAGCTGTCGTTTCAGGTCCATGGGGTGTCACAGCGGGAGATCCTCTCTCTGTGTGATCGGCTCTCCTCCCCATTCCTCCCTGTGATCCCTGTGCAGTGTTTTCATCTTGTAACATCCCTGCTACGCAACTACAGTAAACAGTTGGTTTTAAACTATAGAGGTCTCTCAGGTACAACCACCACTTCTCACTCAGAGTAATCAGAGAGATTGGGGTTAATTCCATCACAACCTCTAGTGAATAACCAACTGAGAGACTGCAGAAGCTTATTCCCCTATAAGCAACTACCTCAGGGGAAAACAGGGTTGTATCTCAAGATACACACAAACAGGGCCGCTGTTAGAAATCATGGGGCCCCGTACAGCCTACCCGATGGGGCCCCCCAACCCCCACCCTTGACCAAAAAAGTGATATTTATCTTTGTTCAGGCTAATCACATTCCTTCTAATGAATGAGTGTGCTGCAGCTGACTTTAAGGATTCAATTTTCCTTAAACCAGCACATCTATAATGCCTCTAAAATCAGCTAAGGCATACACTCCTATAATTATTTAAAACCTGTATGAGCTAATTCACACTAGCATTGCTCTCTGAAGAGTGATCTGCATGCGGATTGCTCTTTTGACAGAATTTGACTGGTGGTGAACAGGCATTGTATCACTTCCTCACAACCTGTTTTAACCATTTAAAAACCCTGACAGTAGTTGAAAAGTAAAATGCTCAGCAGGAAACTGGCGGGTGGTTACAGTAGTTGTTTTGCAAAAAGCATTGTGGTTGCAGCATATGTACTTTCTGCACCACTACCTTTCCAGCACGAGGGCTCTTTCAAACAGTGCTGCTCCACTCAGCAAGGGATCAGCGAGTGGATTCTCTGCAGAAATGGAGATAAATGGGACAGATGTGTTCTGATTTCCGGGTCTGTTCAGTTTGCATCTGCATACAATGCACAGCCAACAGGGGAGGACTTGTGATGTCTATGGGTGGCCAAATGAAAATTTGGACTTGTGTCCACTCACAACAGGCACAACACTCCCAGCCACAGAAAAAAATAGCTTTAATGTCCACAAAGAAAAGCATCACAAACTCACAATACAGAGAGATAGCAACATTCTTTTTTTTACCTGAATTCCACCTTATATAGAGCTTTCATACAGATCCACATGAAAAAATGGCAGGCAGACGACTTGCTACTTCTTTGGATGAAATGATGTAGTAGGAACATGCAGCTGAGATGTATTTTTTTTAACCAACCACCCCTCCTTAAAGAAGCTTTCAACCAAACCTTACAATTGTAAGGTTTGGTTGAAAACTTCTTTAAGGAGGGGTGGTTGGTTAAAAAAATACATCTCAGCTGCATGTTCCTACTACATCATTTCATCCAAAGAAGTAGCAAGTCGTCATGACTGGTGTATTACTAGTGTGCGCTGGAAACCAACCCCCCCCATTTAAAACCCCCTCTAAATAAAAACTCGACACCTGCTGGATTAAATGGCCAACAAAGGCCCCATTTATTAAATCCAAAAGGTGTAAAAACATATTTTCTTTACCAAAACTTTAACTATAAAAATAAACATATAAACTTTTCTTTCAACATTTACAAAAAGTTATTTAACCAAATAAATTAACCAAACTAAAACACTGTAGACACTGTAGACACTGAGGTTACTGAGTTAAAGAGAAATACCAAGTGCAAGCAATGGGCTGTCCTCCATGTAAACAATTGTCCGGGCCTCTAGCCGCGCGTCATCAGCTCAAGAGGCCATCCCTTCCTCCTTCATTTCTCTTCAGCCCGATTGCCAGTATCCCCCACCTAACCGGAATAGAGAAGGTGCCCATCCCATGACAGGCCCCAACTCCTACCCCAATACTCAGGAACCCCCAACACCAATGCCAAACCACCTGCAAAACAAAAAGAAAATGAAAAAACACACACCCATACCAGACACTTCCCCAGGGAGGGAGGGAGGGAAAAAACAGCCTGCTGCCTGTTGCTGTGATGGCGCCCGAATGACCAGCCCCTCCCCCTGCTCCTATTTGTGTGGCCCCCCTCGTGGCGTGAAACCCCGCCCCCCGGGCCGGACTAATGCAGCATCACTTCCCCCCTGATGTGTGCGCTTCCCACAGTGTTCCCCAGTCATGGGACCCTGCGCCTAAGGTTCCCCCTTTGCTGCGGGTTTGTCTTTATGATGATCACAGCACTTTAGATCCTCTATTGCTCTTCCACAGTGTCACATGGCTATTGGGTGCTGACTTTGTTATGGCTCTATTGTGTGACAGTCTGTACACACTCAGACCCAATAGCCATGTGACACTGTGGAAGAGCAATAGAGGATCTAAAGTGCTGTGATCATCACAATGACGATAATCACAAACACAGTGGGGAGTCAGGGGGCTGTACCTTCTTTCCATGGTAGCTGGTGTGACTGTGTGCTGCTTCTTGCCTGTAGCTGTGCACTGCTGCTGGATTAAGTTTCCTGCATCCTCTCAGCCACATGTCTCTCTCACTCCCACAGAGAGCACTTACAGAGGGAGGCTGTACACTAAGGTGACCAGATTTTTAAAATGAAATCCGGGGACATATTTTTTGTTTACTAGTAATCAGCGACTCTCTGCCCATTGCCGCTCGCCTCACAGCCTCTCAAGTCTTACTCTTCGGGCCCCGGCTACTACTGGGTGGGGAGCGGAGGAAGATCACTCCCCCAGGGAAGGCAAGGAGATAAGAAGGTGGCTGGCCAAGATTTGTGCCAAGGCAGGAGAACATGTGAGCGAAGCTAAATGGGCATGCGCCCGAAACTGAAGAAATATTCCCTCCACTCCGACCAGCACATGATCATCAGAAAGGGGCACAGATAATGGGAAAAATACAACCCCCCTATGCTAGTAGGCACGGCGGAGCGGGGGGTGTAACTCAAATTTTTTTATTTTAATTCTGCACTGACTGTCTTTGAAATTGCCCCTGCCCCCTATTAAATCCAATCTGGGGACAAAACCAGGGACAGACTTGGTCCAGGGACAGTGTCCTCAATCAGGGGACTGTCCCCTGAAACTGGGGATGTCTGGTCACCCTACTGTACACATAAATCACTCCGCCGGGGATGGTACAAGCAGAGGGCAGCCGGAACTAGAACATGTAGAGCGCATTATGCGGCCAGGCTTTATCTACCTGCGCCCCCCGAAAATGGAAATAAAGTCCCTTCAGTTATTTCACTTCCTGGGCCCCTCTGTTGCCCTAATGGGGCCCAGGATTATGTAAGTACACCCTGAAAAGCAAGCAGGAGCAGGGGTGCTTTAGAAAAACAGTTTCATTTATTCTTTCAGAATTTAACCATAAAGCTTCCCGGGCCCCCTTGCTGAGCTGATGGGGCCAGGCCCGGTACACCAGGGCTGGCTGTACTGCCCTATCAGCGGCCCTGCACACAAGGTAGTACTGCAAATCTACAAGCACAGACTATAGATAGCTGATAGTATGTGGTACTTGCGGTTAGGAGAGTAAAGCCTGGTATGCTGGTGGTCCCGGAGGGAGTGTAGAGCGAACTGTGGGGTCCACTGAGGTTCAGAGCGGGTACAGCAAGGTGGCGTGACAGGGATTCCCAGATGACAGCAGGCGTCCTTGCGCAATAGGGGAAGCAAGAGATAAGTCCGGGTCACAAGCCGTGGTCAGGTGTTGGAGAAGTCACAGGTATCCGAAGTCCAAGCCGGGGTCAAGGGTTCAGGCAAACAGCAGTCCAGAAAGCAAAGCCAAGGGTCAAAAGCCGGGGTCAGTCAAGGAGCTTAATATATAAGCAGTTTGCTTTAGCACAGACAGGGAGATCAAACCAAAATGAACTGACACTGCTCTCTAAGTGAGGTAGGGCTTTATAGGCTGGCTAACTGGTTAAAGGGGTTGTAAAGGTACAAGTTTTTTTACCTTCATGCATCCTATGCATGAAGGTAAAAAAACATCTAGCAGCACCGGCCCCCCCCCCGAGCCCCCGTTGTACTTACCTGACCGTTCGAATCTCCCGGGCGCGTCCACGTCGTCCTCTTCGGTTCCCAGCCTGGCCGTTGATTGGCTAGGCTGGGCGGATTGATAGCAGCGCAGCCATTGGCTAGCGCTGCTGTCAATCAGGGCGGATGACGCGGCGCGCTGGGGGGCGGAGCCGAGTGATACAGTCGGCGGCTATGGCCGCCGCTGTATCACGGGAGCGCGCTCGCAAAACCTTTCCTCCATGCGAGCGCCCTCGCATGAAGGTAGAAAGCTTTTGCGAGGAGGAGCCCAGACAGCCGCCGAGGGACCCCAGAAGACAGCACTGATTGTTTTGGGAAAAACCTGTACATACTGCCCACTGTCATACCCTCCACACTCCTCTCCTGTACATACTGCCCACTGTCATACCCTCCACACTCCTCTCCTGTACATAGTGCCCACTGTCATACCCTCCACACTCCTCTCCTGTACATAGTGCCCATTGTTAGACCCAGTGGTGGCCCGTCCATAGGGGGCGCCTGGGCGCCGCCCCCCTCCCCCAAAGCCCTTTAAGAAAAAAAAAGTCCTTTAACAGCACTACTATTGCTCAGGGTGAACGCCGGTCACTGTGCTGTGCGCCACGAACCAATGACACTCCAGTGTCTCCACAGTCTCCACTCTAATTGGGTCCTGCTGCTTCCTCTCTGCCAAAGGAAATGGGTGGTGCTTTCCCCAGGGCTGAGGGCAGTGTTACTTTCGGTTTTGGCTCCAGGAGGAATCTAAGGTAGGAAACGTATTAAAATACTTTGGGCCAGATTCTCGTAGATGCGTGTCTAATTATGCAGGCATAGCGCATCTCAGATCCACTACGCCGACGTAACGCGAAGCGCCAAGTACCGTATTCCCTAAGCAAATGTGCCCCAAGATGCGCCTGCGTAGCGGAAATTCATTGGCGTAATCCGGCGCAACTCCAAAGTAGGAGGGAAGTGGGCGTGTTGCATTGTAATGAAGCGTGACCCCATGCAAATGAAGGCCGGGACGAACGGAGCATGCGCCGTGACGTGGATGACCCGCGCCGTGATGTGGTTGACCCGCGCCGTGACGTGGATGCCTTCTGCGCATGCGCAAAGCCTCCCTACCATTCGCCGGCGCTGGGTATATAATGCGCCCACACATGCGCCCGTGCAGCGCAAAAGTCTCCCATTTTTTGGATTGTCACAGGAAAACTTTGTGCTGTACCATGACTTCTGTTGGGAAGGAGAGGAGGAAGAACAATTTCTCCCCAGAGGAGAGGGCCATTGTAATATCAGCCATGGAAAAATACGATTCCAGGCTCCATGGTGCTGACAGTGCCCGGACCAGCAAGTCCCGGAGGGATCAAATCCTCATGAAGGTGGCTTGCCAAGTGAATGCCCTCTCACATGAGATCCGGACCCCGCAGGATATTCAAAAAAAGATGAATGACCTGCGGCGTCTGGTCAAGGGCAAACTGGCTGGAATTAGTTGGCATGCCAGGGGCACTGGAGGGGGCCCACCCTGTACCATCCGCCTGACTGAGGAGGAGAAGGTGGTCGCCCGCTGCCTGCAGAGGGAGCAGGTTGGGGGAGTTGGGGGCTATGAGTCTGAAAAACCAGCCCTGAGGACAGGTAAGTGTGTTTTATATACTATCTGTTGTGTAGCATGTGTGGGGGTGGAAGGGAACATGTGCCAAGTGTGTGGGTCCACCAACATGGGCATCTTTTGTGTCATCCACAGATGTGCAGGACGGAGCGGGGCCATCTGTGGCTGCCAGGGCCCGTCCGGAGACATCCCCCGAACATCCAGTCCCTCTGGCTGCCCCCCTGGAAGAGGCCTTGTTGGAGGGAAGTGGGCACACCTCTACGGAGGAGGCGGTTGAGGAGGAGCTTGTCGACCAGGACCAGGAGCTCTACCTGATTTTGGAGGAGGACCATGGGTTGCCCGGACCAGCCCAAGCAATCCCCCCATCTTTTTCAAGCCCCTCAGGGTCCACCCCCAACCTCTCCAGTCCCTCTGTTTCCACCCCCCTCATCTCCGGCCCCTCAACATCCTCCCCTTATGCCAGGTCCCCTGCCACTCCCCGGAAGGCGACTTGCAAGACCAGGGGTGTTCCCAAGGTTCTGCCGGAGCAGCTGGCCAGGCAGCAGGACCAGCAGAACACCCATGGTCCAGCAGAATCGCCACCTTTCTGAGGTTGTGGGGGAGATGAGGCGCCTGGCCGACAGCCTGGCCTCCTTGGATGCCATTACTGATGCCATCCTGGATGTCGCTGGCAACAGTGCAGCGACAGTCACCAGCCTGGGGGAGCTGCAGGCGACCACCTCCGACCTTGTGGGGGAGGTCAAAGGTCTGCGTGTCGCTGTCCAGGACCAGAATGCTCTGCTCACACGCATTGCGGTCGCCTTGGAGGGCATACAGGCAGCCAGGGAGGGACGTGGGGATGCTTCTCCTCCACCTGCTACCCCCCCCCCCCCCCCACCTGTGGCTGCCCCCAGGCAAGTGAGGGGCAGGAGCCGTGGCACCAGGCGGAGCCAACGCTAGGCCCATAAATTTTTTTTTTTTTTTTTTGCTCATGTGAAGAGCTTTTTATTTTTTGCTTTTTGCTCTGGTTAAGAGCTTTTTTTTTTTTTACTTGATACTGAACACGGTGCAGTGTGAATGGTGTGTGAATGTGGGGGTGGCACTCCTGCCAGTAAGGGGTGTCACCCTCGGCTGTTGGGGAGAAGTTATCCCCACGGCTGTGTGAATGGTGTATGAATGGACAGCAACATCATTGGGGCCTTGACGCTGGCGTTGCTGCTCCCAAGTCCGACATGCTGGACTTGGGCTAATCCAATGTGATGTGGATGTGGTGTGTGTGTGCTAGGGACCACAGTGGTGTGCATGCATGCAGTGTCTGTGTGCCATGATGAATGTGTGTGTTTAACGGTCAAAGATTCGTAACACGAGGACCCTCCTGACTGCTCTTCCATCAGCAGACGGGGTCTCCTCTGGCAGGGGGGGGGGGGCTGTCTGGTTGGGGGGTCAGGTCATCACGTCGGGCAATCTGCAGGCCTTTTCTCATGGCAAAGTTGTGCAGAATGCAACATGCACCGATGATCTGACCCACAAAGTTTGGGGAATACAACAGGGCCCCCCCAGACTTAGGCATCGGAAACGGGACTTCAGGAGCCCAAATGTTTGCTCAACCACTGCACGGGTTTTGATGTGTGCTTCATTGTATCTTCTCTCTCCTCTGGTTTGGGGGTTCCAGATAGGAGTCATGAGATGGGGTCCAAGTACATATGCCGCATCACCTGGAAGGGAAAAGACAGGAGGATGTTAGTCATGCATGTGCCCCTTGTGATGTCAGCATCATGGGGGGGGACAGTCATGCCTGCCACCCATGTCACTCACCAACCAGCCAGCTGTCTCCATACATGTTCTGCTCAAAATCTGCTGGGATGGTGCTTTGACGGTATATGAAGCTGTCATGGCTGGATCCGGGGTGTTTGGCACGGATGTGCCATATGAGGCGTTGGGCATCGACTATCACCTGTACGTTGATGGAATGCCAATGCTTCCGATTGCGGTATATGTGCTCTGTGGCACTGGGGGGGCTGTAGGGCCACATGTGTGCAATCAAT